>JACDOX010000093.1:627941-669425 GCA_014549065.1 Cardinalis cardinalis
CCATTATATGTCAAATCCACATATTTATAGTGGATAAAACTGACCCTTTCCTGGCCAGCAGCAGATCCTCATTCGTGCTCCACTTGGGGGCTTCTGTGTGTCCATCTGTACGTGCCTCCTTCTGTCCCTTGTCCATGTGCTGCCATCCTGATGGTGGCACCTGGGGGCAGCTAAAGGGCTTTTCCCAGTGCTGCAGGGTGAGCTCCATCACCACCATGCAGAGCACACRTGAAGTAAGAAGGATTTGATTGCCCTGCAGAGACACAATTTCTGTGCTACAGTGCACGGCCTTTGCTCAGTTCCCAATTAACATCCTGTGTGACTCCCTACCACATTCCTCTCTAATGCAGCTCAGGTGAGGTGAGAGCAGCATCAATAGTGTGRATTCAGGCAACGTGTGCTTTTGGCAAGAGCCCCAGCAAGTATTGCTGCCATCCATCTCCCATTACTGTGCTGACACCTTCAAATAGCAGCAGCCTTTACAGGCTGTGTTGGGAATTATCCTGCACCTGCTTGCTAGAATCACTGTACATGTGTTTATCCTTTCCTGCTCCCATCTTTGTACCACACTGATTTGCCAACAAGGGGAAAAAAAAGGCATTTATCAACACACCACCATTTTGTGCAGCACTCCAGCAATTCTGAATGGATTCTGTTGGGATCAGGTACCCAATATTGTTCATCCAAGAAAAACAGAAGAGAAGAGCCCAGGGGTGATAATCAGCAATAGTTTTACTGCACACACACACACAAACACCCCCCTCCTGCTGTTTCCCAGCCAGAAATTGTAAATGGCACTGGTGGGRGGAAAAGGTTTTTCCTCTCTCTGAACCAATTCTCAATACCTGTTCTGGCTTACAGGACCTGCATTGATCTGCCTGTCATCCTGCTCCATTTGGAGTGATAGAGCTGCAGAAAAAAGCTTTTGTTTAATTGGGATAATATTGTGTTTTTCCTTTAGGAGAGAACTGAGGTATGAGGGATGTTCTTCCTGCAATAAAACAACTCTGGCAGGTGAAGCYCTGACAGCAAAGCCCTAATTCAGCACTTGCTTAATTCTGCTGACTAAACAAGGCCCTGTGCTGAGCTGTGAGCACTGCTGGTGTCCCACGGTGAGACCCAGCCCACTGGGAGCAGTTTTTGTGCCCAGACAGATCCCTGGCATTGAGCTGGGCACTGGCTCAGAGGCAATGTGCAACTTCCCCCGCAGCTACCCTGGTTCTGAACTGCTCTCAAAATAAAGGGGTTTTCCCCCTCTTCTGGTCCTGAGTGAGGACTCAAAGCTCTGATGGCCATTCCTGCCCTCACCTCAGGCTGCAGCTGTGCAGTGCCCCATCCTGGCCAGGGGCAGCCAGCTGGGAGGCACCAGCTGCTGGGGACACTGGGGACACGGGGASAGGCCAGGGTGACTGTGCCAGATGGTGCCTGAGCTGCCCAGGGCCCCAGGCACCGTTTGGGGTGACAGTGTCCTCAGGAGTTCTGCTGCTCTCCTGGCCCTGCCAGCAGCTGAATTCAGCCCTTCAGGCACTTCATAATCACAAAACCAATCTGTGCCCCAAAMAGGGGGAGCTCCCACGCATGACCCAGGGACTGCATACTAGAAAACACCATTTAATTGTTAATTTCTGGGATGGCTGTGCTGAGGTGCCAGTCCCAGTGCCTCCATCTGGTAAGAGCTTTGGGAAATGTTTGTTGCTGACCTAGACTGTGTTCCCTGCTTGGAATTGTTGTAGGTCTTGTGCTGAATGTGCCRCTGGTGTCACTCTCAGGCTCCTCACCTGCCTCTGCAGACAGAAGGGACTGGCACTCCAAAATTWAAAAAAAAAAAATTAGAAAAAGGCACMAAAATCTGCTTAATTTGGAACTGTAGCCCATTTCTTTGGGAAATACTTCGCCTCCATCTGCACAAACTCATTGCTTAGATTCCATAAGATTTCTTCAGCAGAAAGCATGGCCTTTAAACAAGGAGGTTTTTACAAGCATACATAATTTAGAGCCACAGAAAAAAAAGAAGTTTTCTTGGAGAAAAATGAAATGACAAGGCAGTACACATTTATTTTATCAAATTTAAGACAAAACGGAAGGGGGAACATTTAAAAAGAAAAAAAAGGAAAAAAAAAGAAGGCTGAGGTGCTGCATTGCCTTGCTTTACCATGAGGAATGTTTCTGGCAGYGCCACTTTGTCATGACTGAGGCCCTCAGTGGCAAAGGGAGGCCTGAAATCCTTTACTGTGGTCAGGGTTTAGTGTGGGCTAGTGAGCATCCCTTCAGGAGACAAACCAGTGCAGTCGCCCCTGGGCTGAGGTGGGGGAAAAGGGTCAGGAATTATTCCCTACCTGCTCTCCTGTGGCAGCAGGAGGGCACCAGATCCACCCCCAGAGGCCAGCAGGGAGCAGGCAGGAGGGAGGGAGGGATGTTTGGAGAAGGAGCTTTAAGCTCCTGAAATATTTTATGTAAAGTTCTTTTTCAGAGTCTACTTTTGTTTTGAATCAAAAWTTTCCAGCTTTATTTGTTCTTTATCTCCCGAAGAGATGAGGAAACAATAATTATCACTTCTTTTCAGGGACTGTCACCTCAGCACACAACCACAAGTTGTAGTGGTCAGCTCCACACACATGGAATGGGATCCACACCAACAGCTACCACASAACTGGGGAGACACTGTGACCTAAAGACATCAACTGGGCTGGAGGGAAAAGTCAGTAAGAGTTACAGATTTATAGAAGGGAAACATATCTGGAATGTTTAGCTTGATGACTTGCTTGTAAAATAACTAATGTTTAAAAATKATATCCAGAATTAGAGTGGGACTCTGGCTAGGGAGCAGGTGCCCACATTCTATCCCTTGCACCCCCTACACATGCCCAGCTATTTCTGCCTGATAGTTCACCGAGTCTAAATTATGAGWTGTCTGCAATAAACCATTAAATAAAATATTACAGCACTAATTCCTCCATTAGCTTGTCATTTAGATGATAATCCAGTTGTCTCAGTCAAATCCTGCCTGGCTTTCTCTACCTTCTCAGCAATTCAGACTGGACAGATTCCCTAGAGCTGCTCCTCAGAGCCAGGCCAGGATTTTTCCCCAGGATGTTGCAGGAACAACAAATTTCTGTCATGTGCAAGGCAGTGGGGCATGACTGATAAATAGATGAGATAGGAGATAAGAGATGTTAGACAGATAGACAGATAGATAGATAGAGATAAGAGATGTTAGATCATAGATAGATAGATAGACAGACAGACAGATAATAAACCTGTCTCTCATCTGTAGCAGCCCAGGCTGCTGTTGCTCCACTGGCAGCACTTCCAGGCCCTTGGCTGCACAGCCACCATCCAAGGCCATGGGCAGCACAGAGTGGAGCATGTGGCACTGCACCCTCAGCCACCRTGCCTTAGACAATGTGGTGACAGCCTCCAGCCCCTTCTGCTCTCCCCATCCCCATCAAAAAAGAAGCTAAAAAAGTAAGAAAAATGTTTTTGCATCCACACTTTCCAATTCTGTTAACAACCAGTGCATTGCTTCTCGTGAGATAATGATTTCTTGATGGACTCCCATCAATGGCCTGTTTCCACATTATCTGAAATAATTGCTTCAGAGTGACCACAGAAGGAGCAGCAGGTAGGAAATGAGGCTGCACTTGCCAAAACATAATGGATCATTTAGTCCTTCTCGGAAGGCTTGAACACTTCTGTGCCYGATGGCACCGTGCTGATGATAAACCTGGCTGTGGGGTCAGGTTCTACACATCAGCAGATCAGAATTCACATCTGCCATATCAGACTAAGGCCCTCAGAAAATAAACATCAAAAAGTAAAAGCGTTCAAAGTGTACTCCTGGCTTGCAGGCACTACACCCTCTCATTGAGCTGGTGAACATCTCAGTCAGGAAGGGAGTCTCTCCATCCTGTTTTTAGCAGGGGGGTGTTGGTTTTTTCCTATATTTTGCAAAGTTTAATGTTTCCTTTCCTTCTTTTATTTTTCCCTCAATTTAATTTCAAGCCCTTCTTCTCTCAGCTATAATACAGACAAACCCAGCCATGCAACCACTTACAATATGCCAAGGCCTTGAAGAATTTTCATTTTTTAGCCATTAAAACCCTTGTGTGAAGCACTGGCTCCATACGTGTCCAGGGGACATAATAATCCTTTTTTGGGGGATGGGGCCTGCTTTATGAAAAGGAGCCAGTCAAGCCATTTAAATAAATGTACATTTTAAAGCGTCCTATAATAGAAACTGTATTTGAATTATAATTTTAATCTAGCACTTTACAAGTAGTATTGAGGTTATAAGTTTGAAAATAGTCTTAATTTTTTATGAGTGTTTTAGTGTACTTTTAGAAGAAGATGTAATTAAGTCTGTGGTTTCCCACATGGTTTCTCAGCAAGGAGAGCTGCATCCATGGATGCCACTCAGGATGGCTCCATAATGAACCAGGTTRGGAGGACGAGGAGCAGCTTTGTAGAGAGCATTTGGACTGATTTGTGTACAGCAGCTATTTCTGGGATTGCAGTCTGGGTAATCATGTCCCTAAATAGCCAAAAAATTTGTGTAGAGCACAAATGGGTTTGTGCTTTGCAAACCCAGTYCAGGCTGCACTGAAACACTGTCGGATTTGGCTGCAGGCTTTGGCAACAGAATGAAAATGGGGATCCATTGGAGAAACCAGAGCCACCCCTCCCAAAGCAGGCTCCAAGTGCAACAGCCCATAATAAATGCAATGAGGAGTTGTTGGATCCTGCCCCAGAACGAGGGGCTGCAAAGAGGGAACGCTACMGTGACCTGGGGGTGACAACCAAATCCCATCACAGGGAGARGGGAAAATGTTACAGTCAAGGACCTTCAGCACTTCAACAGGCAAGGAAGACACAGGAAAGGGAGTGGGAAATAGCCTTAGCTAAAATTTCCTTGGGGCTTTCTAAGGAAAAACCCACAGCAGTGTGTTTAGAACTGTGTTGGGTTGAGGTGGAGCTCACGATTTGCAGTTTATGAAAATAAATAAATACAGACCAGTGAATTTCCAAAGTGCTGCAGAAACAGCAGGCAGCTCATCCTCAGGATCAGTTGCATTTGCCTTCAGTCCCCTTGCATTTGCCTCACTGTCACTCATCCCTGGCAAAGGCAATGAGAAGGGACCCATTTGTCCTGCTCAAATTTGTATTTCAGAGATCAGGAAAAAGGAGTCTGTTCTCTGTCACAGTATGCTAAACAAGTGTGTTTTCTTTTCCTTTGATTATGCATATCCCCTGCACCASAACCCAAAGCAGGACCCCCACAGCATGTGAAAAATGAGGCCCAAACTCTCCTCCAGAGTTTCACCAGCTCAAATGAGACTGAGATAATCCCAGATATGTTGGAAGCACAATGTTCTCATTTTCAAACTGAGAGAATCAGGAAATAACCAAAGTGCTGGGTGTTAGAACCCATTTTAAATATGATTGGCCTAAATGTTTTAATGATCTGTGCTTAGGAACTATGAATTCACCAGCACCACCAATGACAKGCTGTTGTTAAAAGAGAAAACCTACTGGATTCATTCCCCTGATTTCTGTCCCTCAGGCATGGTGTACCCAATTTGTGCTGCAGCTTTTGCAGTTTAGTGTCTCAAATAATTATTAAASCCTCCTACCTTGGCTCTTCAGTTCACCCACTCCAGATGAATCAGTSTGTAATTATTGTTTGTCTGGGCTTACCTCATATCCTGTGATCATATCCTACTCTGCAAAGAGCCAGTACAATGGTTTGGGTATCACCATCACTTTTCCAAAAACCACACAAACAGAAATGCTCAAAAAGGAGATGGGTTTGTAAATACCATAGGAAATTCCTTTGCCAAGAACCTCATGTGCTTTCAGTTCACCCAATCCTGAGAGCACCAAAGGATGCAATCCTGCAAACTCCACCCCACAAACACTGTGGAGAGTTGTTTGGTAAAAACTAGGTTGGTGGAATCCTGCAGTATTTTTTCTTAAATCTGAGATACTTTGATTGTTAAGTGCTCTTACAGCATTTTGTACTTGGCTGCCTCCTGCTCCTGGCTGAACCCCTTGGGAAATGAGAATGAAGTACTGATGTCTCCCTTTCTCTCCCAACCTYTACCAAGATTTTAAGGGTTTTCCTATTCAGGAAAAGCTTTTCACTCCAGACATGYCCATGGTGGGATGTTGGTCCCTGGAGAACATTGTTCAGCTCAGGATTGGTACTGTGAGGCCTTCCCATGTGGGAGAGAGGRAATCATTCAACCAATTCACTCATTTTTAAAAGAATATGTCAAACTCTTATCTCATAAAAATAAATTACTCTATCAAAGTGCACATGTTCCAGAAAGGAGAAGCCAGTATTTCTATTCCAGCTCCCAACTTGCTGTTAAACCACAGCAGTAGCTGTAAAACTGAAGCTGATCTATAGAAAACACATTCAAGTCTCTGTAATTTGGGTGTGGATCTTAACTGGAAGCCCTCAACAGGGGGGGATTCTCCTCCAGCCAGTGCCTCTCACTGAAGAGTCTCTGCRGGCTGATGCCAATTCCTGCCTTCCCCAGCACAGACAAAACTCTGCTCCTTCACCAGGGCTGTGTGTGGGGCAGCAGGAACTTCTGCAGCTGCTGCAAAATCCACCAAACCATGAGGGAAACCAGTGCCTGAATTCCAGCTTTGCCATTTGCTATTAGCACTGATGGCCCCAAAGCTCTGTACCACAACCCACTTCAGTTGCTAAATTAGCTTTTTCAAGAGGGATTTCATTTGGGGAAAGCAAAACAAAACACCAGCTTAACAGAACTTGAGGGCTTAAACATTGTGATAATACAAAAATAAACGTGAGTTATCATTGCTTGATATGCACRGCTCACAAAGCTTCCAAAACAACTCCCAGCAACTGGCAGCAGCTCTCACATCAAAGGAGGCTCCTGGGCTGATGGGAAAGTGCACAAGCCTTCCTGTTAAATACTGAGATGATAAMTAGGGTTTATCCTGCAGGAATGTGTGCACACCTGCACACAAACACACACCTGCAGGATCTGTACACACACACCACTCTGAATTCTCTACAGCTCTATGTWTCTGCATACACACAAACCTCTGTGTGCTTGCACACATACAAACTTCAAAGTCTCTTCAATTTGGGATCAAATTCTACTCAACAACCAATTAGATATTTTTTTTTCGTCCAGCAATCCTGTAAATATTCATGTAGTTTCTTTTCCCTTAAAGTTAAGACTGTCACCCGCTTCTAGAACCTGCTAAATAATTCCAAGGAAACGAAATGCAGCTTTTGGGATGTCAGTTGTTCCATTCCCAGGTTTGCCTGGGAAGCAGACAGGGAGTCACAGAATCAYAGAATATTCTGAGTTAGAAGGGACCCACAAGGACTGTAAACCACTCATTCCCAAATCCTGAGCCCTAATTTTGAGCACAGAGATGTTCATGTCAAGTCWGTGAGTTCAGAATATTGACAGCACCAAGTGTGATCACAGATTGATCMAATTCCAGGCACTTTATCACAGTGAAATGTCCTCTGTAAGTAACTGCCAATAGTCATGTAAATCAAACCAAAATGGGTTGTAAAGAAAGKTTCAGACATGAAAGAACTTTCTTATTGTTCCAAATCCTGTTTTAATTAACACTTACTCCTAGTCTGCCTTTATTTTTCCTTTTCATCTCCTGCCTGTYATTTGACATCTCTACCATGATGAGAGTGATACTTATTATGAATGGGAAACACACACGAAAAAAAAACCACAACGCATTTCCAACACTCTTTCTGCTCAAAGAGATTCTGCTGGTTCACATTGGCACCTTTGTCCTGTAACCCATTTTGTTTTCCCTTCATTTCAGACCCATATCACGATTCTAGCAGAAACCCTAACTCAGGACAGAATTTCTGGAGAACAACTCGGCTTTTCCTCTCCCCAGCATATTTCCCTATCAAACACCAATCCTTGGCTGCTAAGTGCCTCCAAAATCAGCCTGATGCTGAGGCTTTTCAATGATGATGAAACACAAAAGTAGGGCAGACAAGGAGAGGAAATTTTTCAAATGTATTCATGATTGCCCTGAATCCTGATCCACTGCAGTCAGAATGAAAACGGGCATCGCTTCCAGTGGGTGCAGTTTTGCATTTGTTTTCTTCATGATTTCCTCACTTGCAGATTATTTTTTATTATGCAAAGCATCTTGTTAAATGCTGAATTACAGGTGAGACGACCTTCTCTCTCTCAATTTGCTCAGAGTCTGCATTATAGGAGAGAGAGGATAAATTTGGCTCCAAGGCTTCTAGCTGGCCAAGTATGCTCTGTGGAATGAAAAAAATCAACTTCTGCTGCAAAATGGGAGATTTAAATTTTAGTTGAAATACAGAAGCAGATTTACTCACATCTTTCTGTCAGTACACAATTACATTGTCAAATCTGTATGCAAATAGACACAAGGTACACACAACCTGGGCAACACAACAGCTGCTCCACATTTGCAGTCAAACTGTGCTGGAATTTTATTGGCTGCTACAGCCATCAATATTTTTTCCAATAGAATTTCTGCCTTGTTTGATCCCAAATAAGCACCCAAAGTGCACTTTCCAGGCTGTGTCAAGGGGAAAGCTCTCTTTGCTCAATAGTTTGTCTCTTGTCCTCACAACCACATTGACCCTGGAATTCAGACCAGCCTGCAGCAAGGTGCCCCAGCTTGGCACAGTCCAAGCTGTCAATTTTCCAATGTAAAGGTGGGAAAAGCTTTTATCCACACGGGGTTATGGGGATGAAAGGGGAAACAGTGCTTTGAGCTTCCCCCTGGTGACCTCACACCAGGGAGGGAGAGAGGAGCCCAGCCATCCAAGGGACGAACACTTTCCTCCCAGGCCTGAACTTTCCAAACCACTGCTAAGGAAGGGAAGACCTTGGAGGAGTTGCAGACGAGTSTAACAGTGAGGTAACAGGCCTGAGACCTTTGGAGTTTTTATCCTGTTTTGAGACTAAGCAGATTTTTTTTCCTGGCACAACACTATGAAGGTCACCCCAGGGACTGTTGGCTGATAAAGTTTTTAATATAAAATTATATTTTTGCCTTTGAAATTGCCATTAGAGACACCACAGTAAAGGGTGAAGGCTAAGAATGTGTCAAGACAAGTGTTAACAAATGTTTGGTTTCCCTRCCCCAAATTCTGTTAAAGACAAAGCTATCATGAGTAAGATTTGAAAATTTGTTACTTATATGAATGTTGGGGGTTTTTTCCCAGTTTTACTGCAAAGTGTTGCCATTTTRTGGCCTGACAGATCTTCCCCTCACTGAACCACTGCAGRCCAGGATGAGCCCCTGGCCTGGAGATCAAACCCCATTAACTCCCCACTCCATATTCACAGGGGAAAAGCCTTCTGAGTGGTGGCCACATTCAGTAACTCCCCATGCCAAAGACACAGGACTCTGACACAGCTACCAAGGAATCTGTCCTTTCCTTGTTCCTGCTTTGTGTGGCTCCTGGGATATCTGTACTTTTGTAATGGTCAAAATAATTATAAAAATAATCATTTAAGACGAGTAGCAAAAATACTGAAAGCACATGTGTGTGTTTGGGGATGTGTGTAGCAGGAGATCACCCTCTGGATCCAGCACTGGGGACTGTTTCTCATCCCACAATCCAAGATAATACACATTTCAGAGCCCCTGTTGTGAGCAGGTATTTAAAGACTAACATTAGAGGAAAATAAACCTTTCCARTCAATTGTGAAAGTAAAGCCGTCAGTGAAACTGCTACAGAAATGGAAGCACAGCTAGAAGAAAATTAAAAACAGCAACCCCAGAATACCTGTCCTAATTAAATGTTAGCTGGGAATAYGCGAATTAAAATAGGAATGACATTTGAATTAATAAAAGAGCAACAAAATGTTTCAGGAACTGTTTTTCCTTGACTGATGGTGTAATTTCCTGAGCTCCAAGGCATGTCTAACCAGCTTTACATGGACACTTTGTAGGCTCATGCAGCATTTTTGGGAACTGGCTGACCTTGTCTATCCAGGGTGTCCAACCCAACCACCTCTATGGCTTGGGTAGTCAAAAAAGGATCCATGGAATTGTTTTAGGCTGTAAGTAAATSTACAAAATGAATTGCAAGAAAGCCAAAAGGTGGTGAAAAGCCCACAGTGCTCAGGAGAGAAAGAGAACCTGGAAATGCATCCAGAACTTTCCTGTGCTGGGCCCATTTTACAACACTTCCCTTTGTTCCCAGCAGAGATGCAAATGGAACATCACCACAAAGCCCCACAATACAGCAAGATATGGTGAGATTAAATACAATGTAAAAGCTATTTGAGATTCTTAGAAAAACTAAAATTAAAGATAAGGCTTTAAAATCACAGGACCAAGTTTACATCAACCTCATTTTTCTGACATAAACATTTGACTAGAGAAGGGTTGTAAATACTGAACTGAATTGCTTTATACTGCCACAGCACCTGAGATTTTTGGCTGCAAGGTGCAAAACAGGCTTAGCATTTTTAAAAATACAGATTYATGACAAGCCCTGCTAAGGAGGCTCCAGCATGCAGAAAGCTCCATTTGGACCCCCCAGTTTCCCTGTGCTGTATCCTTGTAAGCTCCTCTTGAATACACAGCAGAGGCTCCACACACCAGTTTTTTCTTTCTTCCCTACTTTGCTCCRTTCCCTGGTACCACAAACCCATTTTTCTAAATGGATGTCTTGGATCCTGAGTGCCCCCCTGGGCAAGCCTGTGTTTGAGCAGCCCTGCAAGAGGAGAAATGCAGCCTGATACTCATTAAAAGTCTGTTGAKGGGCTCAGCCTCTCCTGCTATTGAAGATTCATCAGTTTCTTTTTCCACAGGAATGTGTTTGACTGCAGTATTTGGAAAGTAGAGCAATAGCACCARTTATATCCCAGCAAAGCGTGTGTGTGCATACAGAATTTCTGTTGGGGTGGGCTGGCATTGAAGTCCCTGGTAGATTGCCAGAGGTTGGAGATGTTAATGCTGGATTGTGACACGGTGACAAAGCCGTGCTGCTGCAGGGAGAATGTTTGCACACTCCTCACSAGGCACAGGGACAGCACAGAGCTCAGGAACCCACCCCACAACACCCAAACCAAACCCAGACTGTCCCTGACAGCMACTCTTGCACCCCACAAAGGTGGCAGTGCCTCTGCTCTGTCTGCTCACTGCTGCAGCTGCTGGGCTGAAATGTGGGACAGCCCCAAAGTTAAACAGGGGCCATGCTCAGCTCCCCCAAACGGGGGTCCTGACCTCCAGGCCTTGTCTCATTTTTAGGAATAACCAAGTCCAACCAACAAAACCACATCAAAGATACAAAGAGTTGAAAGGGGACTGCCTTCCAAGTGCTTTTGAACAGAGCTGGTTGTTAAGTCACATGGACACTCTTTAAAAGTGTCTTGGTCATCTTGTTCTCGTACAAAGATGCCCTTGATATTCTGCTGCCTCAACATCAGCCACCAATATCCCATTGCCTTCCATAGGAACAGCTGCCCCAGCACCTGCAGCTCAGGAGGAGGAGAGGAGTGCTGTAAAACCCCAGGGAAACAGCACTCAGAGTAATAAACTGGGAGCAGAGGGTACCTGGGGCGGGTGTGCAGGGCGCCAGAGCACATCTATCAAAATAACAGCAGGACACGGGGCAGTMAGCAAGTGCTGATGGGCAGAGCAGCTCCCAAGTTCCACTTGGAGRTGTGTGGAATGAATTGCCTGGGGAGCAGGCTGTGGGGAGGAATGGCAACTCAAAGCATAGAGTGAGAGAGAACCTTCATTTGTTTACTCTGGAGCCTGCAGGTCTGAAATCAGGAAACAGCAATGTAATGGAGGGTGTTGGTGAAAKAAAATCACTCTGTCAGAGAACAACCAAAGAAAAAGTAATTAGGGATTAATATGAAATGAAGGCAAGAGAAGTTGGAAAGGGTAAATTCAGCCAGAAGGGTTTTGTAAGAAAGGGGCATTCTGTGGCCTGGTGGAAAACAAAGAGAGTAAGACCATGCTACTTCTTTTTCTACATTCTTCATACAGGAAAAAAAAAAAAAAAGGAAGCAAGCCTGAACGAGAATATACAGAAAACAAAAACCCTTCTACATTTAGTTCATTTCAGCATCACATAGAACTTGCTCTAAAGAGCAGCACTCCTGTAGCTGGTGAAGYTCCACCAGAGGTAACAGTAGGACACAAAACCATCCCTGCCCTGCAGTGCCAGGAGTTCATCCTCAGCCAAAGGCCCCGTGCAGCCCTTGGCTTCAGGGGATTGTCTCCAGTTCAGAGCAGCACCCATGAGGGGCAGATTTGCAAGGGCAGCAAGGCTGCACAGCCAGGAGGACACCAGAGCACACCAGGAGAGCCCCCAGCTTCCCCTGTGAGCCCTGTGGCCTTGGGTGCTCTGCCAGGCTCAGCTCCTTCACACACTGASCACTGAGTGTACTGAACCTGGTGTGTGAGTGCTGGGAATTGCTGTGAAAGGGATGCCCCTTTCAGTATCACTAATAGAAACTCCCTCATAAACTGTCCCACCTCTTCTGACACSCATCAGTCGGAGAACTCTCCTAGGTTATTTTTCTGGGCAACTTCAGAGAGAAGGTCATGACTGGAGAGCCAAGTACATTGCCCAGAAAAAAAAAAGAGGTGGTTCATTAAGGCATTTCAAAGAGAAATAGTCAAAGATCCTCCATATAAAAAATTAATTAGCTGACCAAACATTTGAATGCTGAATAAATAACCTTTCCCTGGCAAAAATAAAGCTGAATGATCTGAAACAAAATAAGGGCATCCATCCAGCAAGGAGAAGGAAAAGAGAAGCTGTTTTCCTGTCTCAACTTCCCCAGCTTTCATTAGAGGTCACACAGTTCAAAGAGGATCGAGTTCAAACAGGACTCCAGTGTTTGAGCCCAGCCTTGATCCCAGTGCAGTGTTCCTGGGGAGCACAAAGGAGGAAATGATCAGCCCTATCCCCAGATCAGGTGACACTAAAAGCACAGGCCTGTCCTGCACCCTGGTGTGGGAGCTTTGAGTTCCCTCCTGTGCAGGGAACTTGGCCTTCCCAGCCATCTTCATCATCTCCTGAATGGCCAGGAAAATACACAGAATTCCTGCCCAGCAATGGGAATTTCACCCATTCCTTACACAACWGGCTCTGCACCTCCCAGCAATTTCCCAGGTCCTTGCTCACTCTTGACTAAGTCCCATGAATCTCCAAGGGAAGGAGCTTCYCCCTCCTTCCATAAGGTCCCACTGAACTCTGCTTTAAATGAAGCAAACCAATGTTCTCTGCCCCAGGGATGTTTGCTATCAAGTGGTTTTCCACACAGAGAGGAAACACAATGCCCAGAGGAGATGGGAAGGTGCATCCCACACAGAGATTCAGGCAGCTGCAAGTCCTGCCTTAGTGCTTGATCAGGTTGCAACTTTGGAGTTATTTATTCAAATTATTCGTTTAATTTGAATCACARTGGAATATTTCAGGTAGCTCAGCCTGTGCTTTTAAGGCTTGAACTGAGTCAGTCCTGTCTATAAAAGCAGTGAATTGAATATTTTTATAGATTCTTGCCATGCTTTTTTCTCCTGAGTTCAAACACAGGCAATTTMTTATGCAGCAGCTCCTTTCCCGAGGCAAGGGAAGAACCAGCCTTTTGTCAGTGCATGGAACCACCAGCTCGTTCATTTTCCCCACAAAACCCCCTCATTTCAAAGCAGCTGAGTCAGAACAGCAGGGTCAGGATCCAGCTCGTAGGGGAGAGTAATGAATATACAATGTATGCACAGGAACAAACAGCCCCTGAGTCATCCCAAATCTGTCCTACATTAACTTCACAACCAGTCCCTGCTGGGGAGCACAGAGGTGCTGCTTTAAAAGAGCTGCAGAAAAACTCAGGGGACATGCTGAACTCTCAGCTTGTTCACCAAAACGTGTAATTTGGCAATATCAACAGGGCTCACAAAACATCAGGGCAGTGCATTTACTTTCTCGAGGATTTCTCTGCTGCAGGCAGGAAATACACAGTTCAGCCCAGCCCTGCCAATCAAAGAGTAGCTCAGACACACTTATATAAATGTCTGCAAAATTACCACAAAAATAGAATAATCCTGCAGGAGATGCTTTCCCAGCTTTGCTGCTATGTCTGATAGCAAGAGCACACCGTGTTTTCTTATCCTTTCCTTTAAAGGAAACTCTTCAGCATTTTGTTTGGGGATGTTTGCAATTTTTGCTGCTTTCCAATAAAGGGATTTTTTAGGCAGGTAACAGTATGTGGCCTATATTTCCAGAAAGAAAAGTCTTCCCTTGCCCCAAACACAGAGTTGATAAATGCWGTTGGTGCAAAGCAGGGTTAATGGTTTTTTTCTCATGGAAGCTCACCCATTGCACCTGGGCCTGAGGTTCACCTGCAGGTGCACAGGCCACAGGGCTGTTCAAACCCACCAAGCCATCCCAGAGACGCTCCTGGGCTGAGCTCTGCAGCTTCTCTCTGACAGGGCCTGGCAAAACCCCCACTCTGCCTTCAGCCACGGGGCTTCACCTGTGAGTGGGTGTCACCAAACGTGATACAGACCCTTCTTCTGTGCCCTGTCCCTCCCAGGCTTGGTTGGGAGCCCTGCAGTGAAGTCTGCTTTATAAAGGCTTTTCTTGTGGAATGATTCAAATTAAGATCTCTGTTGGAGCATGCAATTATCCTACGTGTGTCTGAAATCAAGGAGAGCCAGTCAGAGGCGGGTCTGTAGCTGGGGATTATTTTCACAACATGTAATTTTCAGATCACGCACATCACTGTTATAATTGGGCTCTGGGAGCAGAGGGTATCTTTATTTACACACAGTTCCTGTAACTCAGCAAAGTGCTGTAATTTCCTTTCTCCTTAGTAAATATTTTTCTCTCATCCTCCGTCACAGGGATGGCCCATGGCTRGGAAAGCCCTGCTTGCTCCAGAGGTCATTGCATTTGGTAAATGAATCCTAATTGCAGGCATAGTTCCTGTGAAGCTTGGTAGACTGAAATGGGTTTGTGATTTTAATCAGGAAACATTCCAAACTTAAACATTTGCAATTCTCAAAAATATAATGAGATCACCCACTTTGAAAAAAAAAAAAAAAAAGAAAAAAGGAAAAAACCCATGAGAATTGCAAAACAGCAATAGCCACCTTTTAGGACTAGGTTGTTTCACAACCCAGTAAAATCCTGTTCATACTGATTTGTGTCTTTTGGTAGATTGGCAGAGACATCAGTGAATCTTTTTCCAGACTACATTGATCAGATTTGCCAAAATCAAATTTTTCTTGTCTRGTAAAAAAATCCTTACTGGAGTCTTGTATGTGGGTTGGACTTGGAGCAGGTTACTTACTTCCATCTGCTTCATTTCATGAAATKTTTAACAACCTAATCATTTGAGAGACTTCTGCTCTTCTTCCTTGCAAACTTTGGTTGGATTTGTTGGTTGAGTTTAAAAATTTTAAACCCATGGAAGAGCACAAGAGACAAAACAGTTTTGCTTAGGGAGCAGGTGAGTGAGATACACACACTGATTTCTTTGTCCTCCATTTCAGTCATTAGGAAGCACCCAGGTCATGTTATCAATTTATGTTCAACAGAAAGTCTTGGTATTTTTTTCCCCATGGGAAAACAAAAAAAAAAGCAATTTTAGAGTCAAGAGCTTTTMGAGCACATTTCAAGGAAAACACAGAGAATGCTACAGACTGTTTGAGCTCATTATTAACTCCAAAATCAGCATCACACCTAATGCAGGGGCCACAGGCCTGCCCAGCTGAGAGGCAACTTTTATTTCTGATTTGGTTCATGTCCTGGGCTGTGCAGCCAGAGCCTGGCAGTGTCAGCTGAAATCATGTGCAGTCCTTGTGTCATGAATTGTCATTTATTGGGAACTGGTTTAAAGACAAAATCTGCTCAAGAAGGCAAAAGTAACACAAAAAAGGGCAAAAGGGAAGATGAGCAGAATGTGGTTTATCTTTTTCTTGGCAAGCCAGCTATACTGAGATTTCTGTGTCATTAACTTTAAATATAGAGGGGTTTATAGGCTTGTCTTCATGTTTTCATTCCAGCACCTATGAAAACCATGTGCAAAAGAAAATATAGTGAATTTGAAGTTGAGGTTTCTTTCACTGAGTACCAGAATGATGCATTAGTCACAACCCAGATGAATCTGTTATGGAAGATTTCATAACTATGTTTTTTTGTTTTCAGCTGTTCTGCTGATATTTCAGTGAAGTTTGCCCCTGACTTTTCTGCAATTTGTTCCTTGCCTACAGAGTTTTCATTTCACAGAGTTCTCTGGGCTGACCTTCCTGCTGTCCTTGCCACAACGTGTCTCCCTCACAGGATCCCACTAAGCAGGGCTCTGGGCTCAAGAAATCTCTCTTGCACTGGGGAAACTCTGGAAACTTTGTTTAAGCAAAGCTCTCAAAATTCAACCTATGCAGAGCATCAATCCATTCAAAATGAAGCTCTTTCCTTTATAGAAGTAATGACTAATAATCATAAAGTGAAAAAAACCAGCATATTTTGGCAGGTTGTTTGATTTGTGAAGGATAAAGATACTTCAGGTCATGCCACAGGACTGTGCCTTTAGTTCCAAGTCCAATGTTGAAAATAAAAGCAAAAGTCTCTCTTGAGTAGCCTCAAAACCTCCACCAGTGTTCTTAAAGAAAGGCTTTGATTTGTCTTTCACTTACAAATATCACAGGACAGTTTGGGTGGGATGGACCTCAAAGCCCATCTCATTCCACCCCCTGCCATGGCAGGGACACCTCCCACTGTCCCAGGCTGCTCCAAGCCCCATCCAGCCTGGCCTGGGMCACTGCCAGGGATGGCGCTGCCACAGCTCCTCTGGGCAMCCTGTGCCAGGGCCTCTGCACCCTCACAGAGGACAATTTCTGCCTAATATTGACTCTAAACCCTAAATCARTTTAAAGCCATTCCCTCTTGGCTCYTACAGATGTTTTAGGATTTTCTRCTGGAAGTCTGTGATCATCGGAATGAAATAATCAATTGCTCTAATTTAGCTTTTCAACTGAACTGAATTCAGATTCTCTCTRATGTCTCTGTTTAGGGTTCAAACCAGCCTGAGAAGAGAAGGGGAAAGGTAAAAAGAAGTGCTGCAATAGAGCAGACCAATTTCCTGCCATTTAACATCACAATGGTGGAGTTACTGCTAATGACAAATTCCATTTGTAAATCCATTAAAACAACAAAACAGCCCAATTTGCTGTATAAAAAGTAATGCCTTTGTCCTAGAAGAAAAGAAGTTTGTTTCAACAAGACAGGAAAGAGAGTTGTTCTTGTGATCACTGTCCTTTTTGCCCCCTCTGCTTATGCAACCCATAAGATCTGTGATGTTCCTACTTCCAGCAGCTTCCCGGGGCCAGTCTCTCCCTTCAGCTGCTCTCATGCAAACCTGCTCAAAGGCAGAACTGACCCAACATCCAAATGAGGACAGACGCTGACCCAGATGTGTTAAAGGAAAAAGACTCCAGGGCTCAGCAGGAATTCAAGCACAAATGGGAATAAGGAGCAAGGAAGGCTCCCACATTGCCATGGGCTTCRCTGCCCAAACCTGCAGGAGTTTTGCCCTGGATGAGCTGCCAATGGCACAGGCTTCATCCAGTTCCAGCAGGAAGCTCCTCTCTGGATGGTATTGATGGTGCCCAGCACAGGATTCCCCCCAGACAGGGCACACAAACGGCTCTGGAATGCTGGCAGTGCTCCAAGTGCTCCATGTCCCTTACACTGAGCCATTGACTGCAGAGGTTCTAGACTCAGAACATCACCACAAACTTTCTGAAAGCAAATATCAAAAACCTGCATCATTTTACACATCTTTCAGCAGAGCCCTGCAAACCCAGTTACAGGAATGAATGATGAGACATCTGATAGGGTAATTACTCATAATTAGATTTTGACAATCTTTGTGAGATGGGCATTTGAGTCATGGGGAGAGATGTTCTCATCTCAAAATTCCCCAAAATGGCAGTTCTTATGTTGAAAAGTCAAATACAGCAGTGTAGTGCTAAAAGAGAGGAATCCACACAAGGAAGAGACACAGAGCCCTGGAGCCACCCCAGCTGTTTCCAGGCCTAGGAAGCCTCCCTGGCTCCAAGGGGTGTGTGCCCAGTGCGGCAGCAGTGTTGTCCTGCAGGCTCCTTCTCCCACCCCCTCTGCTAAACACCCTGTGGATATGTCAGGCTCACATTTCCATTTTTCTCACATTCCCATTTCCTGCATCATGCCCCTCCTCACCACAGCTTTTGTGGCAGTCTGTGAATTGCCCCACCTTAAACCCAGCACTTCCCAACACCTGCAATAAACCAACCCAAGCACTCAATAATAAGGAGAGAAAGAGGGAGTGAGCTCCCCGGTTATTCCAGATGGGTGCCTGTCCCACAGACTGTGAGCTGCCTGCAGGGAGGGCCATCTCTGTCTTCTCATGACAGTAGRAACAACAGCACTGGCATACCACAARAATAGCAGGTACTTTTATCTTAGACTTGGACTGAACAAACAGAAATAGGGAAAAAACCCCACTGGCAGATTTTAGTCAGRAAGTGAGAAGTAAGAGAGAAGGGTTTGAGTTTTCCTTCATCCTTGCCTGATGGCAAAGAAGAATTTACCCCATTTTCCTTCACTAAATAGAACCATAACTTTATAGAAACTAAAATTAGCAGTGACCTGGTCRTTGCTTTATGACTGCATTCTCATTTCCAGTTTCTTTGCTTTATGTCTTTTGCCAGACTAAATTGCACAGAGCCRTTGGCTGAATGTTTCCCTTCTCCACGAGCATCCCTTCTGAGAGAGGCCCCTCCTCTCTTGCTTTTTTGGCTTTGAATAGCTGAGGGTCACATTAGCATCCCCTGCCTGGAGAAGGAGCAGGGCCC
Source organism: Cardinalis cardinalis (assembly GCA_014549065.1). NCBI lineage: Eukaryota > Metazoa > Chordata > Aves > Passeriformes > Cardinalidae > Cardinalis > Cardinalis cardinalis. The sequence goes on from JACDOX010000093.1 coordinate 646,815, forward strand.
TGCTCTGCCTTTACCTCCTCAGGTTTCAGCAATCCTTCTATTTGAAACTTCCTTTCCAAGTGGCTGAATTTCCCTTTAGCCCGTTTACCCTCCCTGAGGAATATCAGCACTAAGGAATCAGCCACATTCCCACTCCCTCTGGTCCTGTCTCCTCCCTCACTCCTGAGCCTTAAATACAGAACTTCTGAGCATCCCAATGGTGTCCATCCTCCCCCTTGCACTTCCTGCACTAAGGAGCTGACAGGGACATCATAAACCAGGACCTGTGGTTTTTATTGCAGTAAAAGTACCTGGAGCAGGCCAGAAGCATCACATTGTACCTGCACTGAGGGCAGCTCTGATTGAAAGGCTCCTGCACGTTGGAGAAGACCTGCAGGCAAAGCTCACATCCAGAGCTGGGATTGCCCCAGATCCAAAAGGAATACAGGAACCACTAAAGTCAATAATGTGCAGTTGCTTAGTCCTTCTTCATTTAATGAGAATCTCTGTGTGTGTGTGTGTGTGTATTTGTTACCTAATGATTCTCCAGGGAGAGGCAGCAAACAGAAATGGGGAAGAGAAAAGCGCTTGGCATGTGACAGAGCAAGGAAAGCTGAAATGTTTGGCAATCCAGGCCTTCACCAAGGCAGCCCCCAAGGCCTCCTCTGCCTCCACACTGGCCATGGCCCTTTCCCTGAACCATCCTCAGGCCTCTACCATGCAGCAGGTCCGAGCATTCTGCTTGCAGGAAGCATCTGGAAAATAAGGTATGACCTATGCACATGCACTTAACCTGAAAAAAAGGAGCCAGTAATTTTCCCATGTTCTATAGAGAAATAGGACACATTTTATCTCTGTGATTAAATTAGTGCTTGGCCTGCAAGAAAGCTGTAGCATATGATTTCCCTGGAATACTCCTGTGAGAAGCACTTTCCCCATTTTCCGATTCCTTGTTTGCAGCCAGACCCCCATTTTGGGAGAGGACCATTTACTCCAACACATTTTTCTTTGCAGATTACACCATCTCCAAGAGTTTTYCATTTCTTGCAGCTCTCACTTGTACTTTTGTTTTCTAATGCATTTTGCTGCTGCTGCCCTAACATATGAGGAGCCAAATATCTAAGGTAAGTAGCAGAGGGGAGAGATTCAGGGATGTTCATTTATTCAGATTTCTTCATTTCACAGTAGGTCCAGGAGAAATGCACATACATTTTTCAAGAGATCAACCAATAATCCTGTTTTGTTTGCTTGCATCCTCAGTGCAGCATTTCCATCTTATTCCCATAGCATACAAAAGGCTCAATTCTTATTTACCTGCCAGGGGGCAACAGGTGAATGTTTATGCACAGATTTCAAGGAGGTTTAAAATAAGACAAAACAAACCCTTCTCTGACAGCAAACATGGAAATAATAAATTGCCTTAGAGCAGAACAGTGGTCATGCCAGTGAAAAAATAATGAGCACCCTGTCTGGTTTTGAGAGATTCCCTAGGGATGCTGTGAAACCAGCAAACACTTTCTTGACTAGCCAAGAAAAAATCCAAGTGCAGCCCTGTCAGCCTTTCTTATAAAAGTCCATTCCCTGGGTGGCTTTGGATGCACAAACTTCCATAGCTGCTCCTGCATGGAGCACAAAGGATGATGATCTCAGCAGAGTCAGCCTAACCTGCACCCACACTGCTGCAAATGCAACTGTCCAGCCCAGGAGYTGGAGCTCCATGRTCCTTGTGRGTCCCTTCTGATTCTGTGTCCCCCATTCAAATGTGCAGCTGACAATCTGCCCTTGGCAATAGAAAAATGGAATYACACAGAAGTGTCCCTGCTATGCCCCAGAGTTAGCCAGGAAAAACRATGAGTTAAGTGGAGAACTACAAAAATTAATGTCATTATTGAGTATGGCCAGGGAAATACTGAAATTTTCCACTTTTGTCGCCATGAAAAAAGGGCACCTAATTCCAAGTTAATAAATTGGTAGAGGACTTCCAAAGGACATGGGAGAAGTGGCTCCAACTCCTCATATCTGTGTCCCAAAGTTAGTGCAATGTCTTCCTGACTGTGCTGGCACAGCCTGGCTGGCGCTCGATGCCAGCGGCTGCTGCAGAATTGGCAGTTCAAAGGTGCAAAGCTCTATTTCTGCACTAACCTGATTTGGGGCTGGCATGGATTATGTAAGGCTTGCAGAGAGGTATTCATCAGCACAGGCTGACAACATTTCATCTTGCACAACTGCACAGCAGAAACTAATGAGACATTTAAGAAAGAAGATGGAAAGGAAGAAAGAGGGGAAGATAAAAGAAATGCATTGTTTCTTTAAAAAAAACAAGCCCCAAAACAACAACAAATAATAAGCAGAACAACTAGAAAGGAGAGAAAAGAACATTTTTCTGAAACTTTTGTGGTTTTTGTTCCTGAGATGTGTTGGTGTTTGTCTCCCTTGAGTTTTCTTACCCTTCTCACTAACTGTGCATGATCAATTCCTGGAACTGCAAAGAGCAGAAACCCAAAGAACATTAAATATGATTTCTCCTTTTAGTCCATTTTCCCAGCATAACTTTGCAGGCTGTATTATTTACTGTTAAATAATTTTACATTCAAAACTTCAGGAGAYGACATTTTCTTCAGCAGCAGTTCTGTTTGTCACTGAGATGAAGCTGCTGACTTTAGAGTGGGGAGGATTTTAACAGCAGCCAGCAGAAATGTCACTGGGTGTAAGTTACTCTTCCATAATAAATACAGAAAAGTCTCTTTAATTGGCACAGCTCTGGTAGAAGTGGAGAGGTGGCAGCTAAGGGCTGTCCTTCCCGTGTGGTACAGGGACAGGGGACACGTGGCTGCCCGTGGGAAGAGAAGGGAGGCTCTAAGGGAAATATTGACTTGTTAWTCTGTTACCCCATTGCACCTGGGACAGAGATGAGGCATAAGGGGCTGAAGTTATTTTTCTTACATGTTYTTATGCCATTTTTTACCAGGGAAGAGGAGGATGCCACCAAGTTTCTCAGGTACATTTCTTATGATTAAAAGCACAAGTTAATGGTGTCAASTAACACTTCAGCATCTTCTGCAAACTCATCTGCCATACTCTTGGATGAACTTGTTTTCAATTCAGTAACCTTCTCTCAGGCTGACTCTGAGATGCAAAATGCTGCACAGGTTTGGGTCCCAGAGGATTGAAACAGGAAGAGTATCAAGAAAAGAGAGTGGGAAATGATCCTCCCAGGTCAGTTACCCCTTTCTCCTCCTCAGGGCAGAATCAGCTCTGCTAAATCACTCCTGACTTTGTCTGAAGTGATCTGAAGAACCCAACAACAGCCCTTAACTGTGCAATGGCRGAGCCTGCTCTGCACTACCCCTCCCGAGAGCTGTCGCACTCCCTGTGCGGCCCAGGGCAGCTGAGCTGCGCTGCAGGGAGCTCGCACAGCAGGAACTTTCAGRTGTTTGACTCTCCCAAGCAGAACAACAAGATTCCTCTAAATGCAGGTTAGAAATGAGGCTGGACATTTAGGACTTACAATTTTCATTGTGTAATTGTATTTCCATACRCTCAGAATGATTTTATCATTTCTCTGCTAAATAAGGAAATGTGTAATGCTTGTGCTTACCCTTCTTTTGRTATTCCAGGATTCTCATTTATTTGGGTCCCACAGACAACAGTGAATGAAAGCCCCACAGAATAAACTTAATGAAAAGGTGATGAATGTAAAGCAACCTCCATCCTACAAACACAACATAGACCACAGGATTCACTGCCAACACAACCAGGCACATTCCTACAACAAATGTGCTTCTTGCAACACTTTCCTGGGACAGCACAAGGCATTCAAAGAGCTGAAGGCAGGGCTGACATGGGGCAATTGGAGAGGGAGAAGATCCCCTTTCTCCTCTTTTTTGGTTTTCCTATCACAGYTACCAACTGGGATTGGAGAGAACTGCAAAACTCATCTGTCCACCAGACCAGGGCAACCTGTGCTAGCACACACTGGCTCCTCCCAGGGACTGCACACAGGGAAGGTTTTCACAGACCCTTAAATCCCAAGACACACAGTGACAGTAAAAACAAACAGAGAAGGGTTCAAGGAGAGTCACATTGTTCCATGGCTGTGTTACATCAGTAATAGCAGTATGTCTGCAAGGCTGCTCAAGTAACAGCAATGCTTTCTCTTCAAAAAGAGCAGTGTTGAAATTTCAGCTAAAAGCACCCAAAACACACACAGCTAGAGGTGATAAGAAGGTTAAAAAGTTAAAGCAGTAAGAAAAAAAACCACTGAGGAAAAATGGAAAAATCTACTAGCTGTTGATAAAAAAATCAGTCATGGTATATCCACAGACTGAAGGGAAATCTTGGGCACTTTTGAGAGAAATCAATGTTTGGATATTTTGGACCATCCCAGGGCTTTCCACTGCCCCCTTTCAAAGTGACTTTGAAGTGGTGCYCCCACAGGACAGGGTCAAACACATTCCTTGTCTCCACAGGCAGGAAGAGCCAGCAGCAAACAGATTTGTTCTCCCAAGTGCTTAGGCACTGAGCTCCTCAGTCACTTGGACATGCAGGAATATGTTATCCTGCTCTGCTGCAACAAGCTCTGCTCAATTATCCTGCCTGTCCCTGGACAGGGGAGAGCTTGGACAGAGGCCAGCCACCAGCTGAGAGCTCACCTTGCCAAGTCTGTCAAGCAAATTGATTTTCCTCCAAGACCTTTGGGCCCCTCTGAGCAAAAAGAAACCATATTTCATCTCCTTTCTGCTCAAAGGGCTCATAGCAAAAATCTCCAATCTGGACTAGAGGACACCAAGTGCCACCCCAGTCACCTACAAARCTTTTGGATGTGGCCCAGGACAGCAATGCTGCACCAGTGGCAGCTGATGAAGGGTCTGCTGTGAGGGGTCTCACCTCTCTGATAGAAATGCATTGGTCTGTCTGTCTGCTTCTTCACCAGAGATATTTTGAAGGTTCTGTGCTTGGGGGGGTTGGTTAAATTCCTTTCCATCATCCAGCTGTTCCTCAGTTTCTAAACAGTTCTAGAAATCTGTGAAAATTAGCAGGGTAATAAAAAAGTAAATTGAGGATATTTGTTGCACTGGAGTAAGCTTTAACACATCACTCTGGTGCCTCATTGCCTCAAGTGAAAATAACCAGGGAAGATTGATTGTGTACCCTCAACAGCAGTGGGGGAAATAAAATCTAAAGCCAAAGGTTTTCCACTCAAAATATCCCCATTTCTGGCTTTGTCTGGGCAGCTCTTATGATTTCTCCTGAGTTCTGAGGAAGGGAAGCATAACAAAACCAGCACTTTTCCTAACACCAGAGATGGCACAGTTCTGGTTTAGGGACATACTCCACACCAGCACTCCCATACAGGCTGTGGGAGCTAATTMTGGCATTCCTTTCATGCAATGGCCATCTACTATTCCTTGCCCTGGCCAGGGAGCAGCTCCATTCCCAGCTCCAGCAAGATCCTCAGTGCAGCACAACCCTTTGCTCAGCAGCACCAAATGGATAAAGAAGGGTGRTGAAGGAGCTTTGTAGCAATCCCCAGTTTTTTCCCATTTCCAAAGGGGTTGTGTGCCTCGTGCTGACACTGCTTAAACATGGAAATCACCTTTTTGTCCTGGTATGTCACACTCAGCTCTTCTTAGGGATTCACTGCTGTAACAAAACTCTTCCCACAGTCTTAGTGTGTTTTTAATGGAAGTCAATGCCAAACATGTAATGGTTTAGCAGAAACACATCTGCAGTGTCAGAAAGGGAGAGAGCCAACAATGCCAAGCTTTGGACWGATCTAAATGATTCTGTTTCAAACCTAAACAGTTTTGGTTTCGTTACAATTATTGTTGCCAATTTCATTAGGACAATCCCTCTGTCTTCCTTGCCTTTCATCTAGATTTCCAGGACTTGAATAAATAAATATACATTCCAGTGAACAGCAGGATTTCCATGGAGCTTTCTTCACTGTACACAGATGTCTGCCTGAGAATTTCACTCCACCTCTGCCAGAAAGGAGAATAAACTATGATATCATTTACTTTGAACACTGACAAGCTCTGGATCCAAGATTTTGGTTTAGTCTACACTAAGAAAACCAGCTGTGAAATCTAGGTTTGCATCTGGGCTTAAATGTAAATCACCTGTAGGGAGAAAGGAGGGGAAGGTCATTTCATCTCAGCATTTTATCTTTGATTTCCTATGCCCTCAGATGGAGCAGCAATGTGCTGGGTGGGATCAAAACCTTGTTTGGAAGCACTCAGATAAGAACAACTCATCACTGTTTGTGTTAYAGGCTTAAAAAATGGTGAAGTGTATCATACCTCAACTCTCTGTGCTGACTGTAAGCTCTGATATTTCCCTCACTGAGTGCAAATGCAATCCCTCAGATTTTGCCTTGCCAGGGACAGTTCTGAGCGCTCCAGATGAAACACAGTAATCAACCTCAGTGATGTGGCTGCTCCTGAACTCCAGCAAGTCCCTCAAAAGTGGCACTGGGCATGGCCAGGGAGGATTAGGGGCCCTTGCACGAGTGCTGGCCACGCTTTGTTTATGTGAAATTTAGTGCATCAGCTCCCCAGGACACTCCCACTAAATCCAGTCTCACACAGACACAAGATTTTCAGCTTTTCTGTATGTGAGCCAAGCTGATTCCCTACCCCATCAAATTTACATGTTTGCCCATGGCAGGTACTGAGGAGAGGAGTAATTATGAATAGTGAGGAATGAAGATCTTTCAACCACAGAAGGGAAAGATTTAACTGTTCAGTTGTTAACAAGGTGGTTCCCAATGGTAACAGAGTTGGATACTCTTGATACAGCACATTTCCAATATTTCTCCAAGAAAAAAAGGTTTAAATAAAAGCAGCAGAGTGCCAGAGATTTTACCTGTCAGAGCAAGAGGCTTTACAAATACAGTGCATTCAAGAGGGAAGAGGAGGTAAAAACCTCACCACTTCCCCAAGCCCACCACACTGACTGGGATACAACCAGGTACAAAATGCAATTTTTAAATTTTTTTTTCCTGTTATGCAGTGCCCCAAAGCAATGACCAGTTCAGATACTCTCCCAGATTGTGTTTAGAGGGAGTTGACTCTGCCCTCCCACAGACTAGAGAATTAACCCAAATCACCTCCAATCTTACCTTTCTATTGTATTGGTTGCATTACCTGAGCACACACATTTATTTAAATGCAAGACTCATGGCATTGGTTTGCTTTAAAATAGAAATGCTCTGTAACAAATCTTAAAAAAACAACCAACTGAACTGTGAGACAAAACTGGCAGAGCTATGGAAGGCTTGGCAGAGCCCATTTGCACTCCTCACAGCTGGAGACAGGAGTGCTGCTAACCCTGCTCCACTGGGAGCACAGGGCAGAGCTCTGCAGAGATTTCTGAGAGACATTCTCTCCTCACTTGCAAAGGGAGAACGTTTCTGCTGAGAAACAGCAGAGCTGCAATCCAGCAGGTCAGGGATAAGCAGCACCCCTCTGCCACTGCCCTTCAGACACAGGTCCCAGCAGACAGCTGGGGTTTGTTTTCAAAGGTCCCTTCCTTGGCAAGAAATTGTGCCAGCAGATAATGACACCCAGGTACAGAGAGCCCCTTGCACACGCTGCCCCAGCACCTGCTGACTGTTAACAGGGAATCCGTGTTTGATTTGGTGCAGTTTTTTGTTCATTATTAAATATGAATACAAATAAATGTTCTTTATTTTCTGCTGGAAAATGGCCTCTCTACAGATAATCTTCCAAGCTCAGGGTGCAGTTTAGCACAGCTGACACCTCATTAGGGAATTCCATGGCTGTCCCAGCTGATGGCTCTGGGTTTGCTGGCAGGAGCCAACCAAACCCAACCCAACCCACTCCCACCAGCATCCCCRACAAAAGCTCATTATTCAAGATGTTATTAAGGGACAACACAGAGAGGGRCTGTGCCAGAAGGACAGGGGACAGGTACAGTACAAGCTGGGGGAAATCAAGGCAATTCCTGTGCCTCACAAGTCATGACAAAATTCATACTAAAATTCAATTGCAAAAATAGGAGGAGAAAGAAAATTGCTGACAGAAGGATGGAGCCCAGGGACTGCAGATTTGAGGTTTGTAGAGGGGAAAAAAAAAATCACTCTACTGTGTTTTTTGCCTCTGAAACATCATGACCTTTCTTTCCCCAAAGTATTCTCCAAGAGTTTTTGTTTCCAAAAAAAGACAAAGATATTTCCACAGACAATTCTGTAGAAAGCTCATCACTGTCTCACCAGCAGAACTGATTGCATATATAATCAGTAATTTTTCCTTTCTTTAGTGATTGCAAACTGACTTTCTTTAAAAGCTCTTGCCCTGCTCATCTCTGTCCTGCAGGAAAGGCTTTGCCAAAGCCCAATCAATTGTGAGGTATAAATCCATGAGCAATCAGGCTCTGTTACTTCCCAGCTCAGGTCATTGAGCTGCCTTTGCAAAGCTGGTCCCAGTGTCAGGTAAGGGGAGAAGTCCCTTTATGTGGTGGRGTGACCCTGGTTGGAGGCCATGTCCCCACAGGCGGCTCCATCACTCCCCCCAGCAGGACAGGGTAGGAGAAAATTATGGGAAAAGTCTCATGGATCAAGAGAAAGGCAGTTTACAGAAGCAAAGGAAAAAAAAATTATTCTCTCCATCAGCAGGCARCGTCCAGCCATTTCCCAGGCTGTAGGATTTCAGCATGCATAGGGATTGCTCCAGAGGACAAACAACAAAATAATGAATGCCTCCCCTTCTACTCTTTCCCAGCTTTTGCTGCTGATGTCATATGGAATGGGAGATCCCTTTGGTSAGCTTGAGTTGGTTGTCCTGGCTGTGTCCCATGCTCTCTGCCACCTCCAAGCACTGCTCAGAGCACTGGGGTCTGAGCAACAACTTTTAGATACCAAGACAAAACTCAACACTGTAGGGAAAAGTCACTCCATCTCAGGCAGACCCAAAACAGCCAGAAAACAAGTACTCAAGAGGTAAACATTTGGCTCAAAATTATTGTTTTCATAATGCATTTAATTGCACATAACCACTTGTGTCTGGTGCATGCAACCTTTCACTTTGAGCAGTAAGAAAATAAAGTATAATATCCCAAGCTTTGTGAATGCACTTGAAAAAGCTGTCAAAACTCTGCTCTTAGAGAAAGGTTTATTTTCATAGTCTGTCACCATAATCAGATCAGTGTCTTCAGCTGACTGCACTGCATTTCTCCCTGACAGCAGCAGCAGTCACAACAGCAACCAGCGGGAGACATCAGAGACAGCTCTTGGTGCAGCACAGAGTCCATCCCCTGCCCTGGGCTGTGCCAACTGCTCCAACTTCCAACAGACTTCCCCAGGAGCTCTGCATGGAGGACAGACAGGGCTACTGAGGCACTGACATGAGTTTTAGAAACCTGAGCTTCATCCCAAAGTCCAAAATCCCTGACTCTTGTGGGTTTAGACCACTGATGCCATCTTAATGCACTTAATGGTCTGGAAACCTGTGGGAAGCCTGCACAGAGTGGTGCAATTGGCTGAATCTCCCTCAGGTGGGATGTGCCTGGTCCCCTCCCTTTGGAATCTCCTGCTTTGCAATGGTTGATAATGTGCCAGTTGCCGCCAGGTCTAAAGCACCACAGTGCAARGAAATCAGCAAAGACAAAGCCAACATTCTGCTCAGTGATGCCATCCATGGCACTTCAGTGAGGATTGCAGGGAAGGCAATGCCAGGGAAAGGGCACTGACACCCCCTCAGGCACGAGTGTGTATTGAAACAGGCCCCACAGTGATGGCTGCAGGCACATTTCAGGGGGTTCTATTACCTCAGAGCTCTCAAAGAATGACAAAATCCAGAAAAAGGTGAAAAATTTTTTGTGTGTGTGTCCTAAAATGGTTGAGCTCCAACAAAGACATTAGAAATAAATACACCAGCATTACTCCCTTCAAAGTTGTGAGCTGCAGCTCCTCTTTCCTTCCAAAAGCTTTGTGTTGCTCCCCAGGAGCAACACARAATGATTTTGCTGGAAAGGGCCACACCAAAACACTCTTTTAAATCTCCCCAGGTAAACTTTAAGAGACAGGCTCAAGTATGGCAGTGAAGACATGGGCAAAGCTGCCCCAGACTTCCTCTAGTGGCAGATCTGCCAGTAAAGCCTTTGGTCAAAGACTCGAGTGTCCATCAGCTGCAGCAGTGCAAACAGGCAAGGTCAAGGTCAGATCTCATTTAATAAACAGCAAATATCCTTGGAAAGGGGGAAGAGAAGAGGCCACCTCTTTGTTCAATGTTCRGTTTTACTTTTGGGAATGCTACACAGGCAGGAGCAGGTTGGAAATGGAGACAACACACACTCCAGAGCTTCATGTGACAGCAGCATGTTGCGTTGTCTGGACTCTCCTTAAACAGCAAGTTTTGAATGTCCCAGCCCAGACAGCTCTTTGGTGACTTTAGCACTCCCCAGTCAGGGAGATGCCTGCAGCTTAGGGTGGAACATGATTGCATGAAGTCCCTGTGTGTATTCAAATCCATTCTGTCGTGACTCAGCCAGGGACTTGTTCATGGAACCCAGCTGGGTTTCTTAATAGCTGAATTAATTGTTCAGTACAAGCCAGCTTGTACTGGAACATGGGAACTCTTRTAAGAGCCATGTCTGTGCCCTTCCCTCATAAATGGATTATCTGCTGCCTTCCAGRGCACCCAGCAGCAGCTGATACACCCGAGGCAGCTGCAGCACAAGTCAAGAGCTCCTGTACACTCACTTTCTTGTTCCTGTGAGGACTTTCCAAGAGGACAAAACCTCAACTATCCTCTTGGTTTTCTGACGAACCCTCCCACCACTGCAGTAGCCACTGGCATGCAGCCCTGCCCACAGCATGCCTTCTGCAGGTGAAATCCCTATGGATAAGCCTGGAGCCAAGATAGAGTCCAGCCCAAAGAAAGAGAATCCCCCTGTCCAGGGCTGCCCTTCCTGCCAACTGTAGGAGCTGGAATACACAGGTATTTCAGAAAGGTCTGTCCTTATTTATCAAAGTGCAGTGGAAGAAGCAGGACGATTGCTCACACTTTACCACTTCCCTTTAGCTCTCTGTAAGAGGCTTCCTAGAGGAAGGAGTATCTTTTTWAAAAGGCCATTATTTGACAGAACATTGCTCCGATTCATTGTTTTCATCCCTTTTCTGTTTACAAAACTCATGCCACCCTTCAAACAATCCTTTTGCCACCAGATCCTGAGAGTCTCGATCAATATTCCACTCAGTCCCTTACACAACTATTTTTTTAAAGTGCAAACCTCCAGAAGAGATTTTAGCTTAATGCCAGAATGGCTTGAACTTTTCTCCAGCCTGAACCAGCTGATTTCCAGTGGCAGCTGAGGGTGAGATCAGCTATCCCTGCTCTGAAATGAAGCTCACAGAGGTGTAACTCTCACTTAATCCAGCCTCCTTTTCATCACAGGTATTAAGGATTCATCTCCAAGCACTTATGCTCTTCTGTTTAATCTTCCCTTATCTCCCGAGTGGCCATCGAGCAGCCTCTTGGAATTAAGAGGGCTCAGTGCTAATAAGCTCAGCAACAGCTCTGCTTTGGAAATGCCATGGAAGACTCCTCAGCCTCTCCCCAAGCACCTCCTGGAATCGCTTCCCTTTGCAGTGCAGTATCCACAGATCCCCTGCTCCACCCCCAGCTCATCAGATGAAGGCAGAGAACAAGCAAACTTCCAGAGGCTGYAAGTCAGGGAATGCTGGTCCCACACTGGCTGCTGCCCTGGATGGCAGCCAGRGCCCACAGAGGGTGAAGGGGCTGAGTGCTCACCCAAAAGCTGCTGCCTTCAGTGGAACAGGTATGGGAGACACTGACTGGTGCTTTTACCCTGGGGTGGYTGGGGCTTTGCTGGGCTGCAAAGTTCCTCAGCACTCACATGGGCTCAGGAAGAGATTTCCTGCACATAAATCCTAGTCAAACCAGGAAATCTCTTGTGCTGGTTTTGTGCCTCTGTTATTACAAGCTGCCTGTCTGGTAGCTTGAGCAGGAGATCCTTTCAGTATTACTAAAGCAATAAAGAGTTGGAAAGGAAAGGTGAGAAAGGACAATGTGCATTTTTGCAAGAGGAGAGAGTAGGAAGGGCCAGGAAAGCGTCAGGAAAGCCAGAGAGGGACATTTTGGCTTTATCCTCACTGTGCAGCTCTCCCAGGCTGTGAGTCAGGTTTTATGCCGTTCCTCACACCCATCTGGACACCCTTTACTGTGGTTCTGGAAGAGTCAGGTCTGAAACTCTCCTTTTGCTCAGGGAGGGAGAACTTTTTGTAAATTAATGCAGCTGAGTYAGGGAGGGCCATGGATCCTTCCCCAAGGAGCCAACATCCATCCCTCCATCAATGTAACTGACCAAAACCAATTGTAGATCACAAACAAGCACAGTATTTACCCAAAAAACCTTCAGATCTAGAAAAAGTGAGGACATGTTAATTTAGGCAGGGTGTCAGTGCATCTGCACTCTCACACAGGCTGCCTTCAGCAGTTTGATCAGAGCACAACACACAAAATTGGAACAGAGCCCTACCCATAAGCAGTAAAATATATTTATTCTTGGCTCATGTTTCCACAAACCCTAGCACAAGAGTTGGGTTTCATGGTGACAGCCATTCTGCACTTATTGCAAAAGAAACACCCTAAAATAGATTTTAAAGTCTCTACCTACAAATGAAARGTGTGCCAAATGTGTGCAGAGCTGAGATTCCCAAGCCACACAGCCTTGTGCTCTTAGAACTGCTCTGTTCCCCTGGATATAAATGATAAAGACATCACATAACATGGAAAGGAATGAAAAAAATCCCATCACAACATACAAAAAACCCTTCTAGTGACTTAGTGGCAGGCCCAGGAGATAAGAAACAGAAGACAAGTGAAGGCAAGCACCCCAAGAGCATTTCAAATACCAGTTCCAGTCTAAAAGAAGGAAATCTATTACTCTTCTCAGGAGAAGGAATCAGGCTCTCTATTGTCTCCAAGCATGGAAGAAAAGAACAATATCTCAAGACAGGGTTTGTACTTCTTGGGAAACAGATGGGAAAGATGTTTTGTCATTTTTTGTTGAACTTTTCTCAGAAAAAAACACTTTTACCAATAAATCACATTTTTCACAGCATTTGTGCTCTGACCTGATACAGAAAAAGAATTTGTATAGAAGATGTGAGAACAGAGAGTTTTTCARAAGTGATCCCACATCATTTCACTGGGTGTTACATCTCTGCAAAGACTGCAGCAATAACAAAAATGAACACACCCAAGACTTTCTTCAGAGCCTTCCCAATGTGCTCCTACAGTAACTCACACTACAAACATTCCCCGTTTAAGTCCTGATGTTTTTGTTCGGTAGAGTTGGGGGTAGTTGGGAGGGTGTCTGAATCCACTGCTACCCTGAGCCWCCCAGAGCAGCCTGCCAGGGAAAGGACAGATGTACCCCCCCAACTCCTGATTTCCAGACAAGAGCAATAAATAAACCCTGTGGCAGAAATCCACAGGTTAGGAGGGAGCAGCCTGTGAACACACACAAAAAATACAGTTTAACCCAACTAAACCTCCAGAATTGTGTTATGCTCCGTGTCAGGTTGGTTTGCTTAAGCAGCAATGGCAATAAACAGTTTTTGTACAGCTTCAGTGAGGCTTCTCAGCCAAATTTCAGGGACTCTGAGTCAAATGCCAGAGAAAGCAATGGAAAAATTCCCATTGCATTGAAAGGTCTTTAGACGTGGGCCATCTACCATAATGTCTTGGCAGAGCTATTCCTATGTACACCAGTAAAAATGCTGACAATTTGGGAAACCTTTTTTTGCTTGTTAGTTACTTATCCCAGATACCCTCTAGAAATACCCCATTAAAATGTCTAYACATTCACTTTGAAGTATGGAAGTAACCCACTATAAATCAGCTTCATGTCCAGTTAAAGCCATATATGCAGAATCAAATTTAYTTAGGAGCAATGTGATTGTTCAATTTCCAACACAACATCAGATTTCCCTAGAAGATGTTGTCCTTAATATTCACCACTAGAATGCATAAAACGCATTTTTCCCCCCTTTTCCCTAAAGAGATTAAATGCATTTACTACTGGAACCTACTTCTCTACCAAACTGTTACAGGAGACAACATTTTTACTAGGCTGAATTAAAACTCATGTTAATAAGAGAAAGTGTAGTAAACTAAATATAGCTAAWATTTTATTGTAAGAAAAAATTCTATATATTTRTTATATTGGCTATATAATGTGKTCACTGTGTGTTTAAARCATTTAACATAAATCAGAATGTCTGGTTAATAAATACAAATGTTAAATATCCATATAATATGGAGATACCTGAATGTAAACTGAACATCAGTATTTTCTATAGTACACTGCTTTCCCTTGTAGCAGGTAAGAAATTACTGATTAATCACATGTAAAAGCCCTGAGGTTGTAAAAGCTTTTTTCTGAGGTCTCTGTGGTACCACTGGTGTCCCAGTGCAGCCTGGGCTGAGCTCTGCCCAACCACTGAACTCCTTGCAGTGCTTTGGGGGCAATTCAGTCAGATTGATTTGATTCCCCTGGAATGCAAGGCCATACATGTACAGCCAAAGTACCAAAAGCACAGCAAGATACTCCTGGTCTGACCAGGACATGCACAGAATCCCCTCCTCATCACTTTTCACCACGTGTACAACAAACACACAACAAACACGGCTGCCAAACCCTGCCTGGAACCATCCCAGCTCTGAAACCTGCACCTCCTGCAGAGCCCATCTGCTCTGCACACACCACAGACAGCCCTGGSCTACCCAGCCAAGCCCTCCCAGTGCCCAGCAGCTGTGGCTTGAATCARTCCCAGGAGAAATATTGTCCCTGCCCTGAAACCCCATGGTGTGGAGTGAGGGGCGTCATGGCAGCAGCCACTCCTGTCTGGTTTCTCTGCTCCCCCTCCTCTTCCCTCCCAGGTAGAGAACCACTCATGGCTCTTCTTTGTTTGCATGTGCCCTCATTGTGTTCATAAGGCTCAGTCTCTACAACATCAAGGTGCAGTTTGCCCCCACAGTAAAGGATAAAAAGTACAAGAACTGCATTTGCAGCACAGATCTGCTTTCCTGGTCAAGCACAGGCCACAGGAGGCCAGGCCTGCTCTAGAGCCCACTCCATGCAGGAGAACAGGGATTACACAACCTTTTTACCATTTTTGCTGGTTTGGCATCACTATCCTTCAGGTTTTTAAAGCTCTTTCCAACKTCTGCTCCTCACAGGGACCAGTGAAACAGGCTAAAGCAAGCACAGCCCTAGGGCTCCCTGGCTGGAGGGAATGAATACATTTCAAGTATGTCTCACATGCTATGACAGAGGTGCATGGTCAAGAACATCTACAGTGTTTTATAGGACATAAAGGGGAAAATGGGCTGTAATAAATTGTAAAAGTTATGCCTTTTAGCATCTGGATGGCCACTTTAGAAATTTAAGACCTTGCCTTTAAAAAGTGAAACAACTGAGCTATAATTCATTTTTATTTCACTTCCCCATCAAAGATTTTCAYTCCACATACACCACCTTTTTTTTTTTCAAAAGCTGACAAGAACATAAGAAATTTTGCCTTGAAGAAAAACACAGCTATTTCTTTCCATCCTACAACATTATGTGTTTCAATCCAGACAGGGTTGCAGYAGCTCCATTTATGCAGATTATATTTCAGGAGAATCCATCAAAGCAGGGAATGATTGTTGTATGTGAGAAAGGCTAGTGCTCCAGAAAGGATTCTGGAAGGTAAATAATCCAGGAAGGACTCAGCCATCCTACACTGCAGGCTCACCTCCTGCACAAGGCTGAAGCAGCTTCAGCACTGACTTTATCTACTTCAGCCTTTCCAAAATGGGATTTCATGGTCACAGAGTGTCTCATTCAACCCATTTCTGAGCACATGGCACTTTGGTTCAACGTTGGGCTTATTTTACCATTTCTGCCTATGCATTTTCAGCTCTCCAGGCAGAGCAGCACCTGAACCATGGACACCTTGAAGAAGCAAAGTCACATCTCTCCTGGACCATCCCCAGTGGCCACCATTTCTTCAAAAGCCCAATTTTACTGCTGCTTGGGTGAAAGGTGTTTGTGCAAAACTCTGAAGTGCCTCCATTTCTATACAGAGCTTATACACAGACTTTTACTAATCCAAAGCAAAGCCACAGTACAGGTCCTTCATTCTTCCTTTTTTGGGAGAAGTGGAAAACCTTTGCAGCTCCTTCAGCCCCGTTGATGCAATGAAGGCTTCCTCTGCTTCACCCAGCAGTTTATTGTGGTGTGTACCACAGGTTCCTTCCTATGAGCCTGCAAACTCCCATGAAACGCTGAATGGGACCTATTTCTCCTGACTTTGGATATATCCAAGGTCACACACACATCTTTATAAGGGAATTAATACTTTTTAGGATCCCAGCCCTTTGGGTCCCATTTTGCCTTGGGTAATGGAAGCTTCCCAAGGGAACGTGGGTTTAGGCAGCATTTTATGTTTCCTTTCCTAATCAATACACCATAAAACACACGCTGAGGTCCCTCTCACAGCTCCAAGGAGCCTCCCAGCAGAGCTGCCGGGAGTACTCGATCTTCCTTCGTGCCTTTGCCTGCAGAGCGGCCTCCCGTGGTGCCCTCAGCTGGAGGACAAAGCTGTGTCATTGCAGAGGTCTGCAAACGAGCCGCTGATTACAGAGCACAATTAAGAGACATCGTGCCGGTCCCTGCAGGCTGGTGCATCACAACCTTCCACGCTCCAAAGGTCAGAGCAAGTGAGCACAGTGGGAAGTTGGATCCCTGTCACCGGGAAGCTCATTGCAAGCAGGTTCTTGTCTTTGGGGAAAGGCACGTAGGAACATTTAGATTTAATTGCAAGTGGCAAACCAGAATGCCAACGAGATGACAGCAAGCTGGTCCTCWGCAAGCATATGAGATTCAGTTACCAGCTCAAGCCAGGAAAAAAAATCAACATTAAGAGCTTAGGAAGGTGATAAACTTCTGTCCAAGGATATAAGGATGCTCCTTAGCTGCAAGTGTGGCTTGCATGTATTCATTGTCTTTGAGAAACCTATCTCAAGCAGGCTTTACACCACAAGTCTGATGTGGCTTTCACTTACACCACATTTATAGCACTTTTCTGCTGAGTTTGACARCATTGGAGTTTGGAAAAGCAAAGCTCCACATGAGTTTGCAGATCTCTGCAATTTTAGGCATGTCCTTCCATATTTTGGATTCCTATCTGAAACAGAGGCTTACAAGATTACATCCTCCTGTGAGCAAACCCAAAGGGAATAACAGCAAACACCGTGTGAACACAGCTCTCCCTAACACCAGCCCAAGTCCTTCCCCATCCTGCTGCACATCCCTGCTCCCAGCTGTGACCACAGGAATAAAGGCAGGCTGATGCTACACACCTCATGGGCTAAGCTTTGTCTCTGGAAATAAAACCAGTGCTATTTTTTCTTTGAACAACCTTTAGCAGCTTGATCCTGCCTCTGGGAGTGGTATTTCCTTTACAGAAGCACATTTGAGGGATAATTCACACAGCCCCACTAAGAGCTGAGGAAAACCACCAGAGAGAGCGGTGAAGGTGAGTGCCACTCACTTTGATCTGCAAACCCTCACATTTTTGCTCCATTTCTGCTAACTTCAAAAATTCRAAGTTTTTGCAAACTTCTTATGCCAGGATGCAACCTTGCTAAATTTGTTGTATGTGGACTATTCAAGRAATAAACTTGTAATAAATTTCTCTTTTTCTCCTATGTCTTCAAGGGGTTTGATGGAGTGTCTGCTGATATTTGGGCCAACTGTTGCCAGAGGCTTACAACTGCAAAGTAACTCCCACACCAGACTAGAAGTGCTGGGTTTGCACAGTCTGATCACAGAGAGACAGACTGACACTCTTAAAAATATTTCTGCTCAGACTTTCCCTTCTGTCTCAGAGGAATAGAATGTCTTCCAGTGAGGCTGAATTTCCCCTTTTGTGGTGCCTTCACATCATTCTCTTAGGCTCCAGAGACAAAAGATTTTTWAAAAAATTCTTTCATGTCTAATTTCAGTTTAACTTCTGTTATGACTCCCYGTCTCTGGCCTTGTACCAGGATTTCCTCTGCCTTCTGAAGCAAGAGTAAACTCAAGTATTAAACAAAACCTTCTACTTAAAAAGAAAACAATTGAACTTTTCATATGTAAATATACACATTTGTTCTAGAAATTTAAAACTGATCTATAATCTCTAACACCTCTATAAAAAAATMCGATGCTGAATAAAACTGAGGGCTTTCCCCTTTTGTTGACAATACAACAAATAAATTCAAAACAAGAGACAACTGTGCACAAGCAATGTGAGAGTCAGAGCAGATGAAGMGTTAATATAGAAAAGCTGATTTGCTGCTCATTTTCAGTGCCTGAGTTGTCCTCTCATGTTTCAATATGCATGTTGTACTCTGATTTCACAGACCACAAAGCCCTTGCAGACACGGGTCCCTGTGTCACAGGCAGGCGGGTCCTGCACAGGCAGGACCTGCTGAGACACCCCCTGCCCCCAGCAGCACAGACAGAGTTACAGAGTCAGCCCTCACATCTGACAGGGAGAAGAGAGGACACAGAACAAAAAGGGAGACAATGCAGACAGAAAAGATAAGCTGAGGACGCAGCACAGCCTTGATCTCTCGCTGATCTCATGCCCTCAGCACTGCTGGAAGCTCTGGCTGAAGCACAGCAGACTGACTTAGACCAGTCCCAGTTTCATTTACTTGGAAATGAAAGGCGCTGCTGGCAGAGGCTTAGCACAGCCAAGAGCTCAGGAGCAGGCTGGAGCCAGCTGAGGTACCGAAGGTGGCAGACATGGCCCCTCACACACCCTCAGAGGTGGAGGCTGAGCTCCTTGCAGCCATGCTGAGAGCTCTCCATCCTTGCCAGGGATTTGGGCACAAAAGCAGCAGATCAGGGAGGGAGGGATCTGCTGGAATGGCCAGTGAGATCTGCAGCCACCATCAGACACTGTGGCTGCAGCGCTGCCAAGTCTGTCAGAGGAGGTATGAAATCACCCCCAATTAGTTCATTCTGAGAGTTGCAAATATCACTGTTTGTGCAAGAATCACCACACTATAAATGTGATGCTATAAATGTTTTTTAAAATAATCTTTCATGTATCTAGGATCTGAAGTATGCAGAAAGAAGTTTAAAATGCTGGAGTAGAAGAGRGAAGAAAGTTGTCCTCTTTGTTCTTGCCAGAACGATGCTCCAAATTCCCCAGGAATACATTGCCTCATAAAGCACAAACACTATTTCCAAATGAGCTTAAAACCCCACCAGACACACGTGTGCTCCCAGACACAGAGCTCCAGAACACCAGGAGAAACTCCTCAAAGATTTCCAGCATAATTTTCCTTACAGTGTTGTATGCAAAGCCCCCRGGCCATTTCTGACAGCACCTGTGCAGGTGTGCAGCCCATTCTCACACCCTCAYCCACAGTGTGGCAATGCTGGCCTTAACGGGATGCTGAAAATCCAGCAGCATCCACAGGACAACAGCCCAACATGTTCTCCTCCAGGGCATMAATGTGGTGTTGTTCCATAAGTCACCCTCTTGGTTTAGGTAACAACAGCCCAGAGCCAAGGCCCCAGCACTGCACAGCCCCAGCAGCAAGGGCATTTCAGGTGCTGAATATGGGGATATGGCATTTAAAAAGGAATAACTTCTGGCTGTATAAKTACAAACTGCATCATTATGCATGTGCACGACCAAAGGAGAGGACAAACTGAGGTCACCCAGAAAACTTTGATGCTGGCATTTCTTCACCTCAGAGCATCTGACTTTGCAGCTTTAATAATATTCTTGTCATGAAGGGGTTTTGTTTAATTTATATACAGATTATGGGTTGCTGTCCATTGGCAGACACTCACAGTCTTGGCTGGATGCAGTTTAAACAGCAAACCTTCCCTCTGTTGGAAACACCTGTTTCAGTCAGAAGAGCATTTCATTGCAGGTGTTACACTCTGAATGAAATAGGAACCTGTTTTGATTCTGTGATCTGCCCGCTGATGACAGCATCATTTAATGTACCCATCCAAAGTTACTAACTTGATCATTATGGAATGGGGAACGGTGCACATGACCTTTGTTTTAAATTACCATTGCAGACTTTTAATAGGTTTCTCAAAAGTTATTAACATGAATATTACAGGAATTAAATCAGCCCCTTACAGTCAGTTTTCACAGTGCTTAAACAAAGCTGATATCTGCTGAGGTATCAAGAACGCCGTTGTCCATAAAGGAAGACTTAGATGGAGACAAATCTACTGCCTGATAGAGATAATGGTAAAGGCATCACCAGAGTGCATCAATTATTTTAAAYGGGACAGAATCTTACAGTGTGTCTGTGGTTAAATGGGCACAAGCTGATATTGGCATCTGCCACACCTGGCTGGTGGGTGCTGGATGTTGGCTGGGAGGTGCAGGGGGCACTGTCCCGTCCCACACTCTGTGAACCTGCGGCCATCATCCCCTGAGCTCTGCAGCCACCCATCAGGGTTAATGTCACATTTACAGCCAAGACTGGAGAGCRACACAAGGGAACAAATTCCTAACTCACAATGGACTGCACTTCTTTGAAGATGCCCCCTTTTAATTTGAACTTCTAAATTTGGAGTGAATGAACTGTTTGGCCATTCAGAAGGAAGGACAACAACCCAGTCACATCCCACTCTTGGTTGGTTTGCTATTCATCTTTCTTTGGTGCACCCCACTAAGATCAGTGCTAGTGGGTCTCACATGTGCTGTGCATATTTAATGTTTTAGTCACTGGAGGAGAAACTGCAGTAGTGGGTCTGGAAAAGGTCAGGTCTGGAAGAGCTGCAGTACACACAGCAGGGATCAGTGGTTCCCTAAGGATGTCCCCTYGCAGCACGTCCCAGTCCCTGGTCGAAGGCCCAGCCCCAGGTTCCAGACAARTGTTTGTGCTTTGGCCTTTTCTGGGCAGAAAGGGGTGAGTTTTGGTGGTGTGCAGGATCTTTCTAACAGCCTCCCACTCCTCACGGTCCCAGTGAAGAGTTGTCAGGGCCCYGAGTGCCCTCTGAGGGGCCACTCTCCTCTTTACTCCATTTAATGTGCTAAACGYCACCCTGTGAGCTGCAGTACCTTTCACAGAAACCAATGTAGAACTAAGTTACTAAGCATGTGAAATTGGCTACAAATAGCAAAAGCATTCTTCCAGGGAAGTCACATTTTTTCTATCATCCCATAGTTTTCAGCTATTATTGTCATTTCTTAAGTATAATTATATATAGTTGGTGCTAAACTGAGTTTACAGCCTGTTGTAATTCCATGCTCTCATCTATTTTTCTGCCCCRCCAAGCCCAACTGCCMAAACCAGGAAAAATCCACCCAATTTACWCAAAGAAAATMATTTAACCTGATTCTAACTAAACAGCAACTTAAATACCATAGATTTTAATACTGGGCATTGCAAAGGGCACTTGGATATGCACTRTACTGCTTCCACTGATTCAGGATATGCAATAACTGTGCAATACAAGTCACTGAAGACTCCAAAAGCTACTGGAAATGGAGCATGTCTGGACCTGTGGAGCACCATGCCAATGCTGTGCTATCCAGCTTTTTACCTGGCAGCTGGCCAAACCCAATAAAACTAGTTACCATGAGATGGTTTTTTACAAATGGAAAGCCTGCAGTTCGAGACAATGCAAGTGCTGAGCTCTGTGCAACAGGCAAACACCACTGCCAGTTGTTCTTTTCTTGGGGAGAAAGGGGCAATTTGCTCCTGCTCCCTCCAACAGAGAAAGTCACAGCTCTGTTCTCTGGATCAGCTGCTCCTGGGAGACAGCAGCAGAGAGCACCTGGCTGTCACTGCTATGATAAAGATCATTCCCTTGGTGCACTGAAACACTTGCAGATCCCCTTTCATTCTATACAATTT
Source organism: Cardinalis cardinalis (assembly GCA_014549065.1). Taxonomy (NCBI): domain Eukaryota; kingdom Metazoa; phylum Chordata; class Aves; order Passeriformes; family Cardinalidae; genus Cardinalis; species Cardinalis cardinalis. The sequence goes on from JACDOX010000093.1 coordinate 668,717, forward strand.
TTAGTTGCTTTTTGCAGTTTTGTTTTTTTTCACACATCCTTCAATCTRTCACTGCCACAAGGTTTCATCCAGTCAGGTCCAACACGCAGACACAATTTCCTGTTACAGAGAATCCCACAGATTCCTTCAACCCAGCATCAGTGTAGGAGCTTTCTAAAAATCCTCCACTCCCTGCCAGAGCTTTCAGATTTCACACARAAAAGATCACACAGCTCATGGCCTCACTGCCACTTGCTTTTGGCACATGGCAGGGGCTCACAAGTGTGACCCAGAGCTCCTGACAGGGGAGCAGAGACTCAAATAAAGCTGCTGAAGCAGTTCTGGTGCCCCCAGCCATCACACCCAGAACTGGTTGCCACCTGTACCGTGGCACATCCCAGTCTCACATCCAGGATTCTGTTGGCACCAAAAAGCACTGTTGGTATTTACCCCGATCCTCTGAAAAATTAGTGGGAAATGAAAAACCAATACAGAACAAGGGTCTTTGCTCAGGATGGCAAAAGCAGGAAGATTATTTGATCAGGAGAGTAAATCTGTCTCCTCCATAGGCATTGATATTTAGGATGGCACTGAGCAGCCATTTTCACAGTTCCAGAAAGTCCCTTTCTGGTCTGTGACCACAGACAACACCATCACTGCTGGATACTCCCACCCATCTCCCAGTTCACACCTAACTCACCCTTACACTACCAGACTGTACAGACAACAG
>JACDOX010000093.1:669745-710504 GCA_014549065.1 Cardinalis cardinalis
ACATCACCCTGTGCCTGAATCCAGCCACGTGCTCCAGAGCCCCCTGGCTTAGGGCTGGGGCTGCCCACTGCTCCCCACACATATCCATTGCTGTGGCTTTAGGGCAGAACACATCATTTGCTGCTGGAAAGGCAGCTGGAAGCTTTGGTGCACTGAGTCTATCAAGTTGTTTAAATTATTTGAGAATATTCCCTGGCGGGTGCCAGCACAACACAGTTTTTCACTCCTTTTCCTTCACTGTTGCTCCCATCTTAGTGGACCCTTCCCAGAGCCTTCCTGGGAATCCATCAGAGACCTGTCCTCTCCTGCCAAGACTAGCCCAGGAAATGTGGCTGAAATAAGGCAAGAGGCACCACACCAAGTAAATGGCTCACTAATGACAATGTTTAGCACAAAACAGACACCAAAGATCCCTCTTGARTGAGGGGATCTGTGTCTGACAATGTGGATCTGACTGCAGGGAGAGCCAAAAATAGCACGGTATAAGGAAGGACACACAGCCAGGCTCCCAGGAACACTTCTGCCCAAGCAGGAATCTTTCCCTGGGTGTCTACAAAAGCCATTCTTTGTCTCACCTGCTGCCCCCTTTACTGTGCTCTGTACAGGTCACAAGCAGCCAGCTCAGGATGTTCAGGTACAATGGAACACCACTGTCAATCCCCAGCCTGCAAAGCAAGGCAGGCACCACACCAGCAGGGTCACCTTCAGAGCAGGGGACTCGGACCAGGCTCTGCCCCTTCTGTAAAGTTCCAAGGGCATTCCCTCCCTCCCAAAGAAGGCTCCCTGAGCAGATGACTGCCCCACTTTGGAGCACTTTTCCCACTGCTGAGGGCACCTCTGCAGGCTGTGAGTCCTCAGTCTAGAGCATCCACCAAAGTCATATGCATTTGAAACACAGTGACTCTGCAGCCTGGGCCAAAAGTTCCAGCTGCATTCCCCAAGCGTTATGCTCACTGTGCTAAAAAGCACCTGCAAAGCAGTTCTTCCTGGTATTTACTTTGTAAAATTAAAGTACAGGGAGGGAAAAAAAATAGAAATCAGTACCTTTCTGCTACCCCTTAGTTTGCATAAGTAGTCAATGGTAAATGTCAAATGGCAGCAGTGCATTAGAAAAGGATCACATTGAAAAATTCTCTCTTCAAGGCCAGATCCCAAGCCCCTCAGCAGCCCCCAAACTGCTCCAGTTTCACACACAACATCCTACATTAGGAGCACGTACACTGATGCCTAATTTAGCCATCACAGCTCCAGGAGTGTGGGAGTCAGGGAGACTCCAACAGCACATATGCAGAGGGCTCTCTCTATGCTGARTTTTAGGAAGTGCTCCCCTGCTTCAGACAGCTCTGCCCAGGTTCAAAGGAGGGAACATGGAATATTGTGAGATCYGAGCTCATTAGAGGAGCAGGTGGGGATGTCTGCAGCTGAATAAGCAGGTTGCTTTGGGAATAACTTGAAACAGATGTCCTGCCTTAGTGCTCCCTGAACATTTGCTGCAAATAAATTGCAAGTTCAGGGTTTAAGGCTGAGCCTGTCATTTATCTCTTTAGCAACTCCTCTTCTGTTTTCTTCTGCCTCTTTTCTTTCAGAGCAGAAAATCTCTTCTGTAATAAGATGACTTCAGAAGCTAGAGAGCAAAATCTGCTTTTTGATTGAGCAAGGGAAATGAAGGACTCCCTGCTGGATGAGTTTACTGATATTTCAGGTACAGAATACTGGGAGATGCTCTGCACGTGGTCCAGGACAGACACACATTCAAACAACATCAAAGCTCACTGAAGAAAACCATCAACTMTGCTTTATTAAGGGAATTTCCCTTCAAGATATTTTCCCAAAAACATTCATTGTTCAGGCTGGGGAGGAAGTTGGGTTTTACATATGCTAAGTTTAGCCTGCAAACTGTTACTTCAGCACAGCAATGCATTTACTCATATCAAATGTCTGAAAGAGATGAGGGACACTGGTTCTGACTCCATACCCAAGTCCTGGGAAATACTCGCTCTGGACTAGAACCATATTTGCCAAGAGATGACTTCAAGTGGATGTTAGGGAGGCTTGATTCCCCTTCATTCRGGAACATTTTGCTTTGAAACACCGAAGCACACAGCATTTCACCCACAGGCAGTGTTCTGGGAGGCTCTGTTGGGAGACACCCCCACCCCTGCCAGAAAGCAGCTACGGATCATCACAAAGCCCCTTTCACTTCCCATCYAGAAGGTGCCATTGAGACCCATTCAGGTTTGGCAGCCAGCCCCATCGGGCAAGGCCCGGAACATATTTAAAAAACGTAACACTGATAATGAACAAGGGGTTAAAACAGGCAACAGCTTCTAATTCTTACTAGCATAGAAAATGGGATGTACAAGTCTATTGCCTTAACASACAGCAATGTGTCTCTTCTGCCTGTGCTGCTGGAATAACCTTCCCTGTGTGCAATTCTCTAAGTAATGTGCCCAACTCAAAACTGTGCAAAMGAAACTTCCAAAAATCTTCACAGAGGATTAGCTCAAGTCTCAAGACAAAGAGGCAATAATTCACCCGCTCCATCAGCACTACCAGAAGCTAATGTAAAATAAATTCCATGGGAGTTTCCAAAAATGTCAGATGACAATAATACCTTAGTGAGGCAGAGCATATTTTATGCATCCTGCTCATTAGATGGAAAGCCTGTCTGCATGACTGTTTTTCCTCATTTGAATTAATCACACCGTATATTAAGAAGAGACCCGCTGAGCTCTTTAATACATAAAGTATTTAAAAGATGTTATTAAAAAAGTTATTTTGGAAAATTGCAATTACACCTCTATGTGTACACTTGCATTTATTGCTTCTCCTCCTGTCAGCCTGCATCCAACAGGAGACACATGAGCGTTTCYACAGCCAGAGGTTTGGAGCCATGCTAGGGATGTTTCCAGGGAAGTAACAGTATTACAGCATYGTCCTGGTGAAAGCCTACACATCTTCCAACATGTGTTTCATAATAAGTTTATAGAGTACCTCAGCTTTGATCTACACCCCTGTTCCAAACACAGGAACCCAGAAAATCCAGGCTCAGCCTGGTCCATTAAGTAGTGCCAACAACCTCCAACTGATACTGCACACAGAGGAGCTTCCATGCCCAGCATCTCAGTTAGTCTGGAGCTTTAAATATTTYAAAAAGCCCTTTGCAAGGCAACAAATCCATCAGTCCACCAATGTACATCCTCTTATGTGAATTAACTGTCTTACCTAAAAGGAACTTCAACTTTTTGCTTTGGCCTTTACAGGCAGACAATTTTTCCAGCTTGAGATTCTTTTCCAACTGATACAATAAATGCAGCCACTGCCAGTTCATCTCCATTTACTCTGGGATCAGGCAGCTCTTCTCCCTTCCTGATGTTCACCCCTAAACCATCTATAGACAACACTAAACCATCTATAGACAACACTAAACCATCTATAGACAACACTAAACCATCTATAGACAACACTAAACCATCTATAGACAACAGCCTGAAACATTCAACCAGCCCTTAAAGTGATACTTGGGCACTGATTTTTGTGTTCAGAGCAAGCATAATTTCTGCATATAGGTCTTTCACCCTGCTACCATGATTAAGAGCAGGAGAATAGCAAAGTTTTAATTCCAGAGCCCTAAAAAAAATCTCATGAAGTTTGTGAATCACAGCAGCAAACAGGCCTCACTCAGACCCCCATGGACAGCGTTGGTAAAGGCTGACACAAGGGCAGCAGCTCCAAGTGCTAAATGGATAAAGTGGCATCCCCAGCAGAATTTTTCATCATTCATTATGAACACATTTTTAGAGTCACCACATAACCCTGCCCACCCCTCCCCACAGGGATATGGGTATCAAGTCATTCGTCAGCAGAATACTGTCACATTTTACAGTATCACCCTTAAGTACACGAGCTCTCAACAGGACAGTGCTGGAGGTTATTGATTCTGAACCACTGACACAGCAGACAGCATCCCCTCAGCAGGAGAGATGCCCAAGGTCAAGCGCCTTCTTAAAATACACATTTGGCTACAGGAGTTTCATTAAGTCCAATAAACCATCAGGTATTGACTGGTGGTGCTATTTATAAATCATCAGCCTGTGCAGTGCTGACCCTTTTTTATTTAATGAAATTTGCTTCCTCTTGTCAGYGTCAGGTACTTTGAGTCGGCAAAACGCTGTGACCTCTCCTATGCTAAAAATGAAACTGTGTGTGAAGAGTGTCATAAAAGCCCTACTCCAGCTCCTGGAAACAGCCTGTATCTATTTAGGCAATATAAACAAGATGTCAAGTCTTTAGGAGCGTGAGCTGCTGAAGCAAGCACCAAACCCTCCCTAGACATTTGCACACCACAGACAGGGAGTGAGGGAGCTCCCATTCAGCCTTCATTAAATAAATAATATATTATGCACAAGGAAAATTTGTGTTATTGCAGCAGTGACAACACCTCATTCTGAATTAAGACATGCAGGAATTAAAGTGCTCGCTCTTTGTGCATTTCCTAAAGGCAGGATTAGGGAAACAATTTCCTAAAAGCTSTGATGTCCCACAGCACTGTGGGCCCAGCCATGCCAGGACAGGGCCTCAGCAAAGCCTCCCTTCTCAGAGATCCAGGACAGGCCCAACATCCTGCTCTGCTCAAGCCCTCACACTCCCTTAGTTCAGCATTGCTTCCTCCTCCTTAGCCCAGAACTGGCAGGAGCTTTATCCACCGCAGGCTGGCAAAATCTCATTTTGAGTTAATGGTCCTTTATTTCCCAATGGAACTTCCTTAMTCCTATTCTTTATACCACAGTGGCAGAAGTAGGGATCCCTTTTCCTCTTTCTGAGGTAGTTTAGTCACCRGACCTTTAAATTCTCAGGTAGGGGTGGGGAATCACACAAAAAAAATCCAGGAGACATTAGCTCATCCCTTCAGGCCATTCTATATTTAGCAGTTCCCCGGTGTGCTGCCATGTTTTTAACTGCTGTAGTCAGAATACATGCAGGAGAGGGAGCTGCTGTTTTACAGAGGAACAGCCCTTCCTACACAGGTGTGAGGTGTGGGATGGCAGCTGACCTGGAGCAGGAGCTGCCAGGATCAAACACAGCACCCAGACCGTTCTCTCCCTAAGGCCYGGCCTTGCTCTTCTCGCCCTGGAAGCTGCCTGGGTTTGTTTCCACGCACAGCCCCCATTCTCACAGCAAGGGTGCACTCCTGGTGTGTGGGTGCACACACATTTATAGTCACTACATGGCATGGGGACATTGTGATTTGCAAGTGAGCAGCGTTCAGTGACACCACACTGTAATGAATATGAGGCATGGAGAGATAAGGAGTTATTACAAGGCAGGATTAAAATCCTTCAGTTGATCTGTATTGATTTTCTTTTTGCCTTACTGCCTGCCTGATCATACATCTTCCCATTCCCATCCCGCTGCCAGGCAGGAGGGGGCACGGCTCAGCCGAGCCTGCAGAGTCTGGCACAAATCCACGGAGCAGAGGAAAAGCCGGCGGCATCCTTGAGTGGTTACAAATTACAGACCTCTCACCAGGGGACCGGGCTGGAGCCAGGATCCAGCTCTTAGCGTGCCAAAGCCAGGCACAGCTAAATTACACTCTCAGCTCTGCCAAGCAGCCGCTGTGGCAGACACAGCCCCGTGCCCGGGGCCACCGTGCACATCCAACCACAGCACCCCAGGCACGGAGGGGCCAAACTGCTCCCTGGCTGYCACACTCGGCCCAGGTTTAGCCCTGTCCACCTGGAACAGCCAAAATCCCCTCGGGGAAAGGCAGACAAGGGTTGCACGGTGGGAGTGCTGAGGGAGAGCTCCCACACCTGCACACTGAGCAGCCACAGGTGCTGCAGTGCTGCCTTTGCTGCTGCTCCAGCACAGAGCTCCCTTCCCTTCCAGCCCAGATTGACCCAGGAGCAAGTGCTATGTGACCAAACAGCTCCCACTCCTCCCTGCTGACCGGGAAGCAGCAGATTATTGGAAAGCAGGAATTATTTTCAACCTTGTTAGCATTTGCCAAGCRTCATTTCAACCCTAACATTATAGGTGTTTAATAGGGCCATACTGAAAGTCTTTGAACCTTGCAATCAATACAGCTGAGCTGCTGCACAAAATTTACAATTGATCTGTGTTTCRCTTCATTAAATGTTAGTTTTACAAGCTTTGAAGAGAGACCCACTTAAAATTGTTTAACAACCTGTGGCTGCACCATCAGCTCTAAATGGTCATGCAGCACTGACTGAAGGCTTACCCCACTAGTCAGTGGTTTCTTGCCCTACAACAGCATCAAACTCACCTTTAAAAACCTGTAACATGTTCAGCAACATTCCTTTGAGCTCAAAGCACACTGACACAAACCACTTAGAGAAAGAGAAAGCACAGACAATAAAACTGAAACCCTGGGCCCACCTTCTCTGAACACATCTCAGACATGGCTGAGCTGCCCACCCTACAGCCCTCAAGGAGGGATCTTGAAAATTCTTCAAATTTTAGGTTTTTGAACATACCATCTCCCTTGGAGCAAGCAGGCACATGTTGTTAGTCACTTGGAGACCACACAATCCTCAGGTGGACTAAGCCATACAGATTTGCAGCAATAACAACGTGCACACCCAGCAAATTAATTATCAAATCTGCTTTCTGGCTTCTCTTCCTTGATGCACTGAGTTAAGAGTGAAACACAAAACCTTGATTCCTGCTACACCAGGATGGCTGAGAGGATCTATCAAGCCCTTACTCCACAGCAATGCTCTGCATGGGATAAATTATGAGGTCTGATAGCAAACCATCACTCTGCTACCACTACTAACACACAGTGTTACTTATCTTCTAGACAAGTGTAATATTTTAGTGCAAATGGGTTTATGTACTAGTATTTCCTCATTTCTATGGCCTTGCCTCGCCAGCCTCTATATTTTCACCTCCACAGCCAACAGCTAGTAATGGAGAAAAATAGTGTACATTCATTACAGATGAAAACAAAAAAAAATTCCACATCCATTATTTCTTTCTGCTCTGGTTAAAGGTTACACTTTCCTCTTCATTCCTGTCTCCTACAATTTATTAAGCCCTATGCCAGGGTAATTCTTGGAATAGGTAAAAATCTATTTACACAAACAAGTGATATATCGTACAAACTACCAGCTAAGAATCAGCATTCTTGAAAATTAAAACATAGATATATACACACACATATCAGTAGCTGAGGAACTTTGTCACCTACCATGTGCAGACAGGCTGGGGCCTCCTTGCTTCTCCTGCCACCCGGAGCTGCTGCTGGAAACGCTGCCYGGCTCCTTTGGCGATGGCTACTCACGGTTGTGCCGAGGGCTGCTGAGACAGTCCTGCCCCACGCCGGGTGCCCTGCTCCCCTCAGAGGGGGCTCAGAGAACCAGGCCACATTTACAGCCCAAAAATGCAGCTCCCCCATTCACCAGGCAAGCAATTGGACATGGCAAARGCACAGAAAACGTTTCTGCATTGGCACTCCTCACGACAGACCAAAACCTCCCAGATGTGTCACCGTCATATTTTCTGAARAATCCCTTTCCCCAGGATTTCTTCTCCTGGGAAGCTGAGAAGCCTCAGAGAAAAACRAAAACAATACTTATCTGATTTGCTTCTCCTGTGTTTTGCTGCTTTGGAATGTKGTTTGGACRTTGWTTACCAACTGGTCATTGTTTGATTGGTTTCATATGAATTGTTTTRACTTAGTGACCAATCATGGTGCAGCTGTGTCAGGCTCTGGGCACARTCAAGATTTTTTTCATTATTATCTTTTAGCCTTCTGTCTGTATCCTTTCTCTATTCTTTAGTATAGTATTCTTTAACATAATATAATATCATAAAATAATAAATTAGCCTTCTAAGAACATGGAGTCAGACTCATCTTTCCTCCCAACAGTGGGGGACCCCGAAAATACCACACAGATGCCACTGCTGAGGTGTTACACTTCAGCAATTACTCATTCCCCTGCCARCAAATGGGAAACCTCTTTCGGTTGCCAGGAGCTCCGTGGCCAGGAGGGAGGCACAAATACAAAGTGATCCAAACCATCAACACATCCCAGGGAGGTTCACAGCACCCACTACAGCAAAGGAATTCAGAGAATTCTCCTTTGTGCATCATTTCTCTCCCTCATCCACATCTTTGCTTTGGGCCATGCTGACAGCAGAGGCTGGGAAGTGGAATGCTGGACTTGGAGCTAAAGCATCACAAAATGCAATGTTTATTGACACTGTCTGCAGGAGAAAAGCTGTTTCTCTGACATTCCTACACAAAACAAACACACCCCTACAGGATAAAAGGAGCAGGGAGCTGCTCCAGCCACAGCCCAGCACGACTTCACAAGGCCCAGCAGCCTCTGCCAGCTTGCCTGGCACAGCCACAAAACCAACTCCAGACCCAAGGCAGGAAAGGAGAAGAACTGAAATCAGCTCTCAGCTACAAAGTTTCATTCCTCTTTGAGCATTGACAAAACCCAGATGGTCTTTTCTCTGAGTGAAGACCATTTTGCACCTGGAAAACTCCAGCTGGGAAGAGAAACCAGAAGGCAAAGGGGAGAAATCTGCTCGTGCAAGCACTTTGCTTTGCAAACAGAGCTGTACCCCTCTAATCAGCAGCAAATGTTCCTGTGCACAGCAGGAACATGTGCAAAGCAAACCTGTCTCTCAGAGAGATGAAGGCATTTCTTCACATCAATAAWTATTTCACACTGATGTAAACAAAAAAAACCCAAACAGACACCTGTTGGAAGGTTTAAAGTTGAGGGAAAATGTGTGAACAAAAATGGTGTCAATGAGGCTGTTTGGGATCTACCTTTCTTTTCTGAAATCATTTGAAGGATTGAAGGGCTGAAGTCAGCAGCAGATTGGAGGGACCTTCCCTCAGGAGCAGATTTTTCTGAGCAATGCTCCCAAGCAAAGGCCACCAAGCATTCCCAGATGCCTTCCAGTAGTACCACAGCAAATAACACCACATAAACACTAAGCTAAGACCAAATAAAATAAGCCTGCTTTTCAGGCCCAGGCTCCACACACCCAGAGTAAACCCAGTACAGAGTTACCCCTCTCTACCAACTTGCAAGGTGAAATTGATTTTTAATCCTTTTTAATCACTACCTGTGACAATTCCCATGTAATTTACCCRCTCCTCAGGAAATCGCAACAGACACACCAAAACAAGAATAGAAATTGCGTTGTTTTGAGGTAATTTTCCAGTCATTTATACCCATGAAATCCCAGTTAACAGGACTGCCTGTGTAAAGCAGCAATAGAAACATGAAGGGATTTGGGCCTTTTTTGTAAAGTGAATATCTGGTAAATCAGCATTAATTTGCTGGTGGGTTGGAATATTGCAAGGATCACTCAAGCAATTGAAAACAGAAAAAAACCTTGGGTTTGTGTGCAGTTATAGTTCAGCACTGCAGTCATTTTTGCTGCCCTTTGGACATCTTTATACATCTGAAAAGAACGAAAACTCACAAGACACACCTGAGCAGAGAGTTACTTTGGTTACACAGCTCTCTACCAATACCATCCCTTAACTGATATAATTTCAGCTCCTCTTGTTCAGGCCACTGGAATTCTGAGGCTAGTAATGTGCAAAATAAACTAAAAATGTGGTTAATAGACAGTTTAGCCCAAAACTTYTTTGGGAGCATATTTAATTACTCCTAGGGAAGAATAAGAAAAAAGCCTGCCTAATATTTCCTCCCCAACCAAATGCATAGCATGGGGTAAGTAGACTAAACATCTTTGCCTCTTGCAATCACTCTGATTTATAGACTGTTTACATATCTKCTATGATGACAGAAAACTAAAATGCAGCAAATATGACTTAGAACCCATTTTTTATAACATGCATTCAGAAAGTTTTCCTTAGTCTGTAACATCAACAGCTCCTGAGTAACCCACAGGCACAAGTGGAAGCACAATTTACTTATATAGATTCCAACCAGCCCAAGAAAAGTTCTCTCCCTCTATGACACAAAGGACTGGAAATCTCCAAATTCCACCTTTTTTTTTTTCTTTTTCCCACCCAGACTCTCCCAGATAAATATTTTCTGTATTTATAGCAAGTACCTGTGCTTGAGGTGATGGCCTGGTCCTGTGAGGGGAGAATGGAACCGTGTGGGAAGATGGCGGAGACGGGGCTGTGAGGGAAGGGAAGGGAGTTGTGAGGGGAGAATGGGGTCATGAGGGAAAAATTGAGCTGTGAGGAGAGAGAGAGGAGCTATGACAGGAGAATGGGGCCGTGAGGGGAGAGTGTTGTGAGGGGAGATAGCAGAGATGGGACTGTGAGGGGAGAATGGGCTGTGAGGGAAGATGGCGGAGACGGGGCTGTGAGGGGAGGGAAGGGAGTTGTGAGGGGAGAATGGAGGCATGGGGGAAAAACTGAGCTGTGAGGAGAGAGAGAGAGGGGTTATGAGGGGAGAATGGGGCCATGAGGGGAGAGAGTTGTGAGGGGACATGGCAGAGATGGGGCTGTGAGGGGAGAGTGTTGTGAGGGGACATGGCAGAGATGGGGCTGTGAGGGAAGATGGCGGAGATGGGGCCGTGAGGGTAGAGAGGGGAGTTGTGAGGGGAGAATGGGGTCATGAGGGAAAAACTGAGCTGTGAGGAGATAGAGAGGAGCTATGACAGGAGAATGGGGCCATGAGGGGAGAGTGTTGTGAGGGGAGATAGCAGAGATGGGACTGTGAGGGGAGAATGGGCTGTGAGGGAAGATGGCGGAGACAGGGCTGTGAGGGGAGGGAAGGGAGTTGTGAGGGGAGAATGGAGGCATGGGGGAAAAACTGAGCTGTGAGGAGAGAGAGAGGAGTTATGAGAGTGGGGCCATGAGGGGAGAGAGAGGGGAGTTGTGTGGGAAGATGGTGAAGGCAGGGCTCTGAGGGGAGAGAGGGGAGTTGTGAGGGGAGAATGGGGCCGTGAGGGGAGAGAGTTGTGAGGGGAGGTGGCAGAGATGGGGCTGTGAGGGGAAAATGGAGCCATGAGGGAAAAACAGAGCTGTGAGGAGAGAAAGAGGAGCTAGGAAGGGAGAATGGTACTGTGAGGGAAGGTGCGAGGGGAGATGGCAGAGATGGGACTGTGAGGGGAGTTGTGAGGGGAGAATGGGGTTCATGAGGGGAGAGAGAGGGGACTTGTGAGGGGAGATGGGGCTGTGAGRGAAGAGAGAGGAGTTGTGAGGGGAGAGAGAGGGGAGTTATGAGGAAAATGAGGCCGTTGAGGGAAGAATGGGGCCATGAGGGGAGAGAGAGGAGAGTTGTGAGGGGAGTTATGGGGAAAAAGAGGCATTGAGGGGAAAACGGGGCTGTGAGGAGATGGGGTAGTTATGAAGGAAGAATGGGGCTGTGAGGGGAGAGAGAGRAGAGTTGTGAGGGAAGACTGYRGAAGATGGGGCTGTAAGGGGAATTGTGAGGGAAGATGGTGCCACGAGGGGGAGAGAGAGGAGAGCCGTGGGGTAAGATGGGAGCTGTGAGGGGAGATGAGGCTCTGAAGGGGCTCTGAGGGTGTGTGTGAGGGAGATGCTGCTCCACCGTCCCAGCTGCATCACGTGAAAAAGCCCACTGTAAACACCAGCTCCRGGGAGCTGAGGGGACAGAAACACCCCAACAACCCCTGCCCTGATCCCAACAAGTGAATCCTGGGACACGGCAAGACCAAGCCCTCGGTATTTTCCTCAACCAGGCGAGCACATTTCCGACTGAGACCTCAGCATCAATTAATTAATTGAGATCCAAGATAAAACCTTATCAGCGCCAGTCTGGACACTGATCACTGGCTGCCTATTCTCTCCATTGTTCCTTTTTCCTGCTAAGGTAGGGATATTAGCAGGGGAAAAGTCAAGCCGGCTGTCACATGGAACTATCCACTAAGAAAAGAGAAGGCAGCTTCAAAAGAGCTGAGGGAAGCAGCTGGGAAAGCTTCAAGTTGTCCATTTTTCATTTATTTGACTTTTTTTTTAACCAGCTGCTCATTTTTACACCTGAAAATGCCTCCAAAGTGCCTTTAGAGCAGCACATTCATTGCTCTCTGCTGGCACATACCTGCCTTCCCATCCAGCTCAGTTTTCCATCAGCACTCACAGAAACATTTTCCCAGACACAGTAAAGTTATTTACTTAACATAAGCACATATGGATTATGGATGCTCTGCATGGATATTCCTGCACTTTCCATTCTGTCAGGGTACCAACACAACTTCTTCACTGCCTCTTTGGCTTTGTTTGTCCATGGCTACAAACACAGATAAGCTGCTCCAAGACAACCCACATGTGCTGGAACAGCACAGGAGGAGACTGAAACCTCCAGTTCATGTTTAGCAGAATAAAGTGAGAGTACCCAAACAATACATCCAACCCCCAAAATACTCAATGAAAAACTCTGAAATCTCTAGTGAGACRCCAAAGAGATGCTGCAAAACGGCCACAACATGCTTAAAAATAAAAATCAAAAGAAAGCATGAAAATCATGCCAGAAAGGAAAAAATAAAACCAACCAAAAACCCACAGTGTTAGTATCAGAACATACAAGAATGCTTGTAAGGAAGGCTTTAACTGGAGCTTCATAATTTGTTTTGATTGAAGAAAAGGCCTTATTCATGACATCACCCATCTTGCACCTAATTGTATGCACATGTTGGGGCTCCAGCCTGAAGCAAAGGGTTAATTCTCCAATTATTTCACAGGATTAGAACTACTGGTTTTTCTTTCCCCAGGAAATGTAGTGTGATTGTGAAGCCCATCAAGATATTCTATTTCATAATTAATTCTAAGTAAAAAGTGAATTATCTCCTTTGACTAAATAGTTTGCTTTGGCTCAGCTAGGAGCAGCAATTAGCAGGACAGCCTCCCTGAACACATTTGATCTGCTACAGGGTTTCCTGGTGAGGATCAGAGGAACAAACCTGATTTCACACAATCCATGGGGTTTATGTTGGCTGGATGTGCTGTAATTAAAATGATCTTTTTTTCCCCAAGGGCTTTGTTTATCTGCTTGTGCTTTCTCACAGAGAGGCATTCACAAAGCTAATTTAGCACTTCTGTTGATTTACACTTCTGCTCTTTACCAGCTCCCTTTGTAGCATTCACTGTTTGTAGTTTGGTGCAGACACTGGGACCTGTTGTCACTGGCGTTATAGGTCTGTTTCATTAGCAGGAGTAGAGGAACAGTTCCCATGGAAACATTCCCATCTTTCATGGTGTGCTTTTCCTGGGATTCTCAAGGTTGGGTAGGGTGGGCTCTGGGCYTTCCTAAATGGGAGCATGCAGCAGTCTGTGAAGACTTCCCCTTCAGCAGRGGGAGGAAAAAACTGCATTTTTAGATTGTGTATTTCCGCTCTTATGAAGCCTAATGCCTGTGAAAACAGAGCAGCTCCACRGCCCCACACCACTGACTGGTGTCAGGCCGATCCCACCGCTCTGACAACAAACCGGATCCTATGCGGAAAGGGCACCTCCAAACCCTAGAGAACRTTTTCCTTTCACTCTGACATTTACACTTAAGCTGTGAGTGGAGCTGTGGTTCAACAGGGCTCAGCACACTGGCCTGAGCGGGGATGGGCCTCCCTGTGCCACACCAGGCACTTCCCAAGCCCTTGGAAAAAAACCCCAAACACACCTTCAAACCCCTCCTGCTCCACAGTGGAGGCGTTCAGCCTGGGAACACCACAGCTCACAAGCCAACCTGAGCCCCTGGCATTTACCAAGAGCGATTAGAAAAAGAAAATGAAATCACCTGTGAAAGGATTAAACCACCTTCTCTCTCCCTCAGTGTTTGCCACACACAGGTGAGCTCATTGCAAATTGATTGTCCCACCTAAACACAGCACAAGAGTCACCTGCAGCACCTGGATCCTGGCAGGGCAGGAACYCATCCCCCTTCCCTTTGTACTCCTGCTTTCCAGAAGCTGGCAATGGGCTCCCAGTGTTATTTTTTTTCTTTTTTTATCYGCAGCCTCACAAATATTTTTTAAAATCTACTTCAACCTAGACACAGTAGTGGGGGGCAAAAAAATCCAAAGAAACTTGAAACTTCAGGGCCACAGCCAGTGCTTTGAAGAGGTCATTACAACAAGTTCTTATTCAAGAAGAGAGAAATTATCATGTTCTAGCAAACACATTAAATAATTCAGTATTATTATTTTGGCAGGTCTTTGTGAACCAGGTGTTTAGGAAGCAGTTTCAGACAGGAGCAGGTGATGCAGTTTCTTGTGGGTCCTTCCCCACAAGCCAGTAGCATGAGGAGAGCCACTGATGCCTGGACTAGGCTGGAGCTCCCCACAGCCGGACTCCAGCAAAGCCCTCATATCAGTATCACAGCACTCTGTGGTTTTAATTATTTCCATCATCCCCATMATTTCTCAGTTTTAGAATTACTCACACAGAACTGTCTGAGCTTCCACAGTTAAGGAAGATTCAAGTAAGGTTTCTGTCTCTGGTCTATGTTATCTTAAGCTTTTAAAACACAGTCATATTTTTATTTATGCAAGAGTATTCAGAAGTTCATTTTCCTTCACACTACTATCTCTGTGTTGCTTGACCCCTACCAATCCCACATACTTTTGCTAAGCCTTCCCCTCCTCTGACACTGAAAATCTCAACCATGTCACACTATTTCTGGGATTAAAAAAAAMCCCAACCAAACAGGAGGAGTCTGGAGCCACCAAACAGGAGGGTTAGGAGCTTTTTCTTTAAGAAAAGAGTGAGTTCAAGCAAGATGATTTGCTCATTCCTCCTTTGGCAGTTCTCCTTCCCCCTCACTCCCAGTATTGCACACATCAGACCTGAGTTGCCAGCTCTGGCAAACACCACCTCCCAATCCTCYCCTGCACTTGCTAGAAAGTCTCATAACCACAAACCAGCCCAGCAAATCCCTGTTTGCTGCTTGATTAATTAATGCASAGCCTCTATTTACTCATTCCAGGCAGAGCTGCTACCAAGTCAGCTATTCTTACCTTGGGAACCTTGGATGACCAGAGCTGCAGTTTGGTGCTGGTTTGGGGACATTCATGGCTGCTTCACCTGAGCCTGGAAAGCACAAGTGTGGAGACAGACAGAGATTTTGGCATTCCATACCCAGCAGCTTCATTTGCTGGCCCATTCTGCTCAAAATAAAAGACAGTCTCATCAAGACWTTTTTTCCACTTAAAAGTGGAGAGAAAAAAATGGCTGAGCCACTTTCTTCTGGATGAAAGTGGTGAGATYAGTATAAAGAATTCACACCATCCTGGGACTTACTTCAAAACCATTTTGGGAATTAAACAAACCAGTGCCCTGGCATGGCTGGTATTTTTTAGGAAAGCAACACAGAGAGCCTGGGGGGCATTTGGTRTTTGAGAGGTTTGGGTAGAACAAAGGAGCACTGGGCCAGGCACTGTCCCCAGGCCACAGAGGCTGTTTGGGCTAGCTCTGCTCAAAACATTACAAAGGGCACTCTGGCTTCAYGCCACGTTCATAAACATGTCCATCAACTGCAGCCTTTGGGGAACAGGCTCTACTGAAACCAGTCACTTGCTGAAAACAAAGTGCCATTCTTTRCCTTCTAACCCTTCGGCAAAGCAGCTTTCCTGCASTACAGAAGGTAAAATCCACTCCATACACCCACTACACAAGTGCTATTTAACATTCAYTTGCACAATGAATTTACAGTTCATTCAAGCTCAGCTCAGATCCTGGGAAAGGCCCCAGAACAACATGTGCAAATCTTCAACCAAAGCAGAATTCTGCTAAAAACAACCACACAAAGAGTCCATGAGGCTTGGCACAGTTGCATTTCACTGAAAAAGGCTTAACCACAGGGGCAGGGAGCAAGACAGAGGAGCTGAAGGTCCCAAGTACTACAGCAATTTTTATTCAYTAGCACAGAGGCATTTCAGCAGACTACAGACTCTCCCAAGAGCACTGACCCCCTACTCCACACACTGCCCACTYTCTCCTCTTAGGAAGGTGCATTTTAAGGAGTTCCCATGGGATTTATTAGCTCAAAGATATTGATTGCACTAAGTATCTCCTTTCTCCAGAAAATTCAGTGAAAGTTCTCTGCCCTGCACTAAGAGCCAGCCCTTTCCCCTGGCCCATCCTGGGACAGGGATGTGGTGACACACGAGGCCACCAACACACTACAGGGCACTGCCAACCCCACCAGCACCCCTTACCTGAACAAGAGGACTCCAAGAGCTCCACATTCTCCTGTCTGCACTCCAAAACTGCTCTGTGAGGAGGGCAGGAAGAAARAAGCAGCCCAACTGTCCTGGGGCTGCAAACACAGCACAGCTGAGGACTGAACGAGTTGCACCTGGTCACAACCCCTGCACAATTACCCACAGCTGTTCCTCGTTTAGCAGAAAACAGAGAAGCAACTTCACGTTGCTGGGATTTTTTTAAAGACACCTAGCAAAAAAATGAAGAAAAATGCACAGTGTGCTGCTAATTTCTCAACCAAGCATTTTCAATGGCTCCTGCTTGTAAGCCCAAGCAGCTCAGAGCTTCAGTCAGTAAAGGAGAGAAAACAAARGTGGGATTCTATAATTTATTACCATTGCTAAGATGAACACAATACTTGATACCCCATCGTATGCAGAACTGTAAAAAAATAGTTTTAATACAGTATCAAAATTTACACAAGTGTCGTGTCAAAAGACCAGTGTCCCTCGCTTGGCCCCTGCACACCCAGAGTGCAGGCACAAGTACAGGTGATACAGCTGTTCATACATACAGAGATAGGAATACAACAATTGAAATTGAACTCTGCAAACAATATAGGGGAGAAAACAACCTGGGAAGAGAACAGACCACTGGCTGGGCTGGGGTTATATCAGAAACCACGCAGGAGGGCAATGGTTCAAAACAGAAGGCTGGATTCTGCACTTCCAACTCAAGGAGAAGCAGTGAAAGGGAGTTTTCCCAAGAAAGCAATGCTGGATCAGAGGCCTTGCATTGAATGGTACCAAGTGAAAATAACAACAGAAACCAACAGAATTACTGCTGCAAATGAACACACTTTTTCTGAAGACAGATAGCAGATTTACATCATACTCCTATATAACAAAAGATTGTACAGCAACAGAGCTACATTTCACTGCAAATAGCCCACGGATACAGTCCAAGCTCAGAAAAACAGAGGTTCTGACTTTGGCTCAAATCTCAGTAACCAAGAACAAACCAGAAACCCAGGAATTGTTGCATTCCTATTTTTTTAATTAMTTTTTATTAGTCTTTTTGATACTCAGCTATGGTAAAAAGTTAAGCAACAGCATTCAGTCACAAGCCTGTTGCACATTCATACATGAAACTATCATTGCTTTAAGATATACACAAAATATCTATCGTTGTAATTCAATACACACAACTAGGATCATACACAGAGATAAAAATAAACTAAGCACATCTAGGGCGCCGTCTGGTCAAATCTCAGGCAATCTGAACAAGAGCTTTCTGCCTCATAATAATGAAAGGCATGCTCTGAGGATAATAAAACCTTTTTCTYTGAAAGAACGCTACAGTGGCAAGAAAAGCTTTTTTTTATAATGCAGTGCAATCTTTTAGATCCTTGTAGGCTCTTGTTAAACAAACCAGCATGTCTCTAAATTAAACAGTAGAAATTAGCATCCTGACAATTGGAATATAATTTCCAAAATAAATTCTAATGGAAATCCTGACTTGAGACCTGTWATAACGATGCCTAAGTATTCTGTTCATTAAAGGGCCGTTCATTAAACACCTTACACCTCTTCAGAAGATGTGCATTAAAGTGAATCGAAAAGAAAGCTATCTTGACTTTCATTTAGAAAGAAATTGTGGATCACTACAAGTACTGTAGTTATGCTACACTACCGGCTGGTTAGGACTTTATGGTCTTTTAGCACCTCCAAAGGCAGGTATTCTACCAAAGCAAAAAAATCACCTGGGAATTGCCCAAGCACCATTAACGGATCCTTTACAGACTGAAGGGTGGGTTACTAAGAAGCGACTTCCTCAAACCTGCGGAGACCAAAGGCACAGTTTATCAGTGTCTCTCCAGTCTGCTGAAAAACCTCTCTTAAATCCAGTGGAAAACTCGTTCAGRCCTATCAGAGATTCACTGTAACTAACCAAAATAAAACTTATTTCGCGTAACGCCTGCAGAATCCCAAATATCTTTTGGTTAGGATGGCAATACCTCAGTGCTTCTAAGGGTGGAGTGTTGCAGTGAGGGCGCAGAGCTTCGTTAGCCGGGCTATTGGAACAGCAGGATTGGGGGACACTGCCACACAGCTCCCTGCCAGGCCCCTGTGCAGAATGTCCCCCCTTTCCAGCAGTCTCTTGCARTGCAGACCCCCGTGGTCGGCTGGGGATTGCGGCGGACGCAGGCGGTGCTTCCCCTCTCCTGGGCGGTTCAGGCCGWGCTCTTCAGAGAGAGGATGTGCTCAGGGCCTCTTACATGGGTCCTTTGTACTGATTTCCTGACAAGTGCTGTCTAATTCCAGGGCACGACCCTGCAGCATCTCCAAGTTTCCTCCACACAACCTAGAGGGAGGGATGGAAAGAGAACTCATTATTCCCAGTGAAGGAGCACTGGTGTTCCTATGGACATGCATCTGGAATGCCACAGCTCGGCACACACACCATGCAGCACAGCTGGGACACAGGGCAGGGACACACAACAGGAGCAGAGACTGCCTCTCAAGGGACACAACATTGCTTCTGAACACAGAAAGCACATGCTGCCAGGTAAAAATGACTAAAAACAGGGACACATGAACTGGCACGTGCATCACTGGGATACCTTATGCTCCACACACAAGACTGARGGTGTTTGCAGACCTCAACAGAAACTCTGTCCAACTATTTCCCCAACCACATCTCTTGCTTGTGATTCAGAAGCACAAAGATCCATCCAGAGGTGYCTAAACATCTCCAGTTTAAAAACCACAGAGCAGTTCTCTATTTCCAAGGGTTTACTTGTTCTCTTAAAATCAGGCAAGGCATTACAAGTGTTTACTCCACTAGTTCTTCCTTGAGGTCAGAGGAACTGTTCCTGCACTCCCTGTGCTACAATTTGCTTAACACCCATGTTACAGTGCTGGAATTAAAAAGGCAGAGAAGGGATACCCCCAACACTCAGGGAAGTATTTTACAATGATTTATAGGAAGGTTGATGGAATAGGAGCACAAGAACAGTAGCTTGTGTCATGTCCCCAGGCCTCTCAGGGACCACTAGAGACAAGAATGGTGATTCCTATCAATTGTATCACAATTTCAGATTATTTTTTTGTAACTGCTACCTAATCACCCACTAATCTCCAGGACAACAGCAATAAGACTGTCAAGAAAGGTAAAAGCTGTTTTCCATTGTCATCATTCATTATTTGTGTTTTACCAGTGCCTAAAGTCCAGCAGTGTACAGACTCTGCATTAGCTGGCACTGAATAAAAACAAAGGAGCTGGATCCTGGGAAGCTGACATCCTGAAAAGGTAACTCCTGTGGCTGATGAGCAAAGGTAGAACAAACCCAAGGTCCTAAGGTGATTCTGTGCAAGAGATGGGAAAATAACCCAGTTTCTCTGAGCCTTTGCTGAAGAAAACCTGAGTGTAAGCATGAAAACCAGAAATATTTTAGACTGGAAGCAACATGGCTACAGTGCTAAAGCACAGGGCTAAACCAAGTCAAGTCTTTAAAGGGAACTATTTTTAATTCCAATGGGTAGGCATGACCCAAACCCTGCAGATTTGCCATATGAYAAAATCTTGCAGCCAGAAATCCCAAGTCACCATCATAAAAAATGTGTGTGCTTTAGGCAGGTTTGCTGTGCAGTGAAACACTGCAGTGGTGAGAGCATGAAAAATGGGGGTTCAGTGACACCTCCCAAACTGGGTGTCTGTGACACAGCCAGACTGGATCTGACTATTCTTTCCAACCTCTGGTTCCTGATTTTCCTAACTTAATACAAGCAAAGAGAAGATCTCCTATACAGCTTTTGTGAGAAGGCACATTGCACCTATCCACAACTTTCAACAATTTTTGTTCTCAATAAACATTAMGACAATATTTACCATGCAGCTAATGCTGACACAGTAATAACCCAGTGGGTGACTCTCCCCAAAGTCCCTTGTCCCAGCTGAATGAGTGACCCCTGATCACTAGGAAGGGACAAAACCATACAAGAGAGCCCATGTCCTAAGCATAAGTGACAAGTTAGGGTCAAAATCTCCCTCAAAATAATTCCAAATTTCAGCAGAAACCTCAGCTAAAGGACAGCTGTGAGGCTCATGRTGCAGCCATGGAGATTCCTTTCCAGCTCACTTCCAACACGGCAGAGTGCCAGGATGCAGGAATGTCCCTGGAAGCCAGGCAGGAACCTGCACCCACCTGCAGGTGAGAGCCATTACATYTGCAGCAGCATTCCAGCCCCGTGGGACTCCATTAAATACTCTTGGAATTCTCAGCTTCCTGAGCCCTCCTGCCCAGCTACACCCCTAATCCCAACTGGTGTATCCCACCTTCCCTTGGCCACCCYTCCCAAGTGAATTACAAACAAAACTTCTCAGTAACCTGAGAAAAATCAGGAATAACACCCCTCCAGATTTCTGTGCTTTGGAATTACCCCCATGCTCTCTACTACACCATGAACTACCTCCAAACCTGCTGCCACATGTGGCTGCATTCTCAAAAGACACTACCAGCTTATAAATGCAAAGCAGAACCATTTCCAAATACATTGTTGATGAGGAGGCACCAATTCCATTTGCATATCCTGAGGAGAGAATTCCCACCTCTGTTATCTTAATAAAATAGCAGCACTACCATATACACCACAAAATTCCTACAGCATCAACTACACATCCATATTTGCATTTTGCAATATTTTGGTACCAGATTGCATTTTGGTACCAGTCAACACCACACATCAAAATTCTGGAGCTCAAAGCGAAACTTGTCATCGTTCCACTGTTTTCACAGGCAAAAGGATGCCATGGCAAATGTTTCCTGTGAAACACCCACAGTGCATCAGGCTGCAGCTAAACACTGAGTTACAGCCTGGCAGGAACTGCAAGGAGAATGCAAAAGAAAAGAAACATTATAATTAGTTCATCACAAATCCCCTGTGCTTTTAGTGTGGACTGGGTGGGTGTAAGAGAAGACAAAACCAGAAAGGAAATAACCAACTATTTAAAAAGTATAATAATATATCAATAGTCAAATCAGGCACAGATTATAAGAGTCAGAGGGAAAGGGAGCATTTCAATGCCAGCAGCAGAGCTTTGAATGGCTGGGGAACAAAGGGACAAGGTGGGGTACAAGTATATATTTGAGATTTACACAAAGGAAGTGATAATGTCAAATTGAGCATTTTGGAAGTGGCATTACTTACATCACAAGAATTTTTATGGATTACTATTAAATATGTATAACTTACAAACTGGGGTTTTAGCCATAAATTGCRAAGGAATATCACAGGCAGAAAAATACAAAAGGGCCATTGTTCAGGTGGGGAAACTGAGGCTGTCAGGCTTCATCACACTTGCCAAGTTTTATTCTTATGAAGGATAAATTCAGGTCAGCTGAGTCATAGAGTACTTTATCCCAGATATATTATACACATAGATTTTTCTGATCAATACTAACCCACATGTTAACACTAGTGTTCCTAATGAAACAGTAATTGCATTACAGAAACAGTAATTGACTTAATTTCCATATAAAATCTTCAAGGTCGTACTGTCAGCATTTAAACAAAGATTACTCTGCATCTTCAGGTGTTCCCAGGCTCAATATGGAATGTAAAATTCAACACCTTTAACTTACCCTGCACTTTTTCCCAGCTGTCTCAATGCAAAGCAAATCTGTGTGGAGCACCACAGGCAATTTGTTCAGATACAAGTGGCCCAGGCATGCGGACACACACGTGGCAACTTCTTCTTCTATCAGGTCATGGAAGAGCCTTGGCCAACCAGCTGCATGCCAAAGCTCTGCTCCTGTTCCCCACTTCCTCCACCAGGAGAGTCCAGGCAATTGTTTAAATATTTTTTCATTTTTTTCAAAGCCAGGAAGACAACAGCAGTATTTTAACAACTGCCTCCTCTGTTTTCTAATGGAAAAATCCCTTTAAAACACATTCCTGCTCTTTAGATTTCTTGCTGTGCACAAGTGGTTTGCACTAAGAATGAKGTTTTATACCAAGACTATTTCTTTGTTGCAGGAATTCCAAGTTGCCGGATTAGTACAGAAAAGCAGGCTCCTGGTGCTGGCTGGTTCTTCCTCCTGCACCTGATCCTGCAGAGTGTTCATTCTCCAGAAAGGGGGGACCAAACCCAGGTGTCCCCCCTGGGAAACAGCAGGGTCTGCTCCCTGACTGGAAATGGGGAAGTTGGGCAGTCTGTGAGCTGACAGCTCACTCTCCATTTGGACACAACACTTCATTTATATCAATTGCTGCACTACCTCCTAGTGAACTTCCAGCTCAGCTTTCACATCATATTGAACTAAACTCTGTGTATTTCTTATGAATCCATTTTAGCAAGCAAAGCATCAGCTGTTGTTCCAATATTTCACTTACACAGACCAGCTGTTATTACAGGTTGTCAAAAGCACCTTGTTAAATGCTCTCTTCAGGGAAGAGCCTTTGCCAAGGGGGATTTTAAGAGAACTACAAAAGGCTTTTTTCCATAATGACACATGATCTCTCGACAAAATTACCCAGCATAGCTTTATTTTCTGGGCAGCAGCAGGTGAAATACATGGAAGATGCAGAGAGGACCTGGAGCACTCTGAACCAGGCACTCCTCAGAGCTGGGAACGTTTTACAAGGGTGAGAACGGTGCCCTCCTGGGGCATCTCCCGCTGCCTCTCCCCGCGGGATGCCGGCAAACCAGGCGAGGTGGCTGCAGGGGAGCGCTGCTGTGCCCGGGGCTGTGGTACAGGAAAGGATTTGACCAGGAGGCTGTGTTACAGGAAGGGATCTGATCGGAGGGCTGTGTTACAGGAAGGGATCTGACATGGGGGCTGTGTTACAGGAAGGGATCTGACATGGGGGCTGTGTTACAGGAAGGGATCTGATCGGGGCTGTGGTACAGGAAGGGATCTGACCGGGGCTGTGGTACAGGAAGGGATCTGACCAGGGGGCTGTGTTACAGGAAGGGATCTGATCGGAGGGCTGTGTTACAGGAAGGGATCTGACATGGGGGCTGTGTTACAGGAAGGGATCTGATCGGGGTTGTGTTACAGGAAGGGATCTGACATGGGGGCTGTGTTACAGGAAGGGATCTGACCAGGGGGCTGTGTTACAGGAAGGGATCTGATCGGGGCTGTGTTACAGGAAGGGATCTGATCAGGGGGCTGTGTTACAGGAAGGGATCTGACCAGGGGCTGTGGTACAGGAAGGGATCTGACATGGGGGCTGTGTTACAGGAAGGGATCTGATCAGGGGGCTGTGGTACAGGAAGGGATCTGATCGGGGCTGTGTTACAGGAAGGGATCTGACCAGGGGGCTGTGTTACAGGAAGGGATCTGCCCGGGGCCTGTGTTACAGGAAGGGATCTGATCGGAGCTGTGTTACAGGAAGGGATCTGATCAGGGGCTGTGGTACAGGAAGGGATCTGATCGGGGTTGTGTTACAGGAAGGGATCTGACATGGGGACTGTGTTACAGGAAGGGATCTGATCGGAGCTGTGTTACAGGAAGGGATCTGACCAGGGGCTGTGTTACAGGAAGGGATCTGATCGGGGCTGTGGTACAGGAAGGGATCTGACATGGGGACTGTGTTACAGGAAGGGATCTGACATGGGGACTGTGTTACAGGAAGGGATCTGACATGGGGGCTGTGTTACAGGAAGGGATCTGACCAGGGGCTGTGGTACAGGAAGGGATCTGATTGCTGTAATCTGTGCTCTGTTTCACTTGCATAAACCCATTTCCTCAGGCTCCACCAAGGAGAAGCCAATGTCACCCGGCCTGAGGGGCACAATCACCCTGTGCAGGAACTTGGATGTCCAGGTAAGTCAACAGCACTGCTGAGCTCAAAACCAGAGCAAATGTCTGCAGAAGTCCCTTCCAGAAAGAGGACAAACCTCCCCATCCAAGTATGTCCCTGCAACACCTGTGTAGGTGGGGAATTACACCCAATGAACCTAAAGCAGGTTAGAAATGAGTGAAGCACAGGAGAGAAGAGGTGCCCAAAGCGCCAGACAACCACGACTGAGCCAGCACTGGGAGAGAGGAATACACAGTCCTCACTCTGCTCAGCTCTCCCTCAGTTTTATTCCCCTGCAGAGGAACACAGACACCGCTGGTGCCTGTGCTGCAGTGGGACAGTGAACTCAGTCACTTGTTGTCTCAGGTCACCCCATAAACCTTGGAATCTTGTAACACTTTCTAAGTTTCTTTAATTGCAACAGTTTTACTGCTGACAGAAGGGAGAACTTGAAACTTTACCCCTCTGATCRCTTGTGTCAACTGCTGTGTATCAATGCCACACAGGCCTTTGCAATCCAGCCCTGGCTTCAGGGTAAAACACAACTGCTCCCAAGGGAGTTTCAGCACTGACCTTGGGATTGTGGTCTTTGCTATTTTAACACAAATATACTGTGTGCCTTGGCTTTATCTCTGCATTAAAGTCTTTCTCTCTGCACAGGTTACAGGAATCCCTTGTATTCCACTGAAGCACAAACATGAAACAATGAAAGACTTCCTTATTCAGCAAAACACCACTTCCAGCCTCAAAGAAAAACTACAGATGTAACATGGAGAGCAGCTACAGCTAGAACCAACAYGGCTGAGAGGGTTGGACCCTGCCCAGGAAACACACAGTCCACGGATGCAATGAGTGACAAACAAAAACAACCCCACTGATGACAGCAACATCCCGGTGGTGCGCACGGGGATGTTGCCAGGACAATACACACGYGTTGAGGGACAGACAGGACGTTTTGCATGGACTGTACCAGAGGAGCAGCGTTACCTTCAGAGCATTTACCACTGAGTCAGACTGCTGAGAGGCTGAGCCATGTCCAGTGACGTTGGCTGGCTCGTTTGCAGAGCAGTGACTCCCCTCCGCCCCTCCTGGCATCCTAAGGGCATCCTTCGCAAAAAATTAAACACTCTTTAATACACAAAAGGCTTGGTCACTGATTAAAACAGATGGCAGTCATTTATTGCTCTTTTGCAAAAGGCTGAGAAGTGCTGAAGGTGTGTGTTACTCCAAAGCCCCCCTCTTTCTGGGCCACTGAGGCAGCGTGGGTGGCACTGCTTGGCACGCTGTGGCCCTCAAGGGCATCTCCCTGGGAAATCAGGACGTAGTAACAAAATTTCTTATGGGTGTACATCACCTCACAGAAGTGCTACAAAGTTTAGAGAGATCATTTCAACCTCAGTGTAAGGTTTTTAGGAGGTCTAATTTTATCTCCGTGATTCTGGAAGTTGTTCCTTCAACAGAATTCAAATTTTGGAATGTTGCTGCAAGGTTTGCAACAAGCTGTCCAGGGAAGGAGTCAGGAGCTTCAGGCTTCCAGCTCCCTCCTTCCCTGCCTCCAGCTCCTCCAGGCAAGGCCTCCTTGCCCTGAGAGATGTCAACTTGTCCCCAGCAGTGACAACCTTGGAGGCTTTATCCTCCCAGTGGACACCTGGAAGGGCTCTTCAGGACACTGCTAAAAAAATGCAAGCTACCTAAACTCTTCCAGCCCAGTCAGCTCCAACTTTGCAGGATGTAAAGCATCTCCTGGAGTGAGGTAACCTGAGCAAGCAGGCAGCTCTGGAGGCGTGCTAAAAATACCCCTGCAGCATCCGCGGGCAGCGGTGGGAGCGCTGCAGCCGCAGGGCCCGCCCCAGCCCCGCTCCCGAGCCGCTCCCTGCCCTTCCCTTTCATTCCTCACGCACAACTCTGGGCGAAAAAAAAYTGAGAACTACAAAGAAGCAAAACGGTTCAGACCGGGGGATGGAAATTTCCTCCCTTAAAGTGTAACAAACACCATAGGAAACATTAAGAAATAATGTAGCAGTAATTCCTGCTGGAATGTGTGGGAAATGCGTTTCTGAAGGAAAAATAATGACAGTGGAAAGAGCCTCTGCTGAGGATCGGCGCCCCCTGTGCAGTCATTTGCCCTGCTGAGCAAGCACACTGCACAGGGCAGAGCTTTTGGGGGGTCTCTAATCTAAACAATAGGAAAAGATGAAGGGGGGTGTGGGGGAGAAAGGGCACAGAGCAAAGACACGAGGCTGAACTTCACAGGTCCAGTCTGCCTGAAAATTCATTGGAAAGWAACCCAGTCCAAAGCAAGTTCCTGATGCTCTTGGGATATGCTAAGGYCACTGTAAACAACAGTGCAGGCTCAGAGCAGTGCCAAGGGGCAGAGAGAMCCCTCCCAGCCACCCAACACACCAACTGCACCCCCACAGTCATCTGGACTGGACCTCACATGTTTTTTTAAAAACCCTAAAAAAATTAAGTATCTTTAAAAACCACCAACCCCCAGAATGCTGCATATGCTAAACTCATAGAAAAGGTACACTAACCCTGAATCTGAAACCTCATTTCCYAGACAAACCTGTCCTCCTGCCAAGCCCAGGATCCATGTAACCCATTAGAGTGGGCACTAATGGATGTGCTAAGCAGGCTGACAGCAGCAGCAAACACTCAGCGCTGGGCAGGGCAGCATCCTGCAACCCTCCCCAGCAGGGACAGGAACAGTTTGCTGTGAGGCATGGAGGGGTTTTAGGACTTACTTTGCTTTGGGAAGGATTTATAGATCTGTTAGTGACTGGCCAGACTTAATGCTGTACTCTGAGAAAGGAAATGAAAGTTGAAGGAAAAGGGGTAATGAAGCAGATTGTAACAAGTCTGGGCTAGGATAAATTCAGTCTGTCAGCTTTGAGCTTTTACCAATAAAGGTATTCTGTTTCTTTACTAACTCCAGAGGCAGCAAAGATTTTGGTCAGTTTTGAATGAAAATAGAAATACTGCCATTAAAATGCAGAGAAAATGAGTACACATGTAAAGCCTCCTGAACACAATAAAAYCCAAGGCTCCTGCAAGTGGTGCTGCTCTCAGAGTTCAAGCCTTCCTCCAGGCAGTTGTGCTCCACAGCCTCTTCCCTACCATATGTAGCACATTTTTGTCTCCTTTCATGAGAACGAGAAACTTGTGAATACAATGCTTCAAGCAGCCAGTACCTGTTGGTAGGAGACTGAAAATTAGTATTTCCCCTGTGGACATCCTTCTCCTTCCTCCCTCTGTCCTTGATAAGAGACATAAGTTTTCYTTAGAAAGTGAGGCAGATTTTGCAGCCCTGAAGGCCCTTCCCCAGCTCAGGGATTTCTGAGGCCACTCCACTGAGGCAGCAAAGCTTCTGCCTCCCTTGAGGAAGCTTTTTCCAGGGGTGATGGGGATGCCCAGCCTGAGCACAGCCCCTGTGAGCTGGAGCACTCCAGCACTGCTGTCAGGAGTTCCTGAGGCAGGGAAGCAAAGCAGGAGGGAAAGGCACTTTGRGGAACAAGGACCTGAGGTCTGCAGAGCCTCTGGTGCAGCTGCTGCCTCTCAGGGGAGCATGGACACGTTTCACCCTCCACCAAAACCTGCCCTTGCACTGAGCCCCTGTCACTGCCCAGCCCTGAGTACTGGATCCTGAGCAGGACCTCGAGGATGGGAAGAGAAATCTGCTCCCTTCCTCCTCCTCCTCCTCCTCAGCTGCACTCAGCACCTGCACTGAGCCACTGGAAGCAAAATCCCTGTGATAGATCTTTCMATTTTTTATCCAGTAACAAACTGTGAAAGTGGATCCAAATCAGACAGGAGGGRTGAAGTCATAGCTCTGTAGTGCTGAAAGCTCCATAAACTTTAAAAATCTGGAGTAATTGTGAACAAACAGTGCTGTACAACATCAGCACCTGAGAAATTATTGACTTTTTTGCTCATCTCACACAACCAGCCTCCCCTACAGGCCCTGACCAGCCCTTGTGCTCTCCTGAGCTTACAGGGATCTGTGTGCAGGCCATGCCACAGCAGAGAGCAGGTAAAACCCACACCACATCCTGTGTATGGCTTCCCACAAGGATCAGGACCCCTGAATGCACAGATCCCTTTGCTGTTAGAAGTAAATCTATAAAATATCTAATGCCAAAATGCGACTCTAGTGAATTGAAAGAACAGGAAATCTGACTCAGCCCTGTAATACCACCTAACAAAAAGCCCAGATGAATGGAAATTTAGCATTTCACTCACACTAACTGCAAAATGTTACTACTCAGGCCATTTCCCACAAACCCTGCACTGTGCCCTGGTCAGGGTCAGAATAAAGACCTCAGTGTAAAACAGGGCATTTTGTGATGGAGAGAATTAATCATGAGCTTTTCTACTTAAGTCAGTAGAAAGCTTCATTTTTTCAATCTGTATTGTTGAGAAGGACAGTCATGAATGAAAGCCACTGTAGTGCCCAGCCCAGTGTCCAGCTCAGTCCATGTGCCAGCCCCTCCAGAGGTGCCTGGCACGCAGGGAGAGGCAGGAAGGGAAAAGGAGTCCATGGCTGCCCCAAGGACACTCACAGCCACCTCAGCAAAGCTTCCAAGAGAGCAGGAGTTTCCTGCCTGCTGGGCACTGCTCTGTGCACTCACCATCCAAGCCCTACCTCATTGTGCAGCAGCCTCTTATCCCAGAGGCAAGTGCTTTACTGGGAACAGATCCTTCCTGCTGGGTAGCTGCCACACCAGTTCAATCACTACCTGAGTTTCAAAGCTTTTTTTCCTGATTTCCCCAGCCCTCAATTTCCCTGTACAGCTCAAAGCAAACACAGACTGTGTTTGTCAGCTTGTTTCAAACAGGCAGGAGAAAGGAAAACCAGAAAGCAATAACTGCAGCATGTTGCTCTGCTTCTCACACTAAAGAAAGCAGTGACATTTTTAAGGGAACATTCCTCTCAATTAAAATACATAATCTTCAAATGCTGCAGTTTYTCACCTGTCCTCAAAGACCTCAGCAGGAACCTGCTGCCAAAAYCCACACACTCTCACAGTGGCTTGGAGGCACACTCAGATTTTTGAGTGGCCAAAACCATTGCTGGCTTCACCCCCTCAGAAACAGCCATTTCCAGCAGGCCCTTCAGAAATCTCCTTTGATAATGAACAGGCAAGGGAAAAAYATTCTGGGCTGTGGCAGTTCCAAACCTTGGAGGTCGCTCATGTAAAATCTAGAAGATTCTGTAGAGTCTATTAGAAAATCCTGAGGACAAAGTAATTCCAGACTTTAAGAGTTAAAACTGGAAAAAAGCACWGTCCTCTGAGAGCTACAACTCTCTGTACACCAAGTTTTTCTCGAATTTGTGTCTTGGTAGCTTGAAGCTCATGAGCTCTTGTCTTCCAGCCCTCCCCTGTCAAGCACAATGGGCACCCTGAGATAAAGGCTCTGCCCAGAACCTCAGCACTGGGAACTGGAGCCCTTTATTAATGGCCTATTAATTTCCACTGGGGATGGGAGCACAGCCCCAGTGTAGGATGTGGGTGGGATGAAGGAACTGGGTGGGTGGGTGCTCTTGATTCACTTTCTTTCAGCAAATATTTGATTACATGTTTAGGAAACATCAGTTTGTTCAATGGCTTTTAATTACATTTTGGTTGAAGGATTCCCTAYTCTACATGCTAAGGAAGGCAGGAGACAAACATTATGGGACTGTGAGTAACACAGATTTTAGGAAAAAACCACTAACCAAACAATTCCCACCTTCTAATTAGATTCRTAATTACAAAATATCATGAAAAGGGAAAATAAAAACCACAGACCTCAGCGAAAGGTTTTGGAAAGATTTGGAAATGGGCTGAAGTAAAATGTGATAATCTAATGGAAGGGGGAAGAAAAAAGGAAATGGAAATGTTAGAAGAGGTTAAAAAYAAACTAATGAGGGCCTAAGAGTCACGTCTGCCATTTCCCAGTTTAACAGACCAGGACTGGAATGGACTAACAAGGATGCAAACCCCCCAAAAAAGRGCCTGAAGCAACAGTGCAAGTGAGAGAAATACAGCAAAAAGAGATGGAAAAGGACCAGAAGCCTTGGAAAGGCAAGAATGAGGAAACAGAGGCAGCAGAGCCCAGGTGAGGGGGAGCAGAAGGGCTCCAGTTCAGCCCAGCACCAGCACTGGCTCCTGCTCCTGTGCTGGGGGAGCCAGGAGCTCRCTCCCTGCAGCCCCACTGGCACTTTGTCTGCAGCATCCTGGCAATGCTTTCCCTCCCCTTCACAGAGAGGGAAAGCTGAATTACAAGGACAAAGAGCTGGAAGGGGAAAAGTCTCCTCCTCCCGTGAAACAAATAAGAAGTGAAGCAATTTCAATTGGGTGACTTGCCAAGTTTGTCTTYTGCAAATGCATTCACTGTCACTGTATGACAGATGTCCACACTGCCAGAGCATTTCAGCTGAGCTGATCAGCCCTGAAATACCATCCCTACAAAAACTCAGGGATATCTCCAGCTAATTGAYGTGTGGATGCCAGATCCTGCTCTGCCTCCCCCCAGCACAAGGCACAGGGAGCAGTCATGCACCACAGCGAGCCTGGGAGGACACTCCTCTTTCCAGCCCTCTGAAGTTGCTCACTGACATAGCAGGGCTGTCACAGCCCAGGGAGCTGCAGCTGGGATTCAAATCCAATCTTTGATCCCTACATGTTTTATTAACTATCTCTGAGCATCTTCATTGCAGCAGCATAGGTGCTATGTTCTGGTGTGATGAGATTTGAGTGGTAGGGGAAGATTTAGGGTTTCACTAAAGATTTAGGGTTTCACTAGGGGAGGCTTTAGGGATGGCTTCCCAGTTCCCAGCCCTGCAGCTCAG
The DNA here is from genome assembly GCA_014549065.1 of Cardinalis cardinalis. Taxonomy (NCBI): domain Eukaryota; kingdom Metazoa; phylum Chordata; class Aves; order Passeriformes; family Cardinalidae; genus Cardinalis; species Cardinalis cardinalis. The sequence goes on from JACDOX010000093.1 coordinate 700,521, forward strand.
TGCCCATGAGATACATACTTAAGGAGGAAAAAATGCCCTGTCCACCCTGCACTGCTGATGGGGAGGAGAAAGAGAAAATCAGGAGTAAAGCTGAGCCAGGGAAGAAGGGAGGGGTGAGGGGAAGGTGTTTTAAGATTTAGTTTCTATTCCTCAATATCCTGCTCTGATCAGAGTGGTAATGAATTAAACTCTCCAGGCCAAGTCTGTTCTGCCCATGACAGTAACAGGGGAGTGACCTGTCCCTGCCCTTATCTAACCCATGAGCCTCCTGTGTTTTCTCCCCCTGSCCAGCTGAGGAAGGGAGTGATGGAGCAGCTTTGGTGGGCACCTGGCCTGCAGCCAGGGTCAGCACGCTGTAGGTGGTCAGAGCACTGCTGATGCTGCATTTTCCCTTTTCCATGGCAGCTGCACAGCCTGATCCCAGCGGTGCTGAAGTTCCAGGTGTGCTTTGAGTCAGCAGAAGGCACTGCCAGAGCCCATGTGCTGCTCCTGCCTCAGCCCACAGGGAACTGCTCTGGCCTGAACTCCATCCAGCAAAGCAGAAACGTTCTTGCCCAAGCCCTGAAGCCCCCAGGCCCTGCTGGCACACAGCCTTGCTCACAGGAGTGCTTGAGGAGCACCAGTGCAAGCTGCTCACCCCTCAGCACAGTCTGGCATTCCCAGCAGAAGAGCCAGCTGTGTGCCATAAATCTTGGGAAGGATCTGCTTTCTTGCTCAAAAGTCCTGTTTGTGGCCAGAAACTGAAAGGGTCTGGATCATATCTTGTTGTTGGAGAGAAGGAAAASAGAACAGCAACAGCAAAAGAACAGCTCTCACCAAACCTGCAACCTACAACTCTTTGTAACTCTGAAAGCCCCTCCTATGCTCTGAGCCACCTTCTCAAGAACTGTGCAGCACAGCAAGAGACATTAACAGGCTTAAGTGAATATTCCCATTTTTACACCTTTTCTATTACCTGACCAAACTAAAATGTTGACTCAGTGGTGGTACTGCAATTCCCCTGACAAAGCAGCCCTTTGGTACAGCACAGTGAGCTGAAACTCAGGTTCCATTTGAACAGTGGTGGCAGCACTTAAAACCATTTGCTTTGGAAATGCCCTTGCCACTAAATATTAATAAAACCTTTACATTAGAGGTCTGTGGGGTTTTGAAAAGAAAACTAATACATATGGAGGGAGACAAGCAAAGCAAAAGAAATTGGAAAAGAACCACATCTAAGTGACAGAGGAACAGAATGATTTGTCTGGAGAGGTGTCGACAAATGTGTCAGCGCATTTCTGTGAGTGGCACATAAGCAGAAAAGGGGGAGAAGAAAGGATATTGAAAGCAGAGAGGAAAAAGAAGAAAAGTGTGGCAGGAGGAGAGAATAAAGCCTGAGACAAGGCCAGGGCTCTTCAGCAGAGACAGCAGAGGTGTCACACTCACGGCTGTGAGTTCTCACCTCTCTCCTAAGTGCAATSCTGCAATTCCCAAACCCTCCCAGCGCTCCAGCACCCCATCAGAGAGAGACTATCCAAAAAGCAAAAGGCATCTCTCATGGAGGCAGTCCTGAAATTTTAAGRCAGGACACTGTAACTGAGTTAGGGCTGTGCCAAAAACCTTCATCAGTTGTGGAGATTGTTGCAGATTTTCAGTTTATTTGTCAAAAGCACTTGGCTTGGCTTCATGCCCAACAAACTCCCACTCCTCCCATTAAATGGGATCAAACCAGTGCCAGGAGTTTATGCATTTCCATCCTGCATCCTTGTCTTTGTGACAGGGCTGATCACACTGAGGTGAGCACGTTCTAGGTGGGACCCACAGGAATAACAAACCCCCAAAACAAACTCAGGCAAATGTAACACCGAGGTGATGAGAGCAAAGTTAGAATCAGCTCGGTGTCTACACTTCCTTCCTCCCCCCAAAGCCATGACTTCAACCAGGAGGAAGAGTAAAATATGTCAGGAAATGTGAACTCTTGCCACTCATTAAGTCTTACAATGAAGTATCCAGAGATATGAGGGGATTTTTCAGAACTCTACCACACAATCCTTGYGCCAACAAAACCACACATAAGACAAACTGGCCTGGCTAGTTGAAAACAAAAAGTAGTTTCCAGGCTTGCTTGCCTCACTCTTCCCCTTCTAAACCCTATCCTCAGCATWTTTTGTTTCAATGGTTTTTGCAACAGCTACAGGCTTAGGTGCCAGGCTGTTTTTACAAGGACTATTTTCTGGTTTGGCACCCCAGCCAAGGTATTTTCATTGAACCCAATGCACACGGGCTGGGTGTTCCAGGCTTTGGTCAGATTTGGGAATGCTTTTTGTGGGTTCTGCCTCAGCACCTCAGACCCAGACAAATCAAACATTAAACACACAGACACTTTTAAATATTTGGCCCATGAGGAATGTTCTGCACAATTTATCTCCCAGTGTTGTCCCAGACCCAAGACAAACCACACAGTATTTTTGGGTGGGTTTGTTAATATTTGCCCTGAAAACYATTATTGAAAAGAAAATAATACTCATTATCACTAAGGATCAACCTTTGTCTTTCCTACTGAAAACTGTTTACATGTTAATGAGCAGGCATTTCTTGCTGTTCTTCTTTCCCAGATCCAAAAATTAAGGTTTCACACTTAATTTTAAAGAGAGAAGCAAAGTGCCCATGGTCACCAAGCAAAGAGCTGTAGAGGCCCTTCCAGCTGTCATATGAAAGGTGAGGGGAAAATCCACCAGACTTTACCTAAAATCTGCCTTAGGAAAAGGGCAATAAATCTGAGCCAGTGAATTTTACTTCTTACTACATCACTGTTACCTTGGATTTCACAGTCAAACAATGGYACTAAGTCCAACAAAGTGCACTTTTCTTCATCAGACCAAAGACCAGTGTTCAATTAAAACAAAATCCAACTTCTTTTCTTTTCCAGTGGGCAACTTCATTTGAAGAGCTGATAGATTTTTCTAAGGATTATTTAATGAAATATAATAGAAATACATTCTAGTAAGTATGTGCATATATGAAAATCACAAGTGTCTTTGATTCATTTGTACCAGACTTTTAAATTTTTCATTCTTAGAAACAYGTTAGGAAAACCTTTAAGATCATATTTGCTTATTTATTCAATTGCATTTCAGCCTTGCATTAATGTAGCTAATATAGTCCTTCAAGCATTAAAAATAATATAACCCAATTATCACTTAAAATGTTTGTATTTTTAGAGCAAAATATTTTGGTTAACTATAAAAAGTAGTTGGTATTTTAACAAGAACCTCTTGGAATAAAACCAGAATGCAAAGGGTCACTAGTTCACTGTGATTCCCAACCCATAAATTAATTAATKAATTAGAAGTAGTAGTTTCCAGGACATTTTTCTTAACAAAGTATCAAAGCCTGCAAAGGAAAAATAATTAATGAAAGCATTGTCAGAGCCTTAAATGAACCCCCTAGTGGAACACAGCAGGATGAGCAAACAGATGTGAGAGCCTCTGGGTGTGTGAGTGTGGAAAGGCAGGAAGGACAGGGCTGCTGGTCCCTCTGCAGCCCGGCACTCCCGCGGGGCTGGCACCCACCTGGGGCAGCATCCGATTTTCCTCCTCCAGCTGTCTTACTCTGGCCTCCAGCTGCCTAACATAGGACAAGGTTGATTCTAAAAAATCAAACAGAAAAAAACTCGTATTATCCACAGAGATCTGCTCGTGTTCACCAGCGCCAGAGCCTGCGCCGCACTCCCACGTGTACTCACAGCAGATTTCCTCTCTCAAATATCCATGGAACATCCCACTCTGCTCCTCCCAGGGCAGAGCAAACACCACTGACCCTGGAACTGATCAATTCCTTGCTGCTTGTGATTCTGCACCTTAAGGTGGTCTTTCCTCAGACCCAAGGTGAAGCTGCATTTCTCTTCACAGAGAAAAGCAAGGCACAACTTCCCAAGGCTATTTCTAGGATTCACATTCTCTGAACCTCAGAGAAAGAAAAAACAATTCTTATCTCATTTGCTGCTCCCCTTGTTGTGCACAAGTGGAATGCATTGTGGAAGATTGTTTACCTGAAGGGAATTGGTAACTGGATTCTGGTGTGAGTGCTTTGATTCACTGACCAATTGAATCCACGTGTGTGTTGGGACTGTAGGCTGACAGCCACAAGATTCTGGGCAGTTGAGTTGAGTACTTGGCACATTCAGTTTAATATGGTGCAATAAATTATAGAACAATAAAGTAATTAATCTGATAAGATGGAGTCCTCCTCATTATTTTCTTGCGTTTGTTGGGGTCACCCTGCTTTTACTCTACTAAGGAATCTCACAGAAAGACAACACTGGCTTGAGTTTTCCAACCCATCCCCACCTGGAAACACTCCACATGGATAATGCACCATCCCACATGGAAAAGGCATTATCCCACATGGATAATGCACTATCCCACAAGGATAATGCACTGTCCCACATGCACAATGTACTATCCCACACGGATAATGCACCATCCCACACAGATAATGCACTGTCCCATGGATAATGCACCATCCCACATGGATAATGCACTGTCCCACACGGATAATGCACTAAACCACATGGATAATGCACTGTCCCATGGATAATGCACCATCCCACATGGATAATGCACTGTCCCACACGGATAATGCACCATCCCACACGGATAATGCACTGTCCCACACAGATAATGCACTAAACCACACTGATAATGCACTATCCTACATGGATAATGCACTATCCCACCAGGTCAGCTCTGCAGAGCCCAGGGAGAGCAGAGGGTGCTGTGCAGGCAGCTGGGTCAGGGGCACCCCTCAYACCCTCCCAGGGCTCTGGGCACACACAGCCTCCCCAGCAGCACAGCAGCTCCTGAGCTCCATCCCAGCTCCACCAGGCTGTGCTGCCACAGCTGGGGCCAGGCTGGAAGCAGCTGTGTGTCCCCAGGGCCTGGGAGGTCCCCAGCTGGTTGACAGCAGGACCAGCCAGGGCACAGAGCAGCTCACAGAGTGTCCTCCTCTGCCCCAGGGACACGCTCCCACTGCTCTGCTCTGCCCTCAGGACTGCACAGAGAGCAAACCCTGCTTGCTCTGCTCACCAAGCACTCACTGACCTCCACAAGGGCAAGTGAGTCCTTTGGTGCCTTGTGAAGAACGTGAGGCACTCCCAGTCTGCTCCCAAGAACCTGATATAAGAAGAGAAGATCCCTGATCGGGCACTAAAAGCACCCACCAGCTTTACCATCAGACATTTCTTGGGTCACTCAGAAGTGCTGCTCTCAAAGTCCTGGATCTAAGAGAGAGACATGTCTAGGAATGCAGCACTCAAGTGTAAGAAAAAAGKTGCAGAAAAACTGCTGTGACYCCTGCACCTCTTTGTATGTAGGTGGAATTCTGCATGCACCCATTCCTGACTCAGTGAGCCACTCAACTTGCTCTGAGATGTCAATTCCCATCACACATTTGTACTCACATTGCCATGTAATTAGCAAAATTGATGATTGATGGTAGGGAATCCAYGGGTATCAGGGCACTGCTGATGGCTGATACAGCCTTTCAAAGCTGCATTGACAGCACAGCTGTTCACTGGTTTAAATTGACAGATGAATTTGGGCATGAATTTCCTCTGATAGCTCAACACTGCTGCAGCCTGCCCGTAAAATAAGGGAAATAAGGTGTCACTTACTGCTCTTACAAGACTGCAATGGGCTAAAATATGCATGGGAATTTACACAACATGAAGACAACAAACAGTAATTTGTCAAAGATGATTAATGCCCAGCCAGGCACTGGATTAAAAATAGCCTTGTGCAATAAAAGAGGAAGAGGTAATCTGAGGTTCTGCAGGCTCTGCTGCCTGAGGATTTTCATAGTTAGTGATGGGTGCATCTCTGGAGAGCTGCTGAGCCCGGCTCAGATGAGCACTTAGGAGATGAACAGCTCACTCAATTAACTGCCAACGACAGGGACCCTCCCACCAAATCAGCTCCTTCCCAGCACAGGCACTCCTGGGAAGGGCTGCAGGAGCTCCCTCACATCACRTTAGCACAGGCAACAGCCCCCAGCACATCCCAACCCTCTCCTCTGCTGTTTTCCGTGTGAGATGGCTCCTGAGCACTCAGTATGTCAGAGGGCTGGACCAGGAGCTCCCTCTGGCACTGGCCAGCCCTAAATTCCTTGGTTACAGGTTCACTGCTGTGTCAGTGYGGGTTTGGACTTCATGCTCCAGCCCAGCTCCACACCAGTTCCCTCTGTGTGAGCTCCCCTCTGGATTCTCATCAGCTCCAGGCTGTCACAGACACATTTTATGAAAAATCCTTTCCTTAGGATTTTTCCTCCTGAGAAGCTGAGAGGCCTCAGGAACAAAATGTAACCAATGGTTCTCTGCTGCTGTGGAATGCAACAGGTGCATCTGGGATTGGTCTCATGTGGTTGTTTCTMATTAATGGCCAATCACAGTCCAGCTGGCTCGGACTCTCTGTCCGAGACACAAGCCTTTGTTATCATTCCTTTTCTATTCTTAGCTGGCCTTCTGATGAAATCCTTTCTTCTATTCTTTTAGTATAGTTTTAATATAATATAATAATAAAATAATAAATCAAGCCTTCTGAAACATGGAGTCAGGTCCTCGTCTCTTCCCTCATCCTAAGACCCCTGTGAACACCACCACACCAGGCCTTCTGTGATTTCCTGCCTGAGCATTCCTTATCTCCTCAGATAACACACACCTCTTGGCAACATCTGCCTCTTATCAGTTTTATTCCTTCACYTGTCTGTTGGGAGTCCAGAGCAGAGATCCCTGCTGCTGCAAATCACACAACTCTGCCTCAGTTCTCAACTTCCCAATGCCAGCTGAGGATTTGGTCTGGCATCTCTGTGCCTCTTAACCCTCCWAAAGTGTGAAACAGTTACTTAAATCTCTCTTGTAATCTGATTAAAAGGGAAAATTAGGTCATCTACCAAAGGCTTGAGCAAGCAAATCCTAATGTATGTGAGTCTTCTTGACACACAGACTAGACACATATATATTTCAGGATCTGTTAATATATTTATGCTGGGATGTTATGAGCTTAGAGGAAAAATGAGCAGGAAAGTCAGTCAAGGACACAGCAGACAGAGAAATTGAAAACACAGTGAAAGTGAAACACAGTCACCAAACCKTGAAAAGACCCAACCAAACAAAAGTTGCACTAGAAGTGTTTATGAGAAGACCTGAATGGTCCATCTCTTCTGCTCTGGAACATCTTGTGCAGACAGGTCAGTCACTGGCTCATGTCATTGCTGCCAGATTCAACYCCTGTGGCCCCTTGGTTACAACACTTCCACTCCTTCCCATCTGCCTTTGTGAGGTATTTCTAAGGATGTAGSAATTTGGAAAAATTCCCATTCTTAGGAATAAGTTACCACCAAATGAGCTCCCCTCCTTGAGCTTSCTGTGCTCTTAACATCACTGAGAACATGATCAACGTGGTGCTTCATTCCAGGGCTGAAATAAAACTGTTTTCTGAACTATCAGAGACATGAAAATATCTTGCTCTTAGGGAAATTCAGTGACAATTTACCCTCTCTCCACATCTGTCACTCTAACATGTTGTAAGAGAACATCAATATTTACGGAGCTGATCTCTTTTTCTTTTGACATCCACACTCTTGAAGCAAGGAGATATTTTGGGGTTATGTCAAACTTTATCAGACACTTACATTGCTGCCAAAGGCATATTTGTGCATTGGATTTATCCATTTTTATATGACTGTGCCTGGTCTCAGTCTAGCAAGGAATTCATAATATTCTTTAAGCCAGATTATCCAATGCTGTTTTTGAATGGGGGAGGATGTCATGTTAACTTCTGATATTTTCCTTTTTCTTTCTGGGTTTGTTTTGATTTTTTTAGTTTTTTTTTTGTTTTGTTTTGGGGGGTTTTTTTGAGGCTTACAACTCACAGGCAGCTGTGGGACTGCACTGGAGAACATTTTAAAGTCTGAGATCCTCTACACACTTATTAAATCCCTGCAAAAGGGATGAGCACCCCACAGAAGGCAAAAMCCCTGAGGTTCAACCAACTTTTGTGCTTGTTCATAGGAGCTGGAGTAACAAGCTCAGCATGGCAGGGGGAAGGGATTTTATCCAACAGAGGAATACTTGAGGGAAAGACAGAAAGGGAGACCCAAGAGCTGGACAGGAGGCTGGTCTGAGGCAGTCCTCACATCCTCATGGCCAGAAAAAGGAAAAACACAATTTGGTGATAACGCAAAATTCACCTGGGTTCTGTTACCAGCAGCACTTCCTGCTGTGGTACTCATGCTCCTAAAGGAGGTCTCCAGAATCCTTGGGAGCCACATCCCAAGGCACATTTTTAAACATTGAGGGTATAAATGAGGGAAACTGCCCCCAATTCACCTGGGCAAAGGATTCAGCACGTTGGGTGTAGGAATACTTTGATGTGTCCAACAAGGGTTTGGGTGAGGTACATCCAACTTCAACAAACTCCATTTGTTATGCTGCTTTTCCAGAACCACAGAATTAACTAGGTTGGAAAATACCTTTGAGACTCCTGCACTGTGCTGGCAGGAATTTAATAATTGCACATCAAATCAGATTTTGGTCATTCTAATCCACACCCAGCACACAGCAGTGACAACTAAATAATCTTTCAATAAACGGGAAATGAAAACCAAGGTTGTGCAAGGGGTGCTCTAAACCCTCCTGTAACTGCCTGGCAGCTCCACACATTTAGGAAAGGGTTTCTCTGCTAACTGGGGAGCAGGTTCAATGACATGCAAACCATCTCCCTGCCCTAGAATTCCTAGYCATCTGATTTAATTGCCTCAATATTAATATTCATGACTGAGACAAGCTATCACTGCAACCCATCCCCTTTCAGCTACCTTGCTTGGATATAAAAAAATAAAATGGCACCGTTGGATTTACACTCAGCAATTTACACCCCTTGCACTCAGTGCTGGCAGTGTCCACCTCCCCAGGGCAAGAAGACTTCCCAAGGTCACTTTTAGCCCTGTCTCCTATGATTTTCTATTAGGGTTGCACATCTTACATAACATCCCTGACTGAGGAAGTGCTGGAGAACTCCTTGTGCAGCTGAATTCCCCCACAGTGCTGCTATGCTGGGATTAGTGCTACCATGTAGAAAGAAAGACAGACATCTGCCCAAGGCAGAGTTTTATTAAGCTCACCAGAATGTTTAGGAGCTATTTATGACAAAGGCACATATTCTCAGGAAGTTTTGGGACAGTGAGCACCATGGCACTAAGACWGGGTTTGCATTTCTCAGTCTTGCTGTTGTCTGGAATTCTCCAGCCCCAARCTCAGATTCCTCCTGATTATGGATCCAGCAATTCTTGACTTCTCCAGTAATTAAAAATATCATTAACTAAGCTGTGTTCACCAAGTGTGTCAAAACTGCATCCTAGCAAAGGGAAAAGCTGCCACATGCTGGCTSAAATATCCAGGGTGCAGTGGCAGCCCTGCCACTTCTCAGGCACCGTGTGCCATGTTTCCCCTYTTCAGCACACATTACACACAGACAGGTGCTAATTACCTTATCTCTGCAATCAGAGAATTTTATTCAGATTTCACACAAGGACTGCATGTTTTCTCAGGTGCAGCAGCTTTTAATCACAGATTAACTGTTTRTTAGAAGAAAGCATACTCTCCTCATCCTAAGGCAGCCCTTGCCATGCCTTTACCAATCAGTGGTGGGGTCTGACTCAGACTCCAAGGCGTTTGCATTTGCCTGGATTTAGGTGCCACTGTGGATCAGGCAGTTCAGTGGGCAGGTCTGGGCTGACTGTGCACACACACCCCTGTGGTGAAGCTCTCCCAAGACTTTTCTTCTTCCTCAGGTCACCAAGGAATGCCCCAGGTCACCCAAATGCTGCCTGTGACACAACTTACCAGAAATGTAATGTTGGCTTCCACTTAAGAACGTTACTGATTCAGGCTTAGGAGGTTTTGTTGCACATTTAGCTTTAAGTGCAACAAAATTTCCAGTTGAATTC
>JACDOX010000093.1:710533-726313 GCA_014549065.1 Cardinalis cardinalis
AAAAAAAAAAAAAAGCTTAAAAAAAGGTTTAAAAACCTTGCATGGAGAATAAAGGATTCAACCACAGGAGCACCTAAAAACGACCTCAGATGTCAGCTGAGGCAACGCTCTTGCTAACAGTTGGATAACACTGTCACACTAATGGGCTGCTGAAACACTAACCTTGCTTTGTTKGAGGTTTTTTGGTGCTAGAGGTGACAACAGCAAGGCTTTCCTTGCTGGCCTGTTTGATACTCTGTTAGCTCCCCTCCAGCCTGTGCTAAATGCATTTGGCACAGTATTGATGGAAACAGAGAAAATCAAACCCATTATGCTGTTGCTGAAGCCTTTCCCACTGGCGGTCAGCTTGTTTTGCTATTGACTGCTGTGGTTTAYGATGGGTAAAATCTTTATTGGTTCCATTTACTCAGGTTTGTCCCTGTGCCACCACACTCTCCTGGGCTCATCAGGAGTGTCCCCAAAGCAGGCACAGCCCCTGGCCTGGAAACACAGCAGAAGGAAAGGGGGGTGGATGTTCAGCAGGCTCCTGCATGGAACCCAATGGAAAGGTGGAAAAGGCACCAGCTGAGAACAGCTTTGCTCAGGGAAGGGAGATGAAGCACTCATTCATCTCTCCAACCCACTGYCCTCATCTCCTTCCTTCCCCAAGCCAGGCTATTCTCAGGCTTGCCTGCTCCAGCTGATTTCACACAGGAATCTTGACCTCACACCAGTGTCTCCAGGTCACATGGAATTGCATCTTTTAAGTGTTCCTTGCTGAAAAGGCCCCAGGTCCCTTCCAAACCTGTGGCCACTGAGAAACCACTGTATCCACAGAGCCACCTCCAGCTTTTCCCAGTTCTGCTGTGCCTCTGTAAAATGAACATTTACAGGACAAAATGAAAAAGACTATAAATGAAAATACAAAGCTTCCCAGCAACAGCAAGATTTGTGCAAAAACCAGAGAGTCAAACTGACTGAGACACCTAATACATGCACTAAAGGTCACTCACATTCCCCACAATTCACCCCAGATGCTCACAGCCACTTTTCTTAGCCCATAAAGTTGTGTTTCACAAACTGCAATCATCAGATGTTGAAGAGACATAGTTTAGAAAAGTTAGTTYAGGTGAGAATTTCACTATTGGTACAGCAACCTCAAGTTAATAATACATTGGCTTCCACCTGGCAAACTGCAGCTTAGGCCAAACCTAAAAACCACATCTCCAGGAATTGTGAATCAGACCAAACCTCTCAATCACTTTTATGCTCATCTAGTGCCTTGTTAGGAGGCAGTTATCCAACCTGTAAACTCCTCTTTTATGGGGAACTGTTTGTGTGACTCAATCCCAAATTCAATGGCCCTGAGAGTACAGAAATAGAAGCTCTCTCATTACTGAAACCATTGAACCATTGAACATTTTGTTGCTACAACTACAAAAGAGATGCCAAAACTCACAACAAAGATCAATAGCCACATGAATATGTGGGGGAACAGCCAGCCCACAACAGTCCCTGTTCTGGGTGTACATGGGGTAAATTTGAAGGAGAGAGAAGGGCTCCAAGAGATGTTTGGGCAGCAGGCAGTGCCAGAAAAGCAAGAGGGGCAGCAGGACCACCCTCTCAACTCTGTTTCCAGCTCCTTGYCTCACTTCTGATCCAGCTGATGCTTCATTCCTGCAACAGGAGCATCCTGCATGAACTGTGCTGTGCACACAGCATCCAAAGCCTCCTGTAAACACAGCAGGAAAAACGACAAAACCAGTCAACATCCAAGGGAAAAAGCAGCAGGGTGTGCACGATGATCCAGCTCTGTGAGGAACAGTGGGGAGCACTCTCATGAGCAGGCAAGGGCAGGAGCTGGGGAACTGCCAGAGGAAGACAGGCCAACCTGGGCAAACCCAGTGGAGATTTAAAATTATCAGGACAAAAGGAGGGTTTGGATTAATTTCTCTACACTGAGTGATTAAGATGTAGGACAGGCTATTAAATGAAGTAAAAGATGTTACAAGATTAAATATGTCCTGGGGACTGAAACCACCCTCTTGCTTCCAGAGCCCATTAAAGAGCCATGGTACAGTAACACCTGCCTGTCCCTCCTGAGCTGGGCACATTTAAAGCAGGAAAGATGAGCATTTTGTRAAATTACTGCACCAGCAATCTCAGCACAGAACCTAATTCCAAGGAAAAATCAGCTCTATCCATTTCAGCTGGCAGCTACACAATAGCAGAGRGAAAGGCTCTTGGTGCAGTCTCCATCTCCTCTGTAAGGCTCTTTTGGAATGATTGGGGAAGAGATAACAAAAAGAAATAATCAMATGAGAAGGTATTTAAAATCTATCAGTGCAAGCATGTCACTCTCTAGGGACTCACATCTCCTGGGCTGCTCCCTCCACACCTGGAACATCCAGGTCTCTCTACCTTTTCTAAAATCCCTGGGAGGGGAAGCCCCAAAAGGGACCTCAGGGATCAGGAATCAGCCTAAGTGTCCAGCTCTGGCTGAAACCAGCACTCAGCTACTTCAGCACTCAGGAAAACTCTGCAGATGTCTCCTGCATGTTCCTGACAGCCCAAACATTCTGACCTAGGGGCAGAAAGATTCTGTGCCAGAGCAGATCAGACATAACCCAACAGAGGATACTGCCCCACTTTCAGCTCATTATTTCCCTAATTTCCGAAGATCTGCATGTCTGATCAGTATCTCTGTGCTCCTGATATGATGCTGGGATTATGGGATTATTCCAGAGAGACTCCCAGCACCCAGGGCAGAGGGGACTCAGGTGCTGCAAACCAAACCCTGCCACATTTAGGCTTCCAAGCTCTCCCAGGGATGGGGTTTAGGCACCTTTTACATATTTCTCTATCCACATGGTGAGATTCTTTCTGTCCTAAACCCCCATTTTCCTCTGCCTTGTTGTCTTTGCTGCCTTCCTGAGATTCCTGTGGCTGCATCCTGCATTGTTGCAGCTGGGCCTGGGAACTAATCAGACTGTGCTTTATTTGGTGAAAGTGCACAGACACAAACCCACACCATGGACTGATGCAGAACACTTGTGAGAGGAGAACACATGTTTTATCAGGGCTTCAGAGRAAGCCAAATGCTCCACATGAACAACTTCCTGGTTTCTCAGTGCCCTGTCAGTGTTATCTCACTGCAATCAACACACACTGCTGTTATACTAATATGATGCTGATTAAAACACTCATAATTTAAAAGCGATCTCAACACAGGTAACAAAGCACAGCACATATACTGAGATCTGYACTAGGCACATTCACCTGCTATAAAGCTGTTGAATTAAGGATTTATAATTATTTAACCCCAGACATGGCAAATGGAGCCCCTTGCCCTCTCCTTTGCTGCTGGTTGTGAACCTGCAATGTCTTTGTAGCAAAGCCAGCTGAGCTTTCCCAAGGCAGCACATCCAACAACCAGCTGCCCATTCCCTGGGCTGCATCTGAGACTCCTGCAGTGATGCCACAGACCCCAGCACAGCAGATGTGGCAGCTCCCCCACTGAGGGGACTTCTCCCTAGTGTTGGGGAAGCTGATCCTTGGGCTCTAAATGTTGTGAGCATCTTCCTGACTGTCACAGTCATAAATTCTGGAAAAATCCCTTTGCCAGGATTCTTCTCCTGGCARGCTGAGAAGCCGCAGAGAAAAAGGGAAACAATMATTATCTGATTTGCTTCTCCTGTGTTTTGCTGCTTTGGCATGTGTTTGGAGATTGTTTATCCACAGGTGATTGTTTCATTGGTTTCATGTGAGTTGTTTTGACTCATTGGCCAATCAGGGTCAAGCTGTGTCAAGGCTCTGGAAAAAGTCAGGAGTTTTCATTCTTACCTTTTTACCTTTCTGTAAGTATCTTTTCTGTATTCTTTAGTATAGTATTCTTTAATATAATATAGTATCATAAAWTAATAAATTTGCCTTCTAAGAACATGGAGTCAGATTCATCATYCCTTCCTTTGTCTGGGAACCCCACAAATACAAYACCTGACCAAAGGGGTGARGGAAGTACTTTCACTTTAAYGCACTTCCAAGGYTCAACTACCTCTCCATGCAGTCCTAACTAAAGGACTTCAATTGCCTTCCATGGAATGGTCTGTCCACCCCTGTGGATGTGTGTCCATCCAAATCAGCCACCCAGCACAGCCATTCCCAAATCCATGTCCCTCTCAAGCACAGGAATTGATGCCACTGCTGTTGGCTGCCCCAGCACCTTCTCCTTTTATGTTCCAAGCACCATTTCATCAAACAGAGATGAAATCAGCCAAATGCAGGAAGTGCTCTAGMACCTGAGCATGGCAAATCAGCATTGCAATAATTCCCCAAGTTTCTAAATCATTTGCATCCATTTTCAGGATGTGTTCATCCATTACAGTGCTGTGTTCAGCACGAGGGCCTTCAGACAAAGCTGGGATGACTCAGGGAGAGCAGCCCAACTTGAGAGCTCTCCCAGCTGCTTATCTTCACCATCAGAACAAAACAAACATTTGAAACAAGGTCTCCTCTGTTTATTTCCTGGTTATTCACTAATGGGAAAGCAATTTACGCATTTCCTCTCCCCAAACATACAAATAATGGAGCAGGGCTGTTGGTTCCAGAGGCTGCTGGAAGTGGTTGTGTCCTCCTGGCTGAGGTTTACACGGAGCAGCCTGTGACTAATCCATGCCCCGGCTCAGGGAGCTCCTCAGGGCCCTTTCCTGCCCCTCCTGGGCCACTCAGCACACACTGAAAGATGAGTGAGATTCAAAAATCAAATGCATGTGCTCGTGTGGACATGTGAATGTGAGGGAAGGGTTTTCCCATGAACTACCTGCCCTGAAATTACCAGGWTTTCCTTCTGGCCACTCTGAAAGCTTCTTTTATAGGGTTACAAGGAGGAAGAATTTGCCCCATCAGCAGGCAAAAAGCAGCAAGAGACAGGTGAGCATTTYCCAAGCAGGTGTTACTGTCTCATTTATCATCTCTGATTAATACTATTAATTAAACTAAAATATAGTGATGTTGTGAAATAGAATAAATTCCAGAAAACTAAAAAAAAAAACCCACTGACATTTCTCTCTACCAGCAGCTGCAAAGTAGCACTGAATCTCCTGAGATTTTTYTAGAATGAAGACAAAAAGAATCATTCCCAGGGTTCTGGGCACAAAATACAGACGTGACTGTAACTACAAACTGCAGGAAAACTCCAAGTAAAACAGTCAGGGGTGGGGGAGAGGATTCCAAATCCCATTATATGACATATGTATGACCACAGCAAGTCATGTTAGAGACACAGGCAGAGCAGCCTTCCTACTGCTTTACCCTACTGCAGAGGGATCAGCTCAGATACTGTAGTGCTGTGGGCARGGGAGGTAAAATCAGTGTATAAATGAGCTGTCAGGGCAGCTGCTGTAACAAAATGCAGACAGCATCCCAAAATTTCTGGAGAAAATTGAGACATATAGACAGCCTTGGAGGTTTAAGGCTAGAAAAATGCTATTGAAACAAAGCAGTCTGGCTTCCTGCCCTGTGGAGACAAAGGAATTTTGATAATAATTCCAGGAATGCTTGGTTTCCTTTTCACTGCTGGAAGTGGATATGGTTGAAAGAAATCTGTGGGCTTTTTCCTGCAAAGAAAATCTTGGCAGAAACAATTGGACCAAAATTAAATTTATGAATGAGGGTTTTTTGTGTGACTTAGGACATGAACATAAGATCTGTAGCAATAAATTACTGCAGGAGGATTATATATTTCCTGGGTTTTGTGAGCCTGACAACCAGTTCCAATCCATGTGCACTATTTTTGCCATTCCTTAAAACAACTCTGCCTTCATGTTCACCTATGGAAACCTGCATCAATTACCTGCAGGAGAAAACTGCTTTTTTCTCACTTCTTTTACAGCATGCTGAGCACAAGAAGCAAACCCATCCACCCCAGCTGAAAACCACAGAACATCCCACAGTGTTTCCTGCATCCACCTGCTCCACATGGGTACGGAATTGCCTTTGTGGCACCAAGATTTGGCACATTACAGCTGTTAACATCCCAAAATCTTACACAAATATGAGCCCCAGCACACCCCTGGTATTTCCTGGAAAGCAACAAGCAATCCTGGCCTCACTAAGGGAACAGARATCTGCCCTCGGCTTCAAAGCCCACAGAAGCTTCCAGCCCTAGGGAAGACTGATAGAAAATCAGAGCACAGGGCTGGAGACTAAAAGGAATCTCCTTTCCTCCCATTCTTCCCAGAGCAGCAATTACAACACAGTGACCCCAGGAAGAGCTGGCACACACAACAATGCCTGCCTGGAAAGGTGCCAGCAGCTCAGGGAAACTGTAAGCTCACTTTTCCCATCGAATAAACACACTTCAAGGAGGTTCCTTGAAACACAAGGAACCTTTCCTCTGGCAGAGCAGCCACTGAGAGCTCCACACYTCCCTACCCAGCCTGCTCTTTCCAAGGGAAAGGGAACTTTCTGGCACAGCTGAAATAACCCTTTTTGGGCACTCAGGCCCCAGCTCTGGTGGGAACTGAACTCTTCCAGCAGTGGCAAGTCCCACCATTCCTCATCAGCCTAACTGTGACCAAAGCACTTGGGCAGCAAGTGGAGTGAGAAGTAATGGGAACTGCTCCACTTGCTTTGTATGTAGAGCTTTGGGTTGGTTTGGTTGTAACTTTTTTTGTCAGAAGGCAAAAAAGGCATTGAACACATCTCTAGCCCATATCCCAGGAAGCAGTAGTGAGATTTCCCACCTCAGTCTCCTCCTGCTCCCACAYCTGTTTGCTCAAAGATGACATTCCCAGGTTTCATTTTCACTTTTTGGAGAGGGAATCTGGCAGAGGCAGCTGACACAGCTGGCTGAGTTTTGCTGAGAGGATTTGTTCCATGCTGACCTGGGCCTGGCTCCACAGTCAGCACACAGGGACAATTTACACTGGGCAGGACAGCAAGAAAAGTGCTCCCACTGCAGAACACACCAGGTGACAGGAGGGGGTTGTTAGAAGGGCTTTTCCTGGTTTTAGTCAAATCCTTCCCTTAGTCAGTGATCCAAGGATGCTCTGGAGGGTTATACCCACACTCCCAGGAACTCTGACTCCACGGSATGCTTCCCATCATCAGAGAAAGAGGAAAAGCAACAACAGGATCAAACAAGGCTCACCCAGGTGTATGGCTGTGGCAGCCCTTTTTGGTGAAGTCCCTAAATGAAAGGACTGAGAGCTGCCTGGCCAACATTTTAATGAGACATCATTTCCACCTAAACTTGGGTCAGCTTCCAGATTTGGCTGCTRATTACTGTCCTTACTGAGGATATTTTATGTTTTGACAAAAATCCTTCTCCTTGAGTTAAGCATGAACACACAAGTTMCTGCTCTTCTTCGAATATGAGATAAAAGGGTCAGATCTCTAAAGGACTGGAACTTTTAGTAAGAGAAAGATTGAGGGATAGATTCACACCTGGATTTGAAGCCTTTGGAAGGGAGAGACAGGGTGGCAGAGTCAAAGAAAGGAAACATGACCTCAGTTTAAACTAACAAGTGACACAAATCTCTCCTGGTGGAAGTCAGAGGAATGCAGACCTGTTTGGGAAAGTAAAATCAGAGGAAGTGAGTAAACTACCAGCAACCTTATTTCCAGAAAAGAACCTTATCTTTACTGCCTCATTTTCAACATAAACACAGTGTTTCTTATGTGGCAGTAAAGAATTCCATGTAAAGAATTTGTGGGTTTTTTTCTTGCCATCCATTACATCCAAAGTCTACAAGCCCTTGAGCATCAAACATTTACCAYTGGACACAGTAAATGTTGGCAGTGGCCAATTTTGTCTCAGTGTAATTGTTCACTGTGTCCTGTCAATTCCTACTTTGTTCTCCTTGTTCTTGCCAAAGCCCAAACAACATCCACTGCTGGGGCCACCRAACCAGCTTCTTCCACAGAGCCACRGAACAGCCTGAGCTGGAGCAACAGAGCACATTTCAGAACCACAAAATAAATATATTAAAATAAGTTGGAAAGAGTTTTTGTCAAAAGCTCTTTCCTTGCAACAACAGCTGCCTCAGTTCATAATTCCCAGGTGTTCAGACCCTCCCTGTGTCACAGGGATTTCCTAGGAACAGGACATCCCATCATAGACATGAATTACTTCAAGATCCAAATCAGTTTTCCTAGTCTTTAATCAGAGACACTTCACTCTTCAATATTTAACACACTGACCTAGGACTAATGCAGGACACTTGTGATTTGAGTATCAATTTTTAAAGTGCTTCTGAAGTCTCAAGAGGCTTTTCCCACTAAAATTCAGCCCATGCTTAACCTATTTACATAGTCTTTCATCTTCCTGTTGTAAGGACATTCAATCAAATCTGCTGAGTCAGATAAACCTCTTTACAGGAAAAAGGAAAATTTGTCCTTTGGATTCAAGCTTGAAAAATAGAACGAAACCACAAGTTTTCACAAATCCTGTAGTAAGTGCTGATATTCTGGGGAAACATCTTTGTGAGTCATTATTTGCTGCTTGGGGAGCATATCTGAGGAAATTCTGCATCACAGAAAAGCCTTTCCATGGTGTAAAAAGGTAATTTCCCATTCTGTACATTGCAACTTCTCAAATTAAATTCCTTTCCCTGCTGAAATACTGAATCCAACCCATCCAGCCTACAGTTCACTCAGGGTACTGAGCAGATCACATGTCGAGCTAAAGTCACTTTGATCCTAGAAAAAAAGTTCACTGTTGAATCAGCAGAGTCATCCCCTAGATTAAATTTGCCACTAATCCAATCAGATCCAGCACTCACTTTGCCCTCCATGTTGAGCACCCCCTCYCAGTCTATTAAGGACAGAGGATTGTCACAGACACAYTTTATGAAAAATCCTTTCCTTAGGGTTTTTCCTCCTGAGAAGCTGAGAGGCCTCAGGAACAAAATGTAACCAATGGTTCTCTGCTGCTGTGGAATGCAACAGGTGCATCTGGGATTGGTCTCATGTGGTTGTTTCTCATTAATGGCCAATCACAGYCCAGCTGGCTCTGACTCTCTGAGTCACAAGATTTTGTTATCATTCCATTCTTTTCCTTGTGAGCCTTCTGATTAAATCCTTTCTTTTATTCTTTTAGTATAGTTTCAATATATCATTCTCATTTAATATAACATTTATCATAAAATAATAAATCAGCCTTCTGAAACATGGAGTCAAGATTYTTGTCTCTTCCCATGTTGAGACTGCCTTCAAACTTCCACAATTATGTGAATGATAATTTTTTAAAATATATATTTTCAAAACAAAAAATATAAAAAAATTAAATATCCTAGTTTAATAAAAAAATTTCAAAAAGTTATAATCAAACCAATCAATACTCAAATTTAAATATTAACACCTAATATAACCACTAAAAATATAAATACACCTCTAAAAACACAAAAAATTAAAAAACAAAAAACTCTCTTTTAATTCCAATCCATAAAAATGCCCACATTCACTTATGGGGCAGCTGGCACAGGTTCAGCTGCATCTCCTGCTCTCTGTGCCACTGCTGCTGTAACCTGGGGGTCACCAAGCCCCAGGGGAGGCCAGGCTCCCCCTTCCAGAGTTTCCATTGAAATCCAGTTAAAAGCAGACAGTTGAAGTCCCAAAGCAGGGACCAAAAGGAGATACAAATGTGCCTCTCTCTTGTGCCCAGGCAGCCGTAAACACTGCGAGGTTCAGAGCTGCAGCCCCAGGGCAGGGCTGGGCCAGCTCTCCCAGGACAATCCCTTCAGTCTCCATCAGCCTGCAATGGATATTATGGACTGGTGCATGTGTTCATCCTGCTGGAGGTGAGGTCCCAGCTCTCCCAGGACAATCCCTTCCCTCTCCAGCAGCCTGTAATGGATATTATGGACTGGTCTGTGTGTCCATCCTGCTGGAGGTCAGCTCCAGCTCTCCCAGGACAATCCCTTCCCTCTCCAGCAGCCTGCAATGGATATTATGGACTGGTGCATGTGTTCATCCTGCTGGAGGTCAGGTCCCAGCTCTCCCAGGACAATCCCTCCACTCTCCAGCAGCCTGTAATGGATATTATGGACTGGTACATGTGTTCATCCTGCTGGAGGTCAGGTCCCAGCCTTTACCTGCTCACTGGGGAGTTCCCAGTTTTCACCAGGAATTGCCTCTCACCTGCTGCTCCAGACTTGGAGAGACCTTAAACCCTTCTCACCCAGAGCTCAGAGTCCCAGAGCACAAGCAGTGAGTCACTTCACACTGGAATTAACTCCTCCTGCTCCTGGGAACCACAGTACAAAAGTTAATCAAGTAAAAGAGAAATTAAGGWTGTTGTTACTCAAAACATCCAAGTCGTATTTTTGGACTGGGAGGTTATTTCACATCTGCCATTCGTTTCTTAAAGCTCCTCTGCAGAAAAAATATGCTTATTTGAAATGTCACCTTTAAGGAGCCTCATACCAAATTTAAGCTCAGTTAGCTCATACCCCACTAAATTGAAAATCTGTTAAATGAAAGATGAATATGACTGAATTGCAGTTTCCATAATGCAATAGCACATAATCAAAGGTAGGATTGCTGTCCCCAGCAGAATTCACTCTAGAAAAAAATCTGTTTCATTGTAACAGGACAGGTTAATTACTTTTTGCCCCCCAATAAAATTACTTTTATATAGGTTTTGGTTATTACATTAGAACAAATGATGCATGGACAATTTTAAACATGATTTCTCTCTCCAAGAAGACAATCAATTAGCAAACTCCCAAGTCCTTCTGCAGTTTTTACTCTGGGTTCATTGAAATTCTCTTCAGATTTTCCCCCATTCTCATTACTCTTGCTGCCTGATAATTTCTGAGACTGGGAATTATTAACTGAGTAATTAACTTCCTTACATCTTCATATCACCCATTAACATAAACTATTACCTTGAACACTTAGAGATGTGCCAACAAAAACACCTGAAAGCCCACAGACAGCAGTGAGAGTGGACATCTGCCTCCATGTCCTCAAAATTTTGCTCCTCTCCCCTTGTCAAACACATCTCTTACATTTGACATGTTTATCAGCTGGATAAATGTGCACATTGTTAAACTGCACACTCAGAAGCATCACTTTGACCCTGGGGCAGATATTCACATTGTATATTTTTGCAGCTGGAGGACCCACAGAAGAGAAATATGCTTTGAAAAAGGCAGCCAGGTCAAGGCCATAGGCATGAAGATTTAATATTAAGATTTATTTAAGCAAAATAATTTTTTAAAATAATGATCCTCCCCCAAAAAATAACATTCCAATGAAGTTAGATCCTGTTGCAAAGAAAGGTGAGGGGACAAGTGTGGAAGGAGTGAAAAAGTCCATTTTCAAGGGTGCCATTTAGGGCCTTTTTCAAGGGGTYAGAACTCACACAGAGCCATCTTGCATGTTCATTAATCCAGCAGGGGAAGGGGCTGTCCTTGGCCATCAGGTGGCTTGTCACCTCTGTTATTTGCCTGACATGTCACTGGTACTTCTGGCATTTTGAGTGTTGCTCTGCATCCGCTTTGCAGCCAGCCAGGGACTCTCAAGGCTTGTTTCTTTCCACGGGTATTTTCAGCAATTGTCCCCCACATTTTTGCTCCTAACTGGTCTGTTTTGTTACAGGAACAMATTGTAACCCTTCCAAATGCTCCTTTCAAAATGGGAATTGCCCATATTTATTCCTGGAGTCTGTCCCATCTCCAGAGAGAAAATGTCTAATTACTCTGTTCATCTCAGAGACTATTCACTCACTCATTTAGCTCCAGGGGAAGTGAGGACTCGTGGCATCTTCTTTTAAAGGCTTCTAATTCTGATAGTGTCACCAATGTAATGAGCATTATGATGTGAATGACCATGACATTTATTTTCTCTAATAAACCAGCTCAAGCAAGATCCCCATCCTAAAGAGCCACAACAGGAAGCTGCATGGATAAGATGATTAATRTACAGGGGATGAGGGAAAATTTGGTCTTGATTTATTTACTTGAATTAGTCCATGCAAGCAGGTGTGAAGGGAAGCAATTTTCCCTAAAAATGCAGGGAAAGCTTTGTATTCCTTATTCTCTCTCTGGCTTGTGTCAGAAAATCATGAAACCTTTCTAGCTTCCCCTCTAGAAAAATGCAAAGCCAACACATAAAAGCTGCTGTGAAGTCAGTGCCTGAAATGATGGACTCTGTGAGAATTTGGTCACAGCTGTCCCCAGGTTGAGAACAATCTGCAAAGAGCCCCTGGACCCCTGACAAATGGGAACACAGCAGAGGCACAGCTCTTCCCAAAGGACTGGAGCTGGCACATGCACCCTTGGAGCAGCTGGTGATGGCTCTGAAGAGRGACACACAAGTGGCCATCACACTGGCTCCGGGTTCAAGGTAGATTTGAAACAGATTTAGACACCTTGAGCAGGATTTGGGTGGGACTCAGGGTGCCAGATCCCAACTGTGCTCTTTAGATGCACTGATTTGGGCTCCCAGGGTAGGGAGAAGGCTCAGGAGGGAATTCCCAGCACAGGAGAATGTCACAGGGCAGCCCTGCTGCAGCACAGCCACCGCTGCTCTCTGTGGTTCCTCCCACTTCAGCCCAGGGAAAGCACAACAATCTGATTTTTGCTCCACTATTTATCTAGAKACTGTACAAAATAGATACACTTATTTGCATTTTTCACACAACTGCTGCATTAATAATTGCTCCAGGCACTATTAGAGGAACTCTGCCCAGCCTGGCAGAAGGGACAGGAGATGCTCCCAAGAGCAGAACACCCATTGTCACTGCATCAGCAAACATGGGAGCTACTCTTGGGCTGGGAAATTACAGGAGCTCTCCATTGCTCTGTCCCTCCAGAGCCTGCCTCACACTGCAATACACAGTGACCACACCACCAGGACAAATTCCCCAGGAAGGAGCCCTCTGCATCCTGCCAAACCTGGACAGCCCAGGCTTGGCTAACAGAACCCTTCCACTTCTGTCAGGATTAACCTAATGGGATATTTGTGGTGTAAATGCTGCTTACAGCCTCTGCAAATGCTGACATCCACTGCAAATGCTGACAGTCATTTGTTGTTTATTAAGTGATGGGTCTGATTTTCCAAGGCAGCCAAGTGCCAGCTTTGCTCCCATTGAAGCCATAAAGAAAAATCTCTCTTGATTTCACAAGAGTCAGATGAAGACTCAAGACTTTTCAAAGTTCTTAGTTGTATAGAGATGCAAAAGCTCACTGAAACAAAAGAAGCCTAAAAAAACTGAAAACACTCAAAAACCTTCAAGTTTACATCAAGCAAAATTYTGCAGGTATTTCACATCAAAGATGTGAAAACCAAAAGGAGCAAGAGTTAATTGAGATCCATGACTTTTCTGTTTATTAAATGCATGACTCTTCTGTTTCTTAAATCCAGATACAATGCASAATGACTGAGTCTTAACCTTGCCCTGAAGTATAATACACAACAGTACAATGTTTCTCAAAGAAGAAGTATCTGTCTTGTGGCAGTAGCACATCAAATTTAAATTATATGAATATTTAAGAAGATATTAATAGGYACCTTAAATAAACACAATGTGTCATGAAAATGGCATTACATATAAGTTTTAAATCCCTTAATTGAAAGGGTAGTAAAGCACTTGCAGGAAGTAATTTTTACTTTCATRAAAGAGTCTAGAACAGTGGCTGAGCACACATTCAGAGCCGGCATCAAAAGAGCAAAGGTTTAGCTGTGGACCACAGTTCTCAGGACAAACCCAATATCTTCAATAAATCCCAGTTTATTGCAGAAGTATCTCCCATCCCATCCCTAGCACATCAYCCTCAGAGAGGATGATCCCTCATCCAGGGAGACAAGCCCAAAAACCAAAACTCCACTTCAGCACTTCCAAGAGCTGAAATCAGCAGCTGCAAWTCCCATGGAACCAACAGAACTTCAGGGTCCTCAAGGCAAAGGYAACACTTAGAGATCTCTAGTAAATAATTGTTACCAAAATAACTCCTACAAAGGTATCAGGTAAATCAGGGGCTCTTAAAAAGCAGAGAAGCTTTTGCTGATTCAGATATTTTTCAGGTATATAYATTTGGGTGCAAATCCCACAAGCCAAATTGCAGGTAAGGGAACAGCCCAACTTGCCAGCCAGGACACCAGAGAGCTCACACAGCAGCTCCCCCCTCTGAATAAATGGTTCAATGCTGAGTTAGAAACCTCCAGAAATAGAACTTTGAGATTATAATTTTCACATTCCCTTGGCTAAGGTGTTGCTCTAAAAAGAAACTGCTGAAAAGAGAGATCTATCACTGAATTAAAAATTCAGGGCAGGTAAGTTCCATGTGGAATGTCTATGTATTTAAGAAATCCATTTATCCCATGCAYTTATATTTCTCTGTAAGCTTCCTTCTCATGAAATTGTATTTAGAATTAATAGGATTTAGAATTATATTTAGAATTACACAGTCAACACTGTACAGCTGTGTCCATCTTTTTAAGATGCTTTATAAATTTCCTGAATTTCCCAAAGATTTCTCAGCAATTTGAGCTAGATATGGATTTTTTCCCCCATTTTGCAATTCTACAGATATTTGGATTAAAAAAAAATACTTAAACAAAATGAAGCTTAAAAAAGTACCTCCTAATGACAAGCATTTGCTTAATGGCAGTTGTTCAGCCAGTGCAGCAGGAGACTGCTTACATCTGCCAACAGAAACCATTTGTAAAAATTAGTCTTGTAAACCACCACACAYAAATCCATGGAAAATCAATGCCCATGGCTTCTATTAGGAAGTAGCAATGAATTATTCCYTATCCAAGAAGGAAAATAAGCTGCCTTTTTTCTTTTTTTTTTTCTTTTCACCTGCAAAATTCTGGAGGCCAGATCCAAATCCTTTATCAGTGAACTTCTCAGTAACTCCTGTGGGCTTCGGGTGACACCATTCGCCTGTCCTTAATCTTGTCAACAAATTCCATCATATCCTTTGGAGAAAATCCTGCCATTGTTTTAAGTATGTCTAATCCATAAGGACAAAGCTTTAATGAGTTTCTAAATTTGTATCTTAAGAAGTAAAATAAAAAAAAATTTTAAAAACCCCTGTGACCTAGAATCCGTTCCAAAGCGCTGCTCACGGCTTCGCTCCATGGTGAGGTCTCAAGATGGGATTTATCCCACATCCATGAGGAAGAGGCACAGAGCAGGAAAGTTTCCAGTGCCTCAAAGATGGTTTTCATATCCCTCAGAAGACACCAAAAGGGGCATGGTCTGCATGTCCCCAGCACTGGGGAAGTGCCACTATTGTACTTGCAGGGAAGCCCCGATCGAGGCAGGAATGATGCATCTGACTCCATGTTCTCAGAAGGCTMATTTAGTAYTATACTATATTATATTAAAGAATACTATACTATACTAAAGAATACAGAAAAGCTACTTACTGAATGCTAAAAAGATAATAATGAAAACTCCTGACTCTTTCCAGAGTCCTGACACAGCTTGGTCCCGATTGGCCAAAGAGTGAAAACAACTCMCAGCAGAATGCAATGGAACAATCACCTGTGGGTAAACAATCTCCAAACACWTTCMMCATGKGAGCACAACACAGGAGAAGCAAATGAGRTAAGAATTGTTTTCCTTTTCTCTGAGGCTTCTCAGCTTCCCAGGAGAAGAATCCTGGGCGAAGGAATTTTTTCAGAGAATGTGAATGCCACATGACACCTCCTCCCCCTGCAGGTGTGTGTGTGTCTGGCAGCAGGACACCATTCCTCCATGAGAAACAGCAGTTTTGGTGCAAACAAAGAGTCCAATAACTGAGAGGTGGAGGAGGCCCCTGGGTGTCACCATCATATTTTCTG
>JACDOX010000093.1:726458-741068 GCA_014549065.1 Cardinalis cardinalis
TTTGGCCATTGTTTACCAACTGGTCATTGTTTGATTGGTTTCATGGGAATTGTTTTGACTTAATGACCAATCATGGTCCAGCTGTGTCGGGACTCTGGAAAAAAAGTCACAGGTTTTTCATTATTATCTTGTTAAGCCTTCTGTCTGTATCCTTTCTCTATTCTTTAGGATAGTTTTAGTATAGCATTCTTTAATATAATATARCATGATAAAATAATAAATTAGCCTTCTAAGAACATGGAGTCAGATTCATCTTTCCTCCMCAYAAATTCCACACCTGGGAACAGMAAGAGATTTCTCCATTCTCMCTGTCCATCCCTCAGGTGCTTTAATAAAGGGCAGGATATTGAGCATGGCAAAATGAAAGAGACAAAATTCATAAGAACTCCTTGTGTTCCAGGGAGTTTGTTTATATTTTGGCAGTTGTGTAATTTAAAAGAGTTGAGCAGCACTTCCCATGCAGAACCTGAGAGCAATAACATCCTTGCCTGTAACCTGGGGTTTATTACACTTCCAGCAAAATGACAGACAAAACCCCAACTTTTCACCTGCTTCTAGTCAAGAATTTAAATTCCTTCAAATGACCCAAATCCATACCCTGCAGGAAACTGCAAGGCAAAATTGTTGACTTGGTCCCTTTTAATTTAGTTTTTCATTTCAATCTATTCACTTAGATAAAACAAATGAAGGCTGGTAAGCAGGTAGGGGAGTGGAAGACAAGTGAGTGTAAAAATAGATTGGGTTGTACATCCTGCACCTCTTCCTGTGTTAGAACCCTGGTTACTGAGAATTTCAGACTTTCTGTGCTGACAGGCACTGACCCCCAAGAAAATACTGCATTTGACCAGAGGCCATAAAGAAGACCTCCAAAATTAAATGATAGAACTAAGATTATGAGTGTGTAGTTTGAATAGAACTAAAACTTTTAAGTCCAAACAAGACATACCATCTCACACATTAAAAAAAAAAAAAAAAAGACAAGACTCCACAGTCCTGTGGCCTCTTTCCCCTTGATGCTGGTGCATTTCTAGGAAGGCATGCCTTTGCTCTCATTCACAGACACTGCTGAAGTGACACATTCTGACACAGAGGTATGTGTACATCTTTAGAGTGCAACCTGTGTGGTGCTACATCTGCACATCCAGCCCAAACAAATTTYCACTTGCAAATTCCCTTAATTATACCCATAATAAGGCAGAGTGTTTAAAATCACAGCATCCTCAGGGTGAGCTCACAGGAGAGCAAGCCAAACCAGGCACACAACCTGCAGCTGCACTGCCAGTGCAGGCAGGCTCTGCAGAGGGGTCCCCTCCAAACAAGCAMAGCTCTGTGCCTGATCTATCAACAAATTACCAACAGTTGATGGGGTAGGACTTGAGAATGAAATGAAGCTCCAGTATAAAAGGGTAAGGACAGCTTCTAAATGGTCCACTCAAGTTGATGTTGGAGCACASAGGAGCTGGCATGCTGAGCTGCTGCCAGAGTGCTCTGTCACTCAAGAGCTCTTAACAGCCACATTTCAGTCTTTCTGCTATTATGAACTGCTTCTAAGTATCAAATTTTATTTATGTGTTCAAACGACATCATTTCTTTCATTGCTTTTGAATTTCCTGATACTGCCTTTCATAGAGCTCCTCCAATATCTTCTAGAAGTAACATGAAGCTTCAATCTGTCTTTTACAGTTACTCATTGTTTATATATTTTCACTTTCCCCCCTGCCTCTCCTCAGAGATTAAAGTCTTYTCCAGTTATCCCTGACCAATTAATTCTTTTTTTGTCCCCAAGGAGGAGATGACCAGAGCTTCACTCATTATTAGCAATGAAGCTTATACAAAACACACACATTTGTATTTGGTTATATTTAGGTTAACTGATATCAAATTCCAGTGGAATTGGACTAATTTATGATATTCAAGTTAAGTTGACCTCAAATAGTTTGTTTTGCCTTGGGATGCATCTTGAGTAAGTTTGTTTTCCCAGGCATGACTCACTTCTAAAGCAAACACCATCCAGAGTGTGGTTTTACTCCGAGACATTTGAATCTTTTGCTAAAATAGTGACAGAAGGACAAATATTTGAGAGCTCCTCTGGGAGAAACCTCTGGTCAATCACTGCTTTACCTGGGGCTTTCTTCCTGATCTCACTCACACCTTGGTTATGAATTCTGTGGATGYTCCCTTTGTTCCCTTTTAAATGTCACTCTCTTCTCATGCCCCAACCATTTTTAAGGCACRTTTTCTTAGCTGCTAAAAGGGCATTTGAGAAGCATAGCAGCAGTCTAACACTTTCAGCTCCAGTCCTGCACTGTGTCAATTTAATCTCATCACTTGCCTGAAAGTTCTTTCATTCTCCTTGGTTTGGAACCCACAGACATATGGCAGTAGTTGTCTAGAGGCAAAAAGAAGTGACATGTGGCATGAGCTGTGAGCAAGCTAAGGRAAATGAACAGGCAGAATGTGAGGCTTTCACTGGAGGTAACAGAGCTAAACATAGAACTGAAGTGTCCCAAAYCCAACAGCAGCACTTTGCACAGGGGTGCACTGCCATAAATACCTGGGTTTCTGATGGCACACTCCAGGTGAGGAGCAGGATTCCTCCCCAGCTGAAATGCCAGTGCTCCCCCAGTGCAGCCCACAGAAAACAACACTCAGCAGCAAGGGACMAGCAGCTCCCACTCCTCTGCAAGGTCAATACTTCAATACTTTGGTGACAGCAAAAACCACTTTCTGGGGGAACTTGCAGGCATTTATTTCCCTGGTTGTTCTTAGACTGGTTCAGCAAGAGCCCAGGGAACAGAGCTGGGGACCTGCTCCTGCACTCAGCGAAGAGCAAAATGCACCATGATGAAATTAGAGGAAAGGAGATTTACATAGATATGAAGGTATTTGCTTCCTTTTCTTTAATGAAATGATTCCAAACTCAGAGTAAGGACCACCTCACAATCAGGGTTTATACAAGCCCATGTACCTGTTAGACATATTTTCAGGTGCAAATCRAATGCAGAGCAATAGAGATGCTCTTGTGAGTCAGAGGTGTTTAACCCATGTKCATCACACCTCACCTGYYTGARGCTGTCACAAAACTGCTCTGYCCACCCAGACAGACCCCTACAGAGSCCAAGCTGCAGCTGAGAGAGAGGCTCAAACAAAAGCAACATACCCAGCCCACCAGATGTAAAATGATGGATATCCTGCTTTAACTGATGCCTCTTCATGAGGCTTTTCCTTTACCTTCCCAGGAAATATTGGAAARTCTGTTGTCTTTTGATAAGCTTTAGTTTTAAGCCTTTAAGGAACAAAAGGGAAAATTAGCAGGGTAATGTCTGAGCACAATAAAAATAACTGCTGCTAAAAATCCCTATAAAAGTGAAATACAGCTTATTCTGCTTGCAGCTTTAMATGCAGCTTGCATTTCTTCCTAGAGCTCCAGCAAAGGCCAGGAGACAGACTATTTATCAGAAAACCATCAAGCTGGAATTTCGTACCAGGCTAAGAGATCCCAGCTGAGCTGTTTACTTCTAAATAAAAGAACCCATGAAGTATGGTATAGAGCTTGAATTCCTTCACTTGGAACCCCAAATGGGGTTCTGAATGGTCAGACCCAGGCAACTCCCCCCAGAGTTTAATTAATCTCATTTTTGTAGTTCTGCTGTACATGGTAACCAGATTCACTGTGTAGAGCACAGCTTTAGTCAAATCCCTATCATGAATTCCATAAAATACACTGGCTGAGCTTGCCAGGTAAAATGGACACTTTGATTAAGCAGTAAAGTCAGAATAWGGAAGGAAGATGGAAAAGAAAAACTTCTGCATCACTGGGGTGGCCACTATCCAAATCTTTGCAGCTTTCAGAAGAGCTGTCATTCTTTGATGTCATGTATGAAATGCCTTGAAGATCTGAAAACGAAGCCAAATTCTCCATCAGTCAGAAGCCCTTTGCATTATGCCACCTTAAATTAGTTAAGGGTTTGGCATCTCATCTGTTCCATTTTTATTCTTTTATCTGGTGATCTGGAACACCCACACAAACCATTTCCCATCCCCTGTGGCTGCAGGGGGCTGGTTGCATGGAGTCACATTCCCAAGGTCCTTCTCTAGCAAGAGAGAAGGAAAAAGAAAGGAGAGATTTCATTTCCACAGCTCTGTGGTCAGGAGTCATTTTCTTCCCTCCTCATTACAGTGTCTTTGCATTTGTTAAAACTCTTTTGGGGAGAAAAAAGAAAGTGAAAGGAACAAGATGTATGAAGATGCAYAAACAGCTAAACAAAAAAAAAATCTCTATAGTCCAGCTGTTCCTAAATCAGATTAAACCAGCTCCTGCACTGAGGACRGAAGTGAAGAAATGGCTGAGAAAAGAGCTGGCCTCAAGAAAAGCATCACCATTATTTCCTTTCCACTTCAAAACTTCAAACAGATTCAGTCTTCCCTGATTTCACCACGATGCTGCCTAGGCAAGCAGAGGGAGCCCCAGCCCTGCCCCTCCAAGGAGGCYGGGACTCCTCGATGCCCTGTGAAGGCTGGCCTAGAGCAGAGACTGGATGGAGCTAAAGAATAAAGTAGGGATTTATTAGGAGGCCTCAAATAGATCYRCCTTGGGCAGCACAACCCCAAATGGCTACAAAATGGATGACAGGTCATGAGGTCTCACACTTTTGTAAGTTCTGGTCCATCTGCATATTGGAGTTAATTGTGCAATTACAGSTTTGGGTTATGAAGTCCCATCATTCCAGTCCACTGTTGTTTGTGCTCTTGGGCCYGAGAYCTGGATCAGCTGTCCTTGGATCCCCAGCTAGAGAAGGAATTGTTTTGCCTCCCTATTCTGTGGAGAGAGCTCACCATCCCCTAATATGAAGCCYAGACTCACACACTAAAGCAGAATAGAATCTGGAGAATAGAAAAGCAAAAAGCTGAGGCATCTCCTGAGCAGAGCTGTCCTCTCCTGCTCTGACACAGAACATGTTCCCAGGGCCTGCACGCTCAGCACAACTCAAAGCAGCCCTGACAGCAATTCAGGGCTCTGCTGTTCCACCACCTCCTTCCYTTTGAAACAGTTGCTATTTATGTGTTCTACCAGACACAAACTCCCTCAGCACATTCCAGTGCTTCCTGCCTTTCTGTCCTTTTCTTGGCTCTGGTACAACACCTCCAAAACTTGACACCAAATCTGCTTATTGTTTTAGCCACTCATGGCATTAAGTGTAAGGAATACTGCCTAGAAACCATCCAGTGCCCTTTTCCCATCCTCCTGCCCTTCAGAGACTTCTCATTCCTGCTGACACTGCCCACCTGCAAAACCTCAGCTGGGGAGAAGGATTTCAGTTTGCTTTCTCTAAGGAAAAGAATATTAAAAAAAAAAAAGAGAGACAAATCACAGCATTAAACAAATTACCTTGCTCATTAGTCAGGCAAACATTTGGGGGGTTTTGTTTCATTCATGTWCAAGAGTTTCATTTCTGTTCCCTATGAATTAAACACAAACCTTTCACCACAGCGGGTACAGAGGGACTACAACTTCACACACTCATGGAGTTGGTTCAGATTTGTTCTGGATTCCCAATATAAGACATTCATTCCTTCTCTGCAATTTTTTTGCCTTACAACCAGGAAAAACTAAACTGAAGCATGCAGTGCAAAGTGGGCACGTAATACCAAGTGTAATTTATYCTCAGGGAGGCATCAAATCCAAATTCTGCCCTGGGACATAAGGATAAAGCTTCTGCAAGTGTATCAGAAAGAGAGAGAGAACTTTGTCAAGATTTAATCAAGGCCACAAAGCTCAAGTCATCAGAATTTCCAGAACCAGAAGCTGGAACGATACCTGTGGCTTTAGGAGTACAGTCAGTCTCATTTCCTTGCTTTTAAAGGCATCTAAACTAGGCTATGAATCCTTCAGTGTTTTCTATCCCAAAGTTTTATCCTTTTTCAATATCACCTCTCATTCCTTGCTGACAACACTCAGCTTTTTAGGAGTTTTAATTCTACTAATTAATTCTATTCCAAAAAGCAGCATTTTTTATGCATATGCTGTTCTTAGCCAAAGGCTGTTTTACCCTTTTTCCTACCTTGAGGAACCATTTTTGTTTGCTAAACACCCATGGAAGGGACACTACCAGCACYGAAACACACAGCATCCCTCTGACATGAAAATGAAGCCCAGCCTGCCAATTGTTTGATCAGCCACATCTCACATTCCTGAGCAAGAGAAGCTTGATCATCACCCATCAAGACTTTGATAGACATGGGCTCCTGTCTCAAGGATAGTAACAAA
Source organism: Cardinalis cardinalis (assembly GCA_014549065.1). Classification (NCBI taxonomy): domain Eukaryota; kingdom Metazoa; phylum Chordata; class Aves; order Passeriformes; family Cardinalidae; genus Cardinalis; species Cardinalis cardinalis. The sequence continues at coordinate 732,727 of JACDOX010000093.1, forward strand.
CTGTGGTGTCTCYTGTGACAGCACCCATACGGGATTTTAAACTTACAATGAGATTCAGAACTATGCTGATTTCCCCCATTATTCATAATAATAACAGAAAGGTTTCTTATTTCTGTTGAAAGTGAGAAGCACACCATGGAGACAGAAGAGAAACTGAAGCAGAATTTACAAAAGAAATCAGTAAAATGTGTTTTACCACTGCAAGCAAAGCCAAGGCTGAGAAGTGCTCAAGGTTCATGCCCTGAGCACCTGGAGTAAGGCAGAACACCTGGAGGAGACGTGGGAAGCCTCTTCCAGAGGAACAGCAAACAGGGCTCGGTTTGGGCAGGTCTGCTCTGTCCTGCCCAGGGAGGAGCACCCAGCACCAGCCCAGACACATGAGGAGCATTTCAGAGAGCTACAAAGAACCCACAGAGGTTTGGCTGCTGAGGAAGACAAAGCTATTTTTGACCTCAGATACATTYCTCCAATACAAAAAGATTTTTCCATAGTAGAAGTTTGATGACTCCACATTTCAGATATCAATAATTTGAAAGCATTCTTCTATGACTACCTTGAGCATAAAGCTTAGTCCTTGAAAACAAACTCATGTCTCCCACAAGATCTTTCATTTTTTCACAATTTTTCCAGAGGTGAAGACTGAGTGCCAAGAGCCCTTAAAGGAAACTGTCTCATGGCCACAGTTGTTTGTCAGACAGCCTGGCCAGATTTAGGGATGAAAACCCAAACATGGATCATTCTGATGAATTCAAGGTGACAGATAACAAAACAGGGAGATGTAGAAAGAATATGATGATTAATTTTTACCAAACAGAATATTCCCTGGATTGCTGCACTGCAGGGCTTGGTGTCTGTAATGGAGAGAGGAGTTGTGAGCAGCTCCAAGTCTGAGCAGCACAGTCACCTGATACTTATTTACTAAAAGATGAAGGCCAAAAAACTGACTTAGAGATCATAAAGTTCTTTAGCATTGAAATTTCTGAAGATGTGCAGGGAAGCATAAGGGAAACAGAATTTCCAAGAGAGAAAACAGGTCAGAGAAGGGAGATTTTTTCCCTCAGCATGGATTGATTCTTCTTGACRTAGTCCTGCACCATGCCCACCCTCAGCAGGCATTTTTGATTATAATTAAATCTATTTTATCTACCAAACCACCAGCAGAGTGGCAGGGACAAGGGGCCAAAGAGAAGATGTAAGGATGGTTGTGATAAAGAGAATAAATAGGTGCTGTGATGAGAGAAGAGAACACAAATCAGCTTCAGGACTCAGAGGAGAGGGGGATACAGGGCTGTGTTTGCTTGGAGCACAGGGCAGCACTGCACAGCAGCTCCTGACAAAAAGTGAATGATAATTCCACCACCAATGTTTGCAGAGCGCCTTGGAAAAACTTCTAAGTTCTTGGTATTTCAAAGAGCAAGTAGAAAGAATCTCAGTTTAATATTTSAACCTTTACCCTCTCAGTATTTATGACTGACTCAAAAGATAATGGTTTTTCCACCACAAGCTCACCTGTTCTTTCCAGAGGTTAAAAATCCAGGTAACGATCCAGACTGACCCTGCTCAGCTTTCAGATGCTGAGAAGAGCCTTGCTTGCAAAAGTACAGCTTCTTTCCTTTTAAATAARTAAAGGATTAAATGAAACACAGAGCCTTTGCTTTTGTCAGCTAAGGCACTGCTGAGCCCTTGTGTCACCCCAAACCTGCACAGGAGCCTGAGCCTAAAGGAGGATTATGAAACAACCTCTCCCAAAGCAAAGTCATCAGGGCAAGGACCAAAACTGCTTAAGGACCACAAAATTCCACCTGAGTCCAACAYTTAGTTGCTGTGGAGCCTGTCAGAGCACATATCCTGAGTCCCTGGATTTGGGAAGCACAGCTGATGGTTGCAGCAGCAGACAGAAGAGCCCTGGAGGCTGACACTGCTGAGCTGAGCTGCTCTCTGCTCCAGCAGGACTCTGGCTGAGCTGCCCATCAACAGCTCAGCTTATAGACCCAACATGGCCAAAATGAGACCTCCAGGACAGACCAGAACAGAAATGTGTATTTTACAGAGCCCTGAGAGTAAGGAACCCACTGGGGGAGCAGCACAAGTTTTTTCAAATCCCCACAGTGCAAGAGGCAGAGCCAAGGCTTGCTTGATAAATCAGATAGATTTATCTTCAGAAAGATAAATCAGAAGAAAGCCCAAAACTCTGTGTTGTGGTGTGCTTGTCACAGGGAGACAACCACAGCACATTTAATCCTTTTCCYTGCCTCTAACACACCTCTCCCCTCTCCATCTCCTGCTGGCTGGATTCTCCTCTCAGTTTTTTGAATCCTCCTCCTTAGCAGGTTTTTCTSCCCAGAAGTTAAAGGGTTAAAGCAGCTACAAGACTGGGAGCTGAAAATTCCCCTGCTGTGGGCATTTCCCAGTGCCTGGGGCTCCAAAGTGAGGGCTGTCAGCTGGGATCAGCCCAGGAATGAAGGACCATGCACAGAGATCATCCATACACTGCAGCTTCACTCAATCCCCGGGGAGCTTTACAGAGGAAAACCTGGAATTTGATAAGGAACCAAATAAAGTGAGCTATAAACACCTTCTGCAGCACAAAACTGGTGCTGCATTAGGTTTGTAAAACATCTCAGGGGAAAAGGGGGGTGTTCTAAAATGCACCACCTAAAAATCTCTCATAGTTAATTTTTGAGTTTGGAGGTTTTTTTCTTTTAAATTGTTTATCAATCATACAGGATTCCAAGGGATAAAAACAATGAATAATCCACTCAAAATTAATTCTGCACATTGGTCCAACAGTTTTGAAGGTAATAAATCATCAATCACCAGCACAGGACCACGAAGTGGTTTTTGTGCACGAAGCAGCACTTTATCATGGTAAATTTAGCTGTGTCTCATTAAACTGACTGCAGTCTCTGGCCAGCCAGTAAAACCTGAATAGGTTTTCACATTATATTCCTCAGAGCTCAAAATGAATCACAAAGTTTCAGCCTCATGTATCTACGTGATCTTTAGAAAATGAATTAACCATTGCCACTACTGAACAGTGTGGGGTYAGTCTGAGCAGCAAAATTTCAAGAGAATCTTTCCTCAGCCTCCAYGGCTCCATAACAATCATATTAGAGATTTAAAAGCTAATTTAGTCTCCATGCAGTGAAGTAGATTTTGTTTATTTGTGGTGGTTTTTGTTTGGGTTGGGGCTTTTTGGAGTGTCAGTGAATTACTCTGTACCAAGAGGAAAGCACAGTCACAGGCAAACAAGGTGGCACATCCCATTCCTCCAGAAATCAATGGCAATATTTCTGCAAGAGGATCCAACTGTGCATGATCAATTTCTCATTCTAATTCATTTCTTCTTCCCACTAAAAATGAAATTAAAGCCAAATCTCTTTGTCCCTTCCCCCTATGGTTTACKGGCCACATTTTTCCATCCCTGTTAATGCTCTAAAAGATGTTCTACATGTGGCCAACTGTACCAAGGTTTTTTTCCAACCCCACTTGTTTCCTTCACTGCATTCCCACTGATTTTTCATACTTTAGTTATGGTGGGAAGCAAAGATTTAAGGAAAGTGYTGACAATTAAACATGAAACATATGTTCCTGTGAAAATAAAATCAAGATAATCATTGTGTGAATGGTTCTTTGCAGCAAGATAAATGTCCCCTCTCCCTCTGACATCCCATTTTTCATCAAAATGGGGTTGAACAGGCTGAGAACTCTGCTTTGGAGCTGCCCCTGTGATCTGCCAGCTTCCAGCASCCCAAGTGTTGAAAGGTCAGTTGTTGCTCCTGGCAATCCTAATTCTTATTCCTGCTTCAAGGACTGCACTCCTGGCARGAGAACAGGCTCAACAATCCTAGTTCAATATTTCCTTGATTCCACTTCAAATCTCTCTCCTGCACGTGTAGGAATAACCTTGGCTGTAAGTGTACGTGGATTTTCCTGKTTTACAACTTTAGTGAAGGGAGTGACTGAAAAAGCACATGATGCTCWTTTCATTCAAGATTATTAAACACCAGAACATCTCATGTTAGGATACATTCAATAAATTATTTACCCTCAAGATTCTGGGCTTACCACTGCACCATGTTTGTTCCTGTGATGCCCACAGGAGCAATTGCAACACAGCAGAACTTCATCCAAAGGTTCCACAATCCTGTGCTTCACCCTCTCCACAATTTAACCAGCACCATGTTTCTCCATCTAGTTCCAATTTCCAGTGAAATGCTTTAAGAAATTCCTCGGCTTAAGAGGGAAAAAGCTCCAAACCACACCCAAGATCACACAGTAATTGTCATTTTTAATTCTCAGTGACTAAAATCTGCATTTCCTCAAGGAGAAGAGCTATCAGCCTACCATTATCTCTTTAGCAAACACTGCTGGCCTTCAGCTGTCACCAGAGTGATGTCAAAAGGAAGCAAAACCCAATTCCAATCTCCAGAAATGCAATCCCAGATCATCACACACGATTCTTTGAAGCACCAGACAGAGCCTGGTGTCCAGCAAGGAAGGCTCCCAGACCTCCATAAAATCACTTTGTGGCAGAGAGCAGGGCTGATTTCCTGCCCTCAGGACCGTAATGGATTGGCAACACTTGAATTAATTCTATTTTCTCCCTTATTGTGGCATCTCAGAGAGGCTGTGCATTTGAATACTGAGCTTACTTGTACAGCTCCAGAACAAGCTCTGTGTCACCCCCAGAGCACCTTCCTGCACTGACTATCCCTTGGGTACTGACTTCAAATTTCCCAYCAAGAGCTTCACATCCAAGCTGGAACCTGTCCAGGAGCATGGAGGGAATGGGGTGTGCTGGCTGTGAATGAATGCAGCCCACAGCTCTGGATTTCCCTGAAAAGCACTTATTACCTTACAGTGAAATTGGAAATACAAAAACCCTCCCTGATAAACATTTTGACCCTTCATAAACACTCTGGCAGTGGGATGGATGGATGGATGGATGGATGGATGGATGGATGGATGGATGTTCCCAGGCAAATGCACGTGATCACTTTCTGTTTTCAAACCAAAAAGGCAATTTCATATTAACCTGTGCAATTAAAACCAAACCTATTTATTTTCTGAGTAACCTTCAAGAAAAGATTTCCATCCCACAGTACACCTTTGATTCATGTTAAATTTATCAGAATTACCATTTAGACAAACTGAGAAATTAAAGGCACTTCAAATTACAGTTAGAAATAGTCCTAAGGCTAAAACTAAACCTCCTACCTTTGTAAAGCTACTTAGCTAAGCTCCTTGACAATGCTGAAAACAAAATAAAAAACCCTCAAAACTCATGTTGGATCAGAAATTTGTAGTTTAACATGTTTGTTATAAGGTGCCTTCTACCTGTGGAACATAGGATTAAATTATTACTGAGCAATTCATGGCAGCCTTTGTAACTGAAGTTAATTCACTGCTTTTACTTTAATTAATCTGATCCCATAATAGGTGTACAGATGGATAGTCCTATTTGTGCAGCTGAGTGAGCATTTTCTGGTTGAATTAAAATGAGAGAAGTGGTCCCCTAAATGAGCTGCTGCCCTCTATGGCCAGGTATCAAATGAACCATCAGATCCTTACAGATTCACTTCACCTGGGATTTTTTTCCAAGCCCCAAAGCACCTGTAGGAACTTTTTAGTGCCATAAGCTTCAAACAGCTGCTAGGCAGAGACTAACAAGGAGGAATTCCTAGATCCCTGTCTCACTCTCAATAATAAATCACCCACAGTCAAAAATAAATCAAGGAAAAGATCTAGAACTGTAGGTTTTAATCTCACAATTGACCTTTAGTTGGTTTTCCAATGTAATTGCTTTTCCACCAGCAATAATAATCAAAGGACTCATAGTAACGACTTGCACAAATCATTAAGATTCATTCAGTAAAAGTGAATAAAAAAAAGATATTTTGCTTTCTCCTTTTTTAATAGGAAAGCTCAGATTCAGCAGCAGAGTTCAACTAACACAGACTAGTGACCGATACAGTGGCAGCAGTCATTTGAAAAACTAAATACTCCATAATGAAAGATTTCTGCCTTCCAGCACACAGGGCAAGAATCCTGCTTCATAGAGAACTCTGGGAAGGGAGAGGCCACACAAAAAGAAATTCACTTTTGTAGGCTATCAGCTGCYAGGATTGCCAAAACCCCATTCACAGTCATGAGGAAAGACTGGCAGGAGCTCCTCCAGGTGCTCAAACACCAAAAGCCAAGGGGAGCTCAGAGGTGCCATGGAAATAGAAACCTGAGCAGGCCCTGGGAGCTGGGGAGGACCAGCAGCACCAGGATGGTCACTGGCCATGGCTGGCACTGTGACAAATGTCCTGTTTCCCACCTGCCAGCAGAATGAGGTGGGCAGGACACCAAACTGATACCTGTGAAAAACTACAGCCACTGACAAAACCCTTCAGCTGTTGCATTCAGCACCCACAAACCAGTGATATATAAGTGGCCATTAGCCACAGCTTTTCCTACCATTCCAAACTTGGAAACGTTGGAGCTTTGGTTATCCTGTACCCTAATTCTGCTCTCCCACAGCTCCATTTTCAGGAAGCAGGAACASTCCTCAAAAACAGGGCAAATTCAACATAATCCAACTTTAGGTAACTGGATTATGATATTTTTCCTTGCCCAGAGTCCTTTTAACATTTCTGTTTTTTCAGTCCTTCACTTTACAACCTATGCACTCTTAGATATAACTGTGAATCTGTCTGACCTCACCCACTTTCTTCTTCTCAAAAAAACCCTCAGAAACCATTTTCTGAGCAACTCTATTGTCTGCACTCAGCAGGGTGTGACTCCAAACCTCCAGCACCAAACACAGCCTGCTCTCACTGCAGCTCCAAAAGCCACCTCCACATGGGAGTGATGTTTCCCCAGAGAGGGCAATCAGCCTGAGCCCAGTTGCAGGAGAAGGGAGATCCTGTTCAGTCCATCCTACTCCTRCCTTTCCCCTTCCAGCAATTGTGTGTTTGCTGCTCCATCTGGGATCCCTCAGGGGGAGAGAGCTCTGCCCCCAGGCAAGACTGGGCCAGCTCCTCCTCTCCTGGAGCCGTTTCATCCCTGCAGCTTTCTCCGAGGTGCCTGCTTTGTGAAGAGCTCCAGCCTGGGCTCAGCATGGCCAAGGCAGCAGAGGGAGCCTGGCACACTGCCCCTGGAGTGCATTTCCCACTGCTGTGTGAGAAGGGTTTCAGATCTGCATCATTCCTGAGATATGGATCTTTATACATTTCTAAATATGTTTGTTTAACAGGCCAATTAGCCTCTCACTAATCATCTCTCATGCTGGGTAAGAGTCTAGCAATGTAGACAAAAAATATACAGAATATTCCAGTTATTCCACTCCTCTGACTCTCCTGGCTGTGCCACACTCAGGAACATTTCCAGTCTCCCTTCATTGTGTATAGATGAATGTGCTGCTGATTTACATTTTTTAATGCATGCTCCTGACTCAGGCTTCCCATGGCTCAGGCAGAAGGAACACCATGACTTGGGGAGCCTGTTCACCAGACTGAACACAAACAGAAATGTAACTGGCTTCCATGTGAGGATTCTGGACACTGTATTAGAGCATTCCATGTCTACTGACTGCCAAGAGCTTAGCTTAACAACAACATTACTGTTTTGACCCTTTCAAAATACCTGGGATGTGTTTTGATAAAGTATTTTATTTACTTTATATCATTATCACTATTTCTTACTACTCTCTTTGAATTTCTGCTTGCTGCTCATTTGTCTTTTTCAGGGTTCAGAGTTTAATTTCTTGACTCACAATTGCAATTATAAAAACATGATAATCCCATTAAGTAGCTATAAAACCAGTTAAACACAGTAGGAATATTTTTACAGGAGAAAATTTTTACGGCTCTGTAGAAAATTTTACAAGGAAAGATATTTAAAGAACTGCTACCTCAGAAGTAGCACCATATGTTCCTGTACTTCAGCATGAAAGACAAAACGCCTGCAAAATGAAAAGCAATGACTTTTTTCCAAAAGTTACTGCCACGAGATTTTAAAAATACACACTTATTTCAAGTACCAAATAATCAGAGCAATTAAAAGACTAACGAGTTGCTAAATCACGCTCAGGACATATAACCTGGTGTTTGCTCTGCTTTGTAATTGAATTACAATTCAAATTCAACTGCAGATGAGAATAGGAGCAGTATTAATGTCTCTTTAATCTCTGCCCAGGTCTGAAACCTTGGCCTGCACTCAGAGCACATTTTGGCTGAGAGGGGCCATTAMGGACAGGCTGCCTGCACGGCAGGAGGCTGCTGGAACTGCAGGAACTCCGTGCTCCCGAGCAGGATCGGTGCTGTGGCCTGTCAGCACAACCCCCCGGCTGGGAA
>JACDOX010000093.1:741360-757933 GCA_014549065.1 Cardinalis cardinalis
CCCAGCACCGAGGAGCTCTGGAGCCGGGCCCGACCCCTGCGCGGGGCCAATCCCTTCCTGAAGCGCCCCTGCYGCAGTGACCTCGCCCAGGACAGCTCCAGCCTTTGGCAGGCAGGGAGAACCTTCCCCCAGCGCTCCCTTGAAGGCAGCCCCGGCTCCGCAGGACTTTAAGCAAACATTTCAGCCCGCAGTGCTTGACAGAGAGCAGCAGMCACCTACCTGCCAGAGCAGAGTCTGCCGGCAGCCAGCCAAAACAGCTCCGAACCCCGAGCTCCTCCCTTCCACATCTGCCAAGGCACAGATGTTCAGCCTGAGCCTCGCCGTGAGATTTATTTCTGCTAAGCACCACTTCCCCCCTCTCTGGCACAGTCACAATATGCCACACTGTTGATGGATGCTGAGGGCCAGATGACCATCTTGCCAAAACACTGTGTTCTCTCTTGTTTTAAGCTCAAGAATGTTCATTTTCAAATTTTATTCTGATGGAAGACAAATGCTCCTCTGGATTTTACCAGTTAGCAGCCTGACATCCACACAGCAGAGAGCTGCCYATGCCTCTGGTTGGTACCAGCACCTTCATTTCCCAAATCAAGACAACTACAGCTACACAACTACTCTGTAACAGCAAAAACAGGCCATGAGGAACAGGACAGAAAACAGAGCTTCCTTCAGTAAAGCTGTCACAGCCCTTCAGGTGGGGATCCATTGTAAATCACTTTGTGTGCCAGGATGCCTTTAAGCAGCCCTGTAAATGCAAAAGGTAGATTAATGGCTTCTAACAGGAATACTGCAKACACAAAAGAGAATTAAAAATAGCTTTGTTTCCCACTAGCCCAGTTCAGGAAATTCAGGAAGGAAGCATTGCCTTAAAAGTTGATTTTGAAAGGAAACACATTGAAAATGTTTGTCTCGAGCTGATTGTTCATAAAGGTGTTTTCTAGGCATGTGAGTAACTTCAGCCCCAGTTTTTACACCATGCTGAGAACAAACATATCTAAGAATAAAGCTGTTAGAAAACTGACATGATGCAATGGAATAATCAGCAGCAAAACCTCAGGAAACCTGCACTAATTGGTGGCTGATTAATCCTGTCTTGTCTTTTGTCTAGCTCACGGTTCTTAACACACAGGTGATGATGCCAATATTTCTGTGGTTGGTAAATTGTTTCCAGAGGTATTGATAAGAGCTGCAAGCAGAACCAGGCACTATTGACAGGTGTAAGCATTTCCTCAGGGTAACAGCACACCCACAGCTCTCTATACACATCAAGGTCTCACCTTCATAAAGACATTTTTTCTGACTGGGCTGCCACCAGGGGAGCGTTCTCACAGGTAAATCGATGTTCCACACATCACTGCTGTCCCAGCCCACACACAGGAGCTCTCCAGGGCCACGCTCTGGGAGTTCATCCTGCCAAGCCCTCTGCTGTCTCTCCTCACTCACACTGGTCCCAGACCCTCTGYAGGCTCAACCTCCAGTTTACAAGTTGGAGCAAAGACAGGACTTGTCAATGGCGTTGCACARCAACCAAGGGAGCAAAGGGAAACAGCAACGTCCTCCTCTGCCCTGGGTACCCCAGTCCCACCTCGGGAGGCACAGACTTGCTCTGGACCTTTCAGACACTCACAGCCCTCCATGGAACTCAGAAAGCTTCTGCAGCACCAACCAGAGCAGAAGCTTTTGRGCCTGAAAAGGACAGACATACTGCAAAGGCCATTTCCAGAAGAGGCATAAATGTTGTTAATCTGATGACCAAGGTTACAGATTTTCAGTCTGTCCCTCTGATGGTGAATTCAGCACATAACACCAAGGCTGTGGGTCCAATCTCCACACAGGCCATTTACTAAAGAGTTGGACTCAATGATCTTTGTGGGTCCCTTCCAGCTCAGAATAAACTGTGAATCTGCAAAAAGAGATGTCACTGAATATTTTTGCTAGCTTTCAGATCTGACATACACTTGGGTTTGGGCTTTTCAGCATTTGGCTTTGTGTTCAGAGGGAGAAGTTTTCTGCACAACACATACATAAAAACACATGTTCACAAAACCAGAGCAAAAAGGGGTGCAAGGTCTGGTTACCCCCATGTCTGATGAGCTCTYCCCAAAATCCCACAACTCCCCACGGTCAGCAAACCAAGCAGCTGGGCTAGAGGCTACCAGAGCAATTCTCCAGGCATGGAGAATAAACACAGATGGAGCTGGACGTGGAYAGATCCACAGGTGACAAGCCAAGGCCTACAATCTCATCCACCCCTGGTTCTCCACAGACCTGAGCTGGCCAAGCCCTCATTTAGAAGCTGAACCCTGAGTTGAGACTGCTGAAGGGGTGGTGCTCAGAAACAGAACTGTACCTGCAATCTGCAGGGCAAAGAGCCACTTCTGATTGACACCATTAAACAGAGAAATCTGTGTTTGCTGAAATTTATCTCTGTTTGCAACAGATGTCTCTGGGTGTGGCTGAACTGAGACTGTGCTCTGCTGATGAGACCTGTGGAGCAGTGAAGAAACTGTCCCAAAGAACCCTTCCCACTGTGCTTGCACAGACATGATGGGACACAAATTTGGCACTTGGGCCCCATATCAGCAGTTCCATGAGCTGAGATGCAAATCAAGCAGCTGGCTCAGGCAGCAGCCAACTCTCCTGACACYTGATGAGCAAAGGCACAGACCAGAGAGCCTCAGTGTTTGGCATCAAAGTGCTCCTCATTCCTGCTTCCCTGGGGAACAGCATTTCCGAATAAACAAAATGCAAATTCTATCTGGATTTTTTCCTCATTCCAGGGAGTAAAAACCTACTACTAACTTTCATCTTTCACTACAGATTCTTGCCCAAGATTTTCCAGAGCCTCTTTGCTTCCTGTGCGTCATTGTGCAGTGCTTCTCAGAAACCCATAAACAAATAAATCCAAATCTAACAAAACTGGGAAGGTATTAAAAGTACTAAAAGTGTTAAATTTGAGAACAAGCAGCACCTGACTGCATCTGTACAGTCAAGATCACGTTTCCCCTGCAACAAGGACAAGGAATATTCAAAAATCTTATATTAGGTTTAAGTGACACACAGGATTAATATCTAACATCAACTGACTTAAAAATACATGTGCCAAGTGCAGCTCTACTGAGCACAAAGCAGACACAGCCAAGGTTTGCTACATTCCAACTAKAGATCTTTCCAGTGATAAATTCAGCAGTATTTTGCTCTCAACACAGCAGAAATTGTTTCTCATTCAAACATTCTTCACCAATCCTTCAAATATCCATTTTCCAAAGTGACACTGGAACCAACTGTCAGGTTTTCTTAGTTAAGAAAAAGGAATAAAATAAAAACACCACAAAACAGGAAAGGTGGAATAGAATAAGTTGCTCAAGAACTGACTCCAGTGCCTGAAGGACACACTTCAGGTGGCAGCTGATGAGTAAATACACTGGAATTTGCATTGCTGTAGAAAGTGGGTCATGCCAGTCCTTTCGTGCTACATCTCCTTTTGGAGTTCCCCAGCCACCTTTTCAGGATTCCACAGATACAACGGGCTGTACTTGCAATATTGCAATCAATACAAGGCATCAGCACTGCTCAACTCATTCTTGACAAATCCAGGATGAAGGAGTGGCTTGACAGCACAAAGCTCTGGGATCTGTGCTTCCAAGACAGTCTGATCAGTCACTTCCATGCTCTTGGCCAATGCAGCAATCCAGGCTGAATAGAACATTCCAGTCCACTCAAAAGTGGGAAAAAAAAACCCCTTAGCATTTGATTACGTTCATGGAGAAGCTAAAACACATAAAATCCCAATGTCTTCACACTGAAATTAGGATTTGTTTTAATAAAAACTCAGGATCTTTTCTCCAAAATACRTGCACGTGCTGTGGTTGTAAGTGGTCCCAATGTAGCCCTCAGCAGTATGGGCTGGAGGACAGGCCAGGCAGCCAGTTCCAACAACAGGAATGGATCAAAGAGCTCTCAGCAGCTGTACCTGGAAGAGACAGATTTGGTATCTTCTGCTGCTCAGTTAACACTGAAGAGCCTTTGGTCTCACTGGTTGGAGAGCTGGTTAGGAAAAAATCATTGCTGGAATGCTTTCTTGTCATGTTTTCTTTTTGGACTTAGTGACACCGCAAAAACCTAAAATTCAGAATTTAACTTCAGGTTACACAAATTTCTAAAATGGACCCAAACAAACAAGATGAATGACAGTGACAGACAAGTGACTTCACTCAGAGCACTGCATGAGCAGCAGGAATATTTCAGCAGCATGTTCTGCCTGGGCATCCCATTTCCGTGCAAGAAGTGAAGTGCTCAAATCCTTGGAAGGATCTGGGTCAATTTGCAGGTTCTGCCTCACAGCAATCATGTGTTTGTGCTTGATATATTCATCTGCCTCCAGTGGAATGTTCTTTTTGTTTCTCATAATCCAACACTATTTTTAGAGGCTCATCTTAACGTCCTCAGCAATGTTTGCTGACCACAAGAGTCATCAGATGGATTTTGAACATCATTAAAGTTTGTTCACTGTAAACCAAAGACAGGCTCAGGAGCCAAGAGGGGATGTGGGTCAGGAATCAATGCTTTTCTCCAGGCTTAGCTGCACTTGGCCTAAATGGGAGCTTATCACAGAGTGATGAATCAGCCTTGCACCCTTGGTAGAAAGCACTGATATTTTCCTTTGAACCCAAGTCACAGGTACAGGCTCCACAGTTGATCACGGCACATTTTCACAGCTCACAGGAGCTTAGAGAGATGCAGTGAAAGAAATCTGGTGAGTTTTGAGGTCAAACATTTGAAGGAGCTGTCTCACTACTGATCAGATTAGAGCTGTTTAATATTACAGGCATAAAGGCCCTGGAATAATTTGTGCAACCTTGAGGAAGTACCAAAATGGAGGAGACCTTTAGGAGACATTCCATATCATGGCTGCCACGTGGCTCACTGTGCTTTTTCAGCTGTGACATCTTTTACTCTTGACAGTGCTTGAACTGCTGTCTCACTGGTCCAAATAACCACTCCATTTATTATATGGACTTCTACAAACCAGTAAAGTTCACATGAATCATGCAAATAAAAACTAAAGGGTAGAAGAAGCATGTCCTTGCTGAGCTACACAGGTGCAGAGCTGCTGCTTTCTTCACTCCCCATGAATGTTACAGAAACAATGCAAATATGCCCAAAAGTTTATAGCAGAAATGAGGAGTAGCACTAAGACTATTTGTTATTCACAGCCTTCACAGAACTGTTCATCTTTTAAGACAGCCTAGCTCAAGATAGCAGCTTTCCCATTCACAATCAATAAATTTGCACACACTTCTATGCTGCATACCAAATGCTCATGGACACAGATTACAATCCCGGCACTCCTCYGTGTGCCTTGAAGAATTAAAAACACTTTAAAATAAATGTACAAGCCCACTAAATAAGCACAAAGTAATATCATTACTGCTTCTTTTCCTAAAGGCAATTTTAGTTGATGCCCTTCACCCCCCATGTTATACCTGTATAACTCATTCCCTCCCAAACAATTATTGAACTGCTTTCTGCAACAAGCAAAATTCAAAGCTATGTTTCAGTCCTTGCTGATTCTCTTCACAGAGATCACCCCTGAACCAGTGAAGAAGCCCAGGCAGACAAGATTTACATCAAGATCATGACTTGAGGATAATTCTCAGTGCTCCCCCAGTAACTATATATCTCTGCACATGACAATATGACCCAAGATAAGCTGTGCTTGAGTTTACTAATTAAGACATAACTTACATAGACAGTACTAGCTCAGAAGCCAATGAATTTTCATTGCCAGTCATTTTCTTATGTACACAAGGCTTTATTATAGCTCATTAAATACCCTGTAATTTGGAATGCCTTGCTGTCCCTTACTCCTGTCAACATCCCTGCACTTTGTGTGTGTGCCAGTACAAAATGTGAACCCCACACTACACTGCCTGTCATTCTCTTCCCTAACTCTTAACCCATTCACCTCCAAGCCCTGCACAACTCTCCACTGTTAACTTCATAATAAAGCTTAAAAATAAACAATAAAACCCCCATTAAYAGGTGAACAGAAGAGACAGGACATTCTGACTGGCAAGCATAATTTACACTACAAGGTTGAACACCTTAAACAAGCAGCACTCACCAGAAATTATTGTAATATACTGACTGTATTGTAAGTGTCACAGTTTAGAAAATTTTACAAATTAATCACTAATATTTCTAAACCCATATTTTACTGTTCTAAACTCACAACACTAACTCCAAAAGCTGTGTGAAGAACTGACACACGAGGTCCTGAGCTCAGGTTAAGGGTACTCTCTCTATGCAAGGACTCAGWCAAGGCTTTAATGTGAGGATTTGCCATTCTGGCACTAAAAAAAAAAACAGAATAACACACAAATGTGCCCACTTATTTCAGGCAGACAACACCAACAGCCGTGCAAACTCCTGACAAGCTCTCTGAGGCGAAGGCAAGTGGCTCACACCTTGACCCAACCTCCATGAAAAAGAAAYAATCTTTGCTGTTTCCTGTAAGCACCAAAACAAACTCCCACTCACCGCTCAGAAATACAYTGTTTCTCAGAAGTGCCCAAAGAAACAAAGAAAACAGAAGAAAGATGAATATGCCAGCTCCATGCCAGGTGTACCACTACCACAGCCAGGGGGTGGGAGCAGGGCTGGCTCGCAGGGTGTTTGTGGGGGCGGGATCGCTCCCGGCGCTGGGATGGATCTGCCGCCCTTCCCTCCCAGAGCCTCGGGGTCAGGGATGGATCTGCCGCCCTTCCCTCCCAGAGCCTCGGGGTCAGGGACGTTGCAGGGGACACTCCAGACACGAGGTGGCCGCACGTCCGCAGTCACGGAGCCAGCGCGGCTCCTCCTCTTCTCCCGCTCGGGAGAGACGGGCACTGCTCCCGGGGCCGCAGGGAGTCACCGCTCGGGGCTCGGCTGCGGGAACACGGGAGCAGCTCCCAAAGCCCTGGCAACACCGACCCCCTCCCACCTCATGGGCTGACAGGGACCCTGCTCCCAGAGAGACCAGGCACACTGGACATGGCTCAAAGGGAATGTCTCTATTCCGTTCCATCCAAGAACGGCTGAATTAGCATAAAGTCCTCAGCGCAAAACAGAGCCTCCTGTGTAGCAGGATGTGCAGCCTCAGGGAGAAAGGAAAAGCCAATAAAACTTGGAAGCAGTGATTTCCCAGAAGGTGCTGGGRTGTTCTCAGTCCCCCTGCACACCCCACTGCAGGCAGCAGTGCCACAGCGCCCAAGAGCAAGCCCTGCCCCCAGCACCTTGGACGAGCTGGGCAGGAATCATTGTTGAACCTCCAGACAACCTGTGAAACCAGGCAGTAGCCATGGTATTTTCTGAAAAATCCTTTCCTTAGGATTTTTCCTCCTGAGAAGCTGAGAGGCCTCAGGAACAAAATGTAACCAATGGCTCTCTGCTGCTGTGGAATGCAACAGGTGCATCTGGGATTGGTCTCAGGAGGTTGTTTCTAATTAATGGCCAATCACAGTCCAGCTGGCTCAGACTCTCCGTACGAGACACAAGCTTTTGTTATTCATTCCTTCTTATTCTATTCTTAGGATTTCATCAGAAGGCTAGCTTTCTTCTATTCTTTGAGTATAGTTTTAGTATAAGATATATCATAAAATAATAAATTAGGCCTTCTGAAACATGGAGTCAGATCCTCATCTCTTCCCTCATGCTCAGATCCCTGAGAACACCGTCACACCAGGCCACTCTCCGTAAGGGGAGCCATCACTCTGCCATTAACATGGCCAGAGTTTTGCTGGAAGSATGATCCACTGCACACTCAAACATTCACATCAAATGGAGTTATGTCAGGGAAGTTAAGGACATGGAATTGTAAACCTCTCCCAAAAGTCCTACAGCGTGGGTTTCTAGTAGGTTCATTGTTTTGATACTACAAAACACATTTTCAACATGATAAATCACTCCCAAAAAAGGAGTTGGGTAATAAATGCAGTGTGCTGCAGTCACATCCATATTCACAACTCATGCCCCAGTTCTCTTACAGTGTGTAACAGCCAGAACCAATTTACAAGTCTGACATCAAACCTACAGAGCTCAGTTAAAAGACTCTGATTGACAAAGCTTCAGAGCCCTACACTTCTAAATTAAAAACCTGAAATAAACATGACATCACAAGGAAAAAAAATTCTACTGATCCTGGTAGCCTTTGATTTCACTCTGAAAAGTAAGGAGTGCTGCCCCAGGCTCCCAGCTGTGCAGGGCTGGGTGCCACCAGGACAGGTCAAATCACACCCAGAGTGTGTGCAGTGCCATTAGTGACAGGCAGATCATTTGCATTTCAGCTYGAAGAAACATGAAGTGTAAGAAAACACACATGGAAACATGACATCATGCCACTCTTGAGCCAGCAAAGGGGAGCTGTTTGCACAGAGAGGGTATCACTTAACTCACTAACGTTGTTAGGAGTTTTTTTCCCTCTGGAGTCACACTGCAGTTTCCCCTTTTTACTCAGTGCAGTGTTTTCTAATTTAATTTTCCTTCTCACAAATGCATTTATAAGAGAAAGAGTCCAAAATTTATGCTGAGTAGCCTCTGTTTAGCCTCCAAACACCTTTGCTCAAGGAGAGGTGATGCTGCTGCATCTGTTCTGTAAGAGCCCTCACACCTCCAGCAGCACAGGAGGTGTTAGTCAGCACTTTGACTTCTCTTCATTAATAACCTCAGCAGGAAGCAAGAAGCACACATGAAAGCCTTTGGATACCTTCCTTTCACACAAAAGTCAAAGCTCAGAGTAAAACAAAGGACTTCTTAAAATAGAAAGTTGAAAATAAATCACTTAGATTAAAAAACCAACACTCAGACTGCAAATGCTGAAAGCAGATCAATTTATAGAGGCACTTACACCCCAGATATCTGTGTCAGAGCTGAACTGTCAAGTATTCTTCTAGGATCTATTAATGCTCTCTTCTCCAAATGTTTTTACTGCTGGTATTTTCTCATCTAATTTCAGCAATCTTTCTATCCCAAATACTTCTGCTCTCATTACCCAGAACATTTAGGTGTGATTACTGCAAAAGATTGTTATCATGCTTTATTTGGTTAAAACCTCTAGAATTAAATACATGTGTTTTCAATTAACAGGCACCGGGCCAAATTTAGCTCTCCCATCCCATTTTCTGTCACTCCAAAGTCTAAGGACACTCATTTCAGGAAAATATGTAGGAGAACTATGAAGCAGAGGGTATTTTTAAAGCCTTATAAATCTTATAAATGAAAGCTGACATGTCATACAAGAAAAAATACCAAGATCAAACCTTTGAGCATAGAAGATGAGAAGAATTATGAAAGGAAATGTTATCACCTCATCCTTTATTCCTCCAGCTGTGCCTGTGAGCGAGAGGCTGAGGTAACTTCCCCCATAGCTTAAAACATGCATGAAGGCCAATGATTAATGCATAAACACATCCTGCAAAGCAGCTCCAGCTGCACACATCACATTTCTGATGGCATTGCAGTGTCACACTGCAGCCCCACTCYGTGAGGAACCTGCAAACCCTCTGATCCACCCCACACACCTTTAGCTACCACCCCAGTTCCAGGGAGGTCACACCCCTGTGGGATCTGCTCCTTCCCTGGGCTCACCAGCTGCTGACAGCACTGCAAATGCAGCTAAATGGGAGCTGCTAGAAACTCCCATTTCTCCAGGAATAGCCAGGCTGCTCCCAAACACGCTTCCAACTAGGAACAGCAGCTCCAGGGAGAGAGTACAGCACATCTGGAATGAGGTTTGACATGCAGAGGAATAACTCCTCCTCTCAGACACGATTCAGAGCCCAGCTCAGAGCAAGGAAGATGGGACAGGCTTGTACTGATTCTGGTAAATTCTGACTACATAGTCAAARTATTTTCTTTTACTCCTTTAAATATAAGAACACATTTGTCTCTSCCATTCATCATYTAGGGCRAYCAGCACTTCACTYTTGCTGCTCACATGACAGCCCACARGAACTACAATAAGTTTAGAACTTGTGCAAACATCTGCCAGTTAGAGATACTCCAAATTTGAAAACAAACTGGATTGTACCAATGCAATATAATTCTGTATGTACTGCATGGCTTTGGGATCACAATCAAACGTTGTCCTTTTGTGCTGCTCAGCAGAGTTTGGGGCCARGTTTCCAGGCCATTTCCTAACTCCCACTGTCACAGTTTCAGCATTCCTTACAACAAGCTCAGGATTTTTATTGCCTACTCTCAGCTGGCAGGGTCAGGTACACACAGAACATCCAAATTCACATTTACACATKATTTTCACAATTTATAATGACCAGCACTTCTACCTCTTCCTTATTAACTGTTCCCCACAACTTTACAGTAGCTGACAAAATCAGAACACAAAATACCCAGAAGGATTCAGCCTTGCAGTGAAGRCCAAGTATTTCCCTGAAGTTTAAAGCCTTTTCTTCACAGCACAGCTGTCAAGAGCCTTACCAAGCTTGATCAAGGTCAGACAGATGTCAGAATTAAACCTCAAGCTTGCAGCAAATTATATAAATAYGAAAGAAGAGAGGTTTGACAACTTTCTGGTGAGAGAAGTTGTCAAACCAAAGAGGACTTCTCTGTAGAAGTGATTCTATAAAGCCCAGGGCAGGCAAAGCTCTGATTAAAGTCAATAAAGAGCCTCCCAGAGCACCAGCTGCCCTCTCCAGCACCTTGTGGCCYGAGTCCAATCTTTTGACAGCTGAAATATGCTGCACAATGGATGCCAGTCAACTCAGGAGTAAAGTAACAACTGCTTTCACTGCACTGCTAGRAAAATGGTTCTTAACAAGGCTACCTGGGGGAAAAAAACCTAAAAACAAACAAAGCTTACAGTAGCAGAAAACCCATATCTTCCTTCCCCTGTGAGTGAGTTTATTAAAATCTTGGATCACCTTCCTACATAAACTGTGGTGGACTGATGAACATCATGGGTGCAAGAAACAAGTCGTTTTCAGGGAGTCTGGTTCCATACTTTGTGCTACTTACAGAAACCYAAAAAGCTGAATGGAGAAAAATACAGCATTTAATGGAAGTTGTGTAAGACCAACTTGAATAACTTCTGTATTGCACATCTTCACATATTTGTCCCACACTTACCTTTTTAATCACTTCCAAGTCTTTAGAAACCGAAGCCTCTACACTTACCATGTTGGGGCTGGTCAGCCCTGTCAAAAACATTTCACTGAAAGCAATGTGGATTTGCCCCTGCAGAGAGGGGCTAACTGAAGGCATTGTGCAAGCTAATCCCAAMGGGTCACTGACCAGTGTGACAAAGGCTGAGGACAGCACTCATCTCACAGGCATATCCAACAAGTGGCCACTTCCACTGCTGCCAACACAGCTTCTCACAGCTGCTCATGAAATGGAAACACGTGAGCTCCRCCCAAGACAATTTGCTAAGGCAAAATCATCACTTTCTGTGCAGAGCTTGATTTCAAATCCAAGTGTAAAGGTCTGAGAAAAGGGTTTTCAACTRGGACACTAATTGCCTTCATGAGAACATCCCAAAGTACACAGAAGAAATAAAAAGTAGCAGGTTATAGGAATTCTGCTAAGTCTAAAATGAGTTATTTCTACAGCAGAGTAGGATGGCTGAACTTTGTAGCTTTCAAAATAACAAGATACTTACATTGTGAATCTCCTAAGACAAATAACTKATTTCCATCAGTCAGGATACACTGCACTTAAAAACTAGGCATGTTCATTGGAAACCTTTTTAAAAGGCAGCAATAAGAASAGCAAAGAAACCCCTTCTTGATCTTCCTAAATTTTTAATTTGTTATGATTAAAAATATGCAAACGCAAAGCTTTGAAAGGAGCTACCAGATTCATTTCTATTGAGCCTACTCCTCAGCTGGGGTCTTTTCCAAAGTTTATGGATAAGGACAAAAGAAGCCTTCAATCAATAAACAGGAAATTTWAAAATCTTTAAAGCTACAGACAAAACAGATTAGGAAGGTGGAAAGAAATTGGAGACACTCAGCTCCACTCTGCTGACTCAGATACAAGCAGGACAAGAAACAAAATGCAATTCCTCTCTTAGCAAACACAWATCCACCTAGGGACAAACAGTTTACATCTACCAACCACAGARCAGGGTCAGGGCTGAGATCTTCTCCTGGATACCCCACACCAACACTCAAAATGCACTTTCCTTCTACTTCTTTAATCTGCCCCACACCTGCTGGATGGACAAACATGTGTACTCCAGTGAAATCACCTGCTAAAGGAATAATGGTAACACCAGATTCATTGCCTTTCATTTCACACCAAACATCATTCCTGCTGCAGAAATAGCTGGAATAACACCAAAACTACCTTAGCAATTTTCAAAGGGAGCTTTTGCTCCAAGCATTGACCCACCATTCATTCCGTTGTACAAACTCCTGTGGTGAGGGGACAGCTCATCTGTCACTTGTCTCCTGAGGGTCCCTTCTCTGCTGCCTCCGCTGAGGTGTTTGAGGTGCTCTGGGCTCCCTCCATAGTGCTGTTTGAGGTGCTCTGGGCTCGTACCCCTCACCTTGTGCAGGTGCTCTGTACTTCCACTGGGCGTGTGCTTCTGCAGGTGATCTGGGCTGCCACCGCTGTGCTTTTGGTGCTCAGGGCTACCACCAGGCCTCTGCTTTTGAAAGTGTTCAGGACTACTACTCAAAACGTGCTTTGGGATAGTTTCTGGRCTGCTGCTGCTGTGCTTTTGTGGTTCAGGTACTTTGACAATGGTTTTGTGATGCTCAGGGCTCGGCCCTTTCAGGTGATGATCAGGACTGCCAGAACTCCTGGGCTTCTGCAGGTGCTCGGGGCTGATACTCCTGTGTTTCTGATGCTCAGGGCTCCCTTCCCCGCGAGGTTTCTGCAGGTGTTCTGGACTGGTGCTTGGGTGGTGTTTGTGATGGTCTGGGCTGTCTGTGCTGCCCGTGCTGGAGGTGCTGCTGCCATCCCCAACATCTCTGATGTAGGCGCTGGTGGCAGTCAGCTGGCACAGGCTGATCTGGCTGTCGATGGAGCTCCGGCTGCCTGCTCCTCCGCTCTTCTCCTCATCCAGCAACACACACAACTCCTTCAGCTCCAGGTTCTCCTTAACCACTTCTTCCTGCCTCACTTCCAGCTCTTTCAGCTTCTGCAGGTACAGGGCCACCTCCTTGTGCATGACGCTGGCGCTGTACCTGCCCAGCCGCTGCCACTCGCGGGACACCCTCTTGCCCTTCTGCCGGTCGTCATCCAGGAAGCAGCAGAGGTCCCTCAGCTCCTGGTTATCTTCCTGCAGCTTCTGGTTGATGTCCTTTAAAAGAAAGATCATCATGGCAGAGGGGTGTTTAGAGGAATTGATGTTAAACTGTTACTGCAGACTCCTGTTTAAGCACTCCAGTGAGGCATAAATAATTCCATGTTCTGGCAYGCTGGAACAGCCCCATGCTTTGAGCAAATAAAGCTGCTGTCCAGCAAAAACTTCCCTTAGCTTGGAGTTGATTTCTGATACAGCAGAAAAGTTTCAGGTGCTTAATTAATTTTCATGCTAAATACCAGAGCAATTTAGCTCCCAAACTGGGCAAAGATACCAAGTGCTCTCTTGATGCTCTCGCTCCCCTGAGAAATATTCACCTGCGAGTTATTGCTAAATAAAAGTGCAAGGTACATCAGAAAGTGTAATCTCTCTTAAATAATTMATTATTAACATTCATACTCCCTAAAGCATAGCCACATATAAAGATGACCATTTKAGAGATTTTTTAAAGAGAGGAGTTTGCTGGATTTTGTTTCTGATTGGCATAAAAAGCCTTGTCAGTTATGAGTTAACCAGGACTGCTTCAACCACTCTGAAATGAAATAATCTGCTTAAATAGATTTTTTCACCCCTAGCAAAATGAAGTACATGATTCTATGCCCTTCCCTAAGTGAGGAACAGTCTGAAGCAAATGCTCTGAAGTAAAAATGTTCAGGGCATTACTACAGCTGAATAAAAGCATTTTCAGTATTTAATCCTTCTAGTTTGGACTTGGGACCATATTTATCTTTCTCCCATCATATACATAAGGAATGGATATGTATGACCTTACAGCCAGAGATTAGCCAAAGTTGTTAAAAAGTCAGTCTTATGGAAACACCATTTCAGCACAGTCTCCTAAGAAAAGGAAGCTTTTGTAACTCCATCAGATTTAGAGGCATGAATGCCTGTGTTTGTCTGATTTTTGCCTCAATAACTTGCAATTTTACTGTACTTGACAATGGAAAAAAATCTCAATGAGGCTTTAAGGCATCCTTAAAAACCTCTGCAAGTGAAATATGTTTGAAGTGATCCCACAGAGGAATAAAAAAACTTGTGGAAGTGCACAATTSCTCAGTGAGGAAGCAGGAGACACCCATCCAGCCGGGCATTCTTACTCATGGAGCAGTTATTTCACACAGCACAAAGGAGAGAGATTCCCAGACACTAACAGGGCTCAAAAAACCTCCTTCTCCCAGATTCTTTCTGGAAGTTCCAGCTGAGGCATCTGAACAAAAGGAGGAAGTCAAACAAGACTCAAGGAGTTTGGAATTGAGAGAGGAATTTGTGACTCTGTCCTACCCACCTGAAGTGTTTGGTCAGTTATCTGGAAGCTTCAGAAATCCAGATACTTTTGCTTGTAACTGGGAGAAAGATACTATTGTTGTAACTGAGCTTACATTGAAAATATGAGCTTCAGTTTTACTCAMTACTACCATGGGTGGGTCTTTTTTAGCCTCGGACACCACCAAAGGGACACACATCCTTTGCAGAACACAAAAACTTGGGAGGCAGGAACTGTCTTCCCCCATGAGCTATTTATTTCATGCCATGCTATTACCAAAGACACTTTCCCAATAATTCTGTCATTTAAAGCCATTCTACAAGTGAAGAACTCTCTTCTATGCACTTTCCTGTAATAATTCAAAAGCCCACGCTGCATCTCTGTCTCATCTCGCCTTCCCTCCAATCTCACTGAAGGAATTTCCTGAAAATTCTCAAAGCAATGAGCCAGAAAATGCTCTGTAGTCCTGCCTACTCAGAGGTAACTTTCTAGGTCTATAATCCACAAGCAAGGTATTGCTCTGTAAATAGCAACACTTTCTTCCCAGTCCTCAGAAGTGCGAAGGAAGCATTAGGGACTAAGCTCCTCGTCCACAAGAGAGTGAAATTCAGAGYGGATAAGCCACTACAGACTTGGTCTGCCTCTGACTGCAGCCTGCTCGAGCACACAACTAAGAATGGYTTGATCAGAGATGTGTTACCAGCTGTCTGTTCAGACAGTAAATTAGGGATTGGTTCTGATCACCCAAACCCGAGCCCAAGGGTTTGCCATCACCTGYCACAGGCTGCACTGCATCCTGGAAACCACCAGCTCTCTCCAGCAGCCTACAGCCTGCCTGACAGACTGAGTCTGTCTAAAATAGTGACAGAAACAGCGTGAGTTACAGAAACCCTTATTTCTGGGCCCTTCAGGCAGGATCATTTAACCTCACTCACAACCAAGGAACTCTAACACAAAGCTGACAAGACTTCAGCGTTTWGATCAACCCAAAACAATACCGGGGCAGAGCATAAACCAGCCGTGCCCCACAGCCTGCCGAATAGCTGGTCATCCCTTAGCCGGACACTTTGATTATTAAGTGGGATCAGACGCTATTCACCCCGCTCCTCAYCCACTTTTCCTGCGGTTCTCGGGAGCGGCTCTTCCCAGACCATCCCCCTGACCAGATTGCTCCCGGCGGGMGACACCGCACAAACTTGAGGGCTCCCACCCTGCCCACCCCGCTACCTTCAAGCCGCGGATCTCGCCGAGGTGGAGCTGGAGGCGGCGGTTCACCTCGCGGATGAGGTTGCTGTGGTCCAGCATCGCGCTCATCTTCTCGGCCTCGGCGCGGCGGAGGCTGCGGATCAGCTCCTCCTTGCTCCACTTCAGCAGCTCCTCGTCCGACACCTTGGACAAGTCCTCGGCCGGGGCTGCTCCGCAACTTTCCGCCGCCACTTTGGACATGGTGGCGGCCCGGCAGCCTGGGGCACTCGCGGAGCCTCCCCGCGCTCCCGGGGCCGCCCCGCCGCCGCCGCCGCCGGGGGAAAGGGCGAGCCCGGAGCCCGCGGGGTGCCCCCAGCTCCAGCGCTGGGCCGGGGGGAACGAGGGAGACCTCTTCTGGCCCCAGGCAGCGGATCCTGGAAAAAAGGAGGAAAAGGAGGAGGAAAGGGTGTGGAGGAAGCCGGGCCACAGGCTGGGGAGCAAACTTCCCCCGTCGAGAAGGAGAAAAAAAAAAATAGAAAAAAGACCGAGACAAAAAGATCCCCGAGACAAGCCCGGCTCTTGCAACAGGTCAGCGCCAGCKGCGTGCGCCCGCTCCTCGCCGCAGCGCCAGGGATGCGCGGTGCTCTCACGGTACCCGCCGCCCTCGGGCTGCGGGATGCAGGGGAGGATGCGAAGTGCCGATGCCGCGCACCATGGCGGTGGGCAGAGCGGGCCGGGCGGCGGCGGAGCGGGAACGAGCGGGGAGCAGCGGGAACGAGCGGGAGGGACGGAGCGGAGCGGGCGCTGCCGGCGCC
>JACDOX010000093.1:758039-794531 GCA_014549065.1 Cardinalis cardinalis
AGCGCGGCCGGGACCAGCCCGGGGCGGCCGCCGGGACGGACGGACACACCCGAGGGACGGACACACCTGCGGCCGGGACACACCTGCGGCAGCGTCCCGGCCCTCCCGGCCGGTGACCGCCGCGCCCCGGCGAATGGAGGCACAAACGCAGCCGCTGGTGCCTCCAGCAGCGCGGCTGGCGGGAGGTCACACACATTACATCACCGGCGGGCAGCGCCGCCCCGGCTCAGCGCGGCTCGCAGGCACGGACGGGCTCGCACCGAGCCTGGGGGCAGCTCCTTACTCCAGCTGGGGGTCGCATGTCGTGAGCTAAACCCCTCACAGGAATTAGGCTTGGGCTGCTTATACACCTTCCCTAAGAATACTCAGCCGCAATGTAGTCAGAGACTCACATTCCCCAGCTCGCTTAGAGATACAAAGACTCTGCATAAATCTGCCTTGCAGATGATTTGAGAATGAAACTTGATAATCCATTCATGCTGCTTACAAAGAAAGATGAGACGGCAGATCTCAGAGGCAGAGGTGGATGAACTGAAACTATTAGATGAGTAATTGGTTGAATCCCTATTTTTCAATCACAGAGTTCTCCCTGAACACCCCCCCTGCGGGCAGAGGAGGCTGCCTCACTTAATGGGCCCTTCCTCCCTCCAGTTCTGCAATTTTAGAATTATGTAGTATTAAAGAAGATTYCTAGTTCTTGAGGGGAAAATTGAAGTAGTTAATGCCAGCACTGGCAGATCACAGGGCTGTAGCTGGCTCTGCACAGGCAGCTGCAGAACCTGTCCCACGCTGCTGTCCCAGCTGGCTCCCTTGGCATTTTCCTGCCAATGCCAGAGGCCCAGCCCAAGGATTATTTTCTGCTCTTAGTCCTGTTTAAAAGTTGCTGCTAAAATGGTTAAATCAAACGCTGTTCCTTTGTTCTTACTGCTAATGCTCTCCTCAAAGTGCCAGCTGTACTTGACCACAATAAAAGTTCTMCTGCTCCTATCCATCGTGGGTCACACTTGGACTTTTCCCCACTTAAGTCCTCCATGTTTTCCCTTCCCAACTGTCATGAAGAGATGTTTTTTCAGCTGATCCATTTTCCACGTGCCTCCAGCCTCCCGGGCACATGCCAGACACCCTGGTTCCACAGGAGGGGGGCACATTGGCTCAGCTGCAGGAGGAAACCCAAAGCCCATCACTGTCAACAAGATCTCCACCCAAGCACAGAGCTTTGCCAGTATTGTGTGAAAATTTTATTTTCTCTGCAAACTCTATCACTCTCTTAAATCCTCTGATTTTTTTTTTCCCCACTGCAAAGAACAAAGCTTGAGATAAAAGCATCTGACCAGCCACAGCAAAAATACAGTAAGAGGCCATGAAAAGGAGCTGTCATCTTTTATGCCCAAATATATTTCATTTTAYGCAACTGAAAAAGAACAGCTTGGCAGCAATAAATAAAGGCTTTTCTTCTTCTAATTCAGCASTGTATGAGTTAGTTGAAAGGACACATGATCTTGGATTATTAAAAGTTCAARTTAATTTCCATCCATGAAATAAACAGTTAACTGAAAAATGTCCAAGAACTTTTTAATCCAAAAGCTTCAGGGAAGAGTATCCACTTGCCTCAACGTTACCAGTGTTTCTCTGGAGCAGCATTTCACAGCTTTGATCAGGAGGAGCCATGGAAAGCACRGATCTGAGATGAACAGCTCCAGGGGACACCGAGTTCCCCACAAATACCAAGCACCTCCACATTTGTGTCTTCAGGAGATTCCCCAGTGAGATGGGGGAATTCAGGGAGCACGGACATTGGAAGTAGTTCAAACTTCAAAGGTCTGGGACAAATGTAGCTCTAATAACGAAAGCAAAAGTGTATCAAGTGAAACTAATCTGGAACGTTTCTAYAAGGAGAGGATCTCATTTCACATTCACTCTTGCTGGTGTAACAAGATCAAAACCTGAGTGGGAAGTGCAACATAATTACTCCCATCTCCTTTAAGTTTAAACCTTTCCTGTTAGGCAGCCCACCTCACTGCCCAAATGCCAAGTACTTCCCTACTCCTGGGCTTTACCTCAGGGGTGAGAACCACAACTGCCCCAAAACAAACACTCTGCTTTTCACAACAAAGCTGCATTCTTGCAATACTCCCCTGAATAATTCTCATTCACAGCCTGGAATGGAGAGTCTGGGCAAATGAGTTTGGAGACTGCAGTGCTGGGATTGCTGCAGCCCCTGGCCAGTGGGGATGGCAGCTCCTGCCCATCCCAGTTCCTTCACACCAGGTGCCAAATGCCAGCAGCAGTGTGGATCCACAGCCAATCAAATCTCCATAGCTGACCACGCTTTGCCAGCTCAGGAACATTTTCACTGCTGTGTCCTGCTCACGCCTGGACATGCAGATACCAAGGAACTGTTGCTGGAAAATTTCTCTGGCAAAATATCCCCAAGGACTTGCTTTTCATTGCTGTCTGCAGACCCTCCAGTGCTTTAAATCCCTGACTGCTGGGCAGAGTCTCTAAGGATTATTATAATCAATAATAATTATCTGATGATTTTAAACTCTTGGACATTTCCAATGAGGCCCTAAAGCTGYTCATAGCTCTCTGCCAAAAATATGTCATAGCCAAGTACTTGCCTAGCAGTCMTTTTACACAAAGATGGCTAAACTGTTTTTGTTCAGACCTTCCAAAAATAGTTTTGAGAGGAGTTCAGACTTGAAAAATGTCATTCCCAAATTGGAAWGAAGTGGAGAGAGCTTTAAAAATGAAAAGTTCAAGTAATTTTAGTTACAGTTGCYTCTAGATGTTGTTCCCATCAGTCATGTGTCTGTAGCTGACACCCAACACAGCATCCCCAACATCAGCTGCTCTCCAGCACAGCCTGTCCATTCTCTGCTCCCTGGGCAGAGCTCCACACCTTCCCATCCCTAAGCAAGGAGAGAGCTCCCCTTCCTCACCTTCCCATCCTGTCCCTACAGAGTGTCTCTCCACCATGGCCCACCCCAGCCATGCATCTCCTGCCCGCCAGTCTGGCCATTATTCCCCCATTTGTGTCACTGTCACCAGCCCTCTCTGTCCATCCCTAGGTTAAAGATCTTCTCAGCAGCTTTGCCAGCACACTGGCAAAAATGCCTTTGCCTCATTTGGCCAGGTGGATCCCACCTCAACACTTCCTAACAGTCCCTGGCACCCACAGAGGGTCCCATGGTCACAAAAACCAGACCCCTGCTGTCAGTGTCACAGAGGGTCCCATGGTCACAAAAACCAGACCCCTGCTGTCAGTGTCCCAGCACTTCCTGGCCACAGGATCCATTCACTGCTCCCCCAGCTCCTTCACCATCACAGGATTCACATTCCAGCCCTGCCTGCCACTCCTGCACAGCATAAATTAGATAATGCATTTTACAGCACCAAACAGATCAACTGTTCCTAATGGAGCCTCCAGCAGTGTTCAGAGAGTTGGTGCATATGAAAGTTAACAGTCTGACACCAGGCCATCCACACAGCATCTCCTACTTCACTGCATGCCCACTGCCACTGCACAAAGGATATTATGGGTAATGCCATCTGGCTAAAGCTGGCYCCAAACAAAATCCTTCACTACAGACACCTTTGTACTCAAAGCCTTTACAGATGGAATCCTTGTCCTTTGCTCCTGAGCTGACCCCAGGTGAAAGTAAATGGCCAACTCTGAGCAAACCAAAGCAGGCAACATGCACTTTTCTCATCCCAGAAATACTTCTGAGAGAGAAAGAAGTTCCTGTATGTCCAACTAGGAGAAAATGTAAAAGAAATCTAGAAAAAAAATGTTTTTAAATTAATAATCTGAAGAGAGGAGGGAAGCTCAGCTTGAATTAATCATTGAGTTTTTTAAAATTTCAGAAGTTGCAACTTAAACCCCTTTACTTAATTACTTGCACTAAATAGATTTTATTTATTCTGTAAGAAAACTAACTACATAAAAAATTTTTTCTTCTTGAAATTGTTGAGAAGTTTACCTCCATATTTCAAAATTCAGAAATTCTCACAAAGGGAAGTTTTCTGTGATCTTCTTCCTGCTGCCACCTACACCWTCCTTATAGTCCAGTGACCATGCAAGTGTGAGGTAAGCTGGATCAGCTTTGTGAGTCAACTAAAGAATAATGTTAAAATCTACCACTTAGGAATAATAACTGGTTTTCCCATGGATGACTGCACTGGTCTGGCTCCCAGAAGCTGTGTGGGATGCAAGGGAGGTGGAAGGAACACACAAGACAAGGATGGAGATGGAGCAGGTCCATCCCTGCTGGCAGAAGGCTGCATTTGCAGCAGACTGAACACACCCTGACTCAGGCAGCCACCAAAGACGTCCCAGAGGAGAATGAGAATGAGAATGTCCTGCTCAAGCTTAGGCAGTACCTGTGGCCCGGCCAGACTTGCAGCTCCCACTTGGAATCTGTAACAGAATGAAAGCTCCTGGAAGGTCCCATGTAGACACTTTGCCTTTTATCTCAAATGCAGACTTGAGTGTGCCTCCTCCAGGACAAACCCAGATCCCCAAGTCAGGGATTACTCACAGGAGGTGAGTAAGGAAAAAACCTTTTCCTGAGCCAGGAAAAGATACTGCCCCTCAAACTGACAGGGAATTGCTTCTGCAGGTGTTGGCCCATGCTCTGAAGCTGCCTGTTAATGCCAGTGAGGTTCACAGAAATGAACATGCTTCAGAACTGCCCAAGGTTAAACAAGTGGGCTGATGGCTGATCCTCAGAGACAGCACCAAATATGGGAACAGGCACCTTTCCAACTCAGCACAAAACATCCCTGAGACAGTAACTTAAAGGCAWCCATAGATGTTAGAGGGAAATCATTAATTATAACATTTTTATGGTGYTGATTTTATCGTGGAGGGCTTGGCAACTTTTCTGCAGAGCTGACAGTTTGTTCTGGCTGGGATCCAACAGAGACACATAACCAGAGCATCTGTGGGGTTGTTCTAATTGTGCTCCCATTCTTCATTTGGGTAACACTGGACTTTGCTTCCTGTTCATACTTGATTAGTGAGTTAATAAGGGGCCAGATGCTTCTTTCCACTATTGTTGATGGAAATAAAGTAGATGCCCATATGGTGGGGAGTGAGACAAGGTGCACGTCCTACAGCATCAYCCTTTGCTTTCCCAGCCCTGGAAAAATGGCAAATACTGGCACAGTATCCACAGACATGAAGGTGGAGACCTTCTGTCCTCCTCTAAGACATCAATAGAGCTTTAAGCATCTATGCCATGCTTAGTAAGCACTGGAATGAGATTAAGGCTTTACTGATACTTGTTAATAAAACCTTTTCACAAAAAGTGATTACTCACTGCATTGTTTATAAAGCTGTGTGTGCTTAAGTAAAATTAATCTACAACAGGACAGACCTCCAATGGTTTGTAACACTGTTTTTCATTTAGAATCATCTTAATTTAGCAAAAAACATTTAAATCATTCACCTGTCCACTCACTCTGGCTGACTCATGGTTATGTGATGGCCTTTTATACCCAGCTCCTTCCTTGGTAGGCAGAATTTTTTAGTTTATAACAGATCTCCCAAAATGTCAGGTTTTGCCTGCAGTATGGTGGCTCTGTTGTGAAATCATTGGTTATTTATTCACCACTTACTCTGTCACAGAGACAYCAGTGGTGTGCTGCAGAAGCCAATTTCTCCCTGTCTCTTGCTGCTTCACTGACAACTTCCACAGTGCAGCTCAGTAGGAAACAATTCCAGGGACTTCCAAATTATCCAAACTCCCCATCCTAAGGTTTTCACATCTTTACTAGGATTACCTATTTACAGAGAAGCAAAATTAGATTCTTTTGAAGATTTCCCTGGAGTCACTTTAAATACTAGACTGGTTTAAAAACACAAACAAARCCATTCATCCAGACAAGCACTGGTCCCTGAGTATAAAATTGGACACCAAGTAAAGAAAGCAAAGCCTAAAACCAAGGAACACCCACAGGAGACATTTGCACATGAGTCCATATCAGTCTCCTGTCCTCACTGCAAGCCCAAGTSCATCTCAGCACTTCCCAAAGGCAGTGGCCAGGCCACAGCACCTGGAGTGCTGCTTCCCACAACGTCCCTCCTTGTCCGGGCTCCGGAGCCAGGCCAGCAGCTCAGGAACAGCTCGTTTAACCTGCACTGCTGCCCTGCCAGCCCTGACCCAGCCTTCATCTGAGGGGTGCACAGCTCTGCACAGCTCCTGCTGCAAGAGAGAATTCCAAGACAAAAGGGCTTTAACTTTTAGATAGCAAAAGGCAGCAGGAGTAACACAACCTCTCCAGCAGATGTGGCTGTGATAACATTCATTTCCTTTATACCAGCTGCAGCTCTGATAATTCCCATTTCCTTATCCCTATTCTTTAAAACTGGGCTGTTTTTTCCCCGTTCCTTTTTAATTAAAAAACAAACAAACAAAAGGAAAATAACAGAACAAAACCCAACAGCAACAACAACAAAACCCTCCAACGTTTGGGCTCCTATGAAGTGAAGCATTCAGAGCTTATCTAACAGAACATGGCACTTCCTATTGAGTGCATTCCCTGTGCTGCTCCAGCAGTTTAGAAGCCACTGCAATATTTCCTGGGGTCTATATCCCACATCTGAGCAAGCCCTGGGCCCAGCTCACTGGCAGCTCCTCACAGGCTCTGCTGGAACTGGGCAATAACAGGGGTGAAGGAGCTGGCTCAGAGCCCTGTGGGCTCATGCACAATGTCAGTGAGCCCAGGGCCTGACCAGGACAGCAGACACCTTTTGCCCTTTTGTAATTGCTACCTACAGATTAGGGTTTTATGAGAAAAACAAGAAAAGTTGTCCAGAAAAGGAGAGTTAAGGGTATGGCAGTAAAACCATCACAGTGCCTAGTGGAGTTCTCAGTTTTAGCTGGAATTAAAGCCCAGCTGGATCTAAAGTCATTGCCTTCACATCAGYTGGAAACTACAGGACTGTAGAAGGAAGCTGCCTGCTAATAGATAAACTGTTCACTTACTCCAGCCCTGTGCAGACACCAATGGATGCAGAAATTAATTAATTAACAGCTCTGACAATGGACTAAAGACTGCAGTGTATTATCCATGCTGAGCCTCACTTATTTATTTGCATTGCAATAAATGAGACCCCCAGGCATGGAGTGGGATCCCTTGGAGCTGGGGCTGTAGAGCCCCTAAAGGAGAGGACTGTCCTCAATCTAGACCATAAAAAGACAGCTCCCCTAGAATTTACAAGATGCACCTTTACACCTCTGATTCCTGCAAAGAGGCAGAATTAGTTAAATCTGAGTGTCCCATTTAATATGTGGACATTTCTCACTGCAGAGCTGCACTCACAATTAACTAAGGCAGGAACAAACCACAGCTTTGTTGTCAGTTCAGCAAACAGGAATCAACTGAACGTTTACCATCATGTCATGCAGTGAGACTTTGAAGTTCTTCTTCTGGTTGGAGGCCACTGAGAGATGCATCTACCTATCCATGTAGGAGTGTCCCTCTCAGAAGGAAGGTGCACAGTAACTGCAAAGGCAGCTCATGAGGTTATTGAGCGAACAACAATCCCCACAGATCACCTTCCTCTGCAGCTTTCATCTCCAGGAACACACTCCTTAATTTTTCTGCTGATTCCTCTCAGCAGGAAAAATCCATTAAATATTTAATTAGGCTGTGTTCAATATATTAGGTAAGTGAACCACTCTATCTAGTGCTAACTAAACATTAGATGCTGCATCATTACAACACCGTGCTGCAATGATATGCACATTATTGGAGATTTTGGTCTATTTGCTTCTGAACAGGAACAGCAAAACCAAAAGGAACTCCCAAATCAGGATTTCTATTCTAAGCATCCTCCTTTGAGCTATTATTACTTAATCAATTCCAGAGGAGATGCATGAACTGGGCATTGGAGTGAGGAGGTTTKGGGCTTGTTTGAGTTTTTAAGGATTTTCTCTACTGAATTCATCAGTAGGGAAATCCTTGTGTGTGGCTTGCCCAGCCACAGGGATGACAGAACAGAGTGGACGTTCTAAACTGAATGAAACACAGCTAAAACAGAGAGAGGGCAGCTTAGCAATTGCAAGAAATAAGATTTAATCTAAGTAAAGCACAAACCATTCCTTGAGAATGGCCAGCAGAATCCTGCTGACCTCAGTCACCTCCCAGCAATTTGGGATGACACACCACAATGTTTGGAATACACAGGGACAGGAAAGAGAATCTCATTGCTGTACATTTTGTCCCAGCTGAGGTATGAAAAACGCCAAGGGCAAGYGGTTCTGAAAAGAAATGGATAGGTTGCAGTTGAAACAATTGTTTCCAACAAGGAAATATTAGATGCCAAAAACCCCAACCCCCAATCTTCAGAGGATGAGCGTTTTCTCTGTTTGTAACATTAGAGAAACAATGTGCACAAAGATCTGTGCACAGCAAGCTCCTGCAGTTTGTGAAACCAAGGAGGATCTAACCCAGAACTGAGATTCCCTAGGCTGATTCAGCCCATGCTCCTCAAGGCTACAGAACAATTGTAACTTTTTAATCTCTGTGGACAGGGACACTTGGGCTCAGTCCTGAAGCACTGGGGATATGATGCCATTATCTAAGCCCCCAGARCTGACTAACAGAAAGTTATGATCATTAAAAGAAACAAACTGCGCTGATTTTTAATAGGAATTCAGTGCTATGGAGGCCGAGACCAGTTAGGTATTTTAGAATTTCTCCCAAAATTCACTGGCTCCAAAACATGGCTCTCTATTATTTGCAAGGACTCTTGGACTCAATTACTTCTTACCAGCCTTGGTCCTCATCTCTTTTTRAAAGTAGAATGACATTTAGACAAAGAAAATGACAGAAACAAAATTAGAAGAGGGAAATAGCTAACAAAAAATAATTAGGGAAAAAAATCACATTGCCTGCTGTTTTCTCTTGTCAACTMAAATCCTCACATAGTTGCAGTAATCCAAGTGATACTTCCTTATGTTGCCAAAAATGCAAAGATGTTAAAGAGAATTTTGCAAGTCAGCCATGTGTCAGAAAATCCCAGCTGACTGAACTTTGATAAATACCTTTTAAAAAAGAGCAAATGTATTTGCATGCTTTTTTCCACTATGATGCCTTTTTTATTTTGCTGGGAGATTTTTTAACAGTGCTTCTTATAACCATTAAAATCAAAACACTTGGAAAAAATGCAGAACAYAGAGCCCTGTTGCAAACAGACACGGGAAGATGCGCAGCTGAGAAATTACTTTTGGAAATAAAACAGGTTCTGGAACTGGACCATCTTCAACTTTACACAAACCCAGAACATCCCTGATCTATCACAGGGGTGGGAGGAAGCAGTTTGGACCAAATTAAAAGGAAAACTTCCCAGAGGTTTTCTTCCAAGAGGATCAGATGTTGATGCTTCCCTCAAAAGCAGCTATTTATAAATAAATAAATAAATAAATAATAGAATAGAAACTGTTATTTTCCAAACAACCTTCCAAAGCTCAGACAAAATGAAGGACAAAGTCAGAGGGTTTCATCATGATTACAGACATAAAAATAAAAGAGAACAAACTACAGCCAGATCTTGTTAAAGATACAATTGCTTTAAAGACAACTCCCCTTCTTCAAACAGTGACAGAAATGTGCTGGTCCCACAGGGAAATTAAAAATCTTCTCATCTTTGTGCTATAATCTTCTTGTTTCTCCTCTTGCAGGGACATAAATCACTGCTCAGCCCCGTGACACATCCCTCTGTAGCAGCACCATCAGCAGGCTGGGCTGAGCGAGTGCCAGGCTGGCCCTAAACAAGGAGCATTTTGGGGGAGAGGGAAGCCATGGAAGCCATCAGAACAATGCTGCTGCAGGACAAACCTGAGAGGACTCCTGGATCAATCTGCATGAACAAGGCAGCAGCCTGGTGYGGATGGATGGGCACTGCAGCTGCTCGCTTCGCCAGGATTCCGAGGACAAAGATGACTCCTGGTATGAAATCAGCTTCACCAAGTTTACATCTCAATAATGCACTTAAAATGTACAAGAACTAATTAAACTTAGAGGATAATGAYAGTAACAATAGTCCATAGCAATTTCTTGCACTTTCTATCTTCAATGCACTTTACAGGSATTAACTAATTAATGGATAACATGAATTAAAAAATCAATGCATGAGCATAGCATATGATTAGAATTAACATTTCAATTACTCTCCTTATCTGACCACTACATTTACAAAACACTTACCCACTTCTYTGCACATGTGTGTAATAATTAGAAAGGATCCTGTACAACTTATTACAAAGCAATTTTAGAGTTTCAGAGCTGTCTTGTACACTGAGAACTCATATCTGCTCTCCTATTGTCCYTGAAATTCTGCCTTTTTAGCTATTTCCACAGATCCCTGTTACTCTTTTTCCTTAAGCTTTGCTCATGCACAGGGGGTACTGTGAAGTTCCTGCAGCTACTGGAGTGCTCACACYCASACAGAAAAGCTGCATTTGGGAASTTCCAGGGAGCAAATCCCMAATCCCATTGCTTCTTCCCACATGGCAAATACCCCCAGCAGGTACCTGGTGAGTGCAGCCTTCACTGATGCACCTCAAAAATCACCTCAAGTGCTAAAAGCAGAGCAGTGCAGAGYTCTCCATGGGCCAACTGCCCTGGATCTGCTTCACAGGACATTTCCTTTAGCCAGAGCCTTCAGCAGATTAAATTAAATGCAAGTGTATCTGTGCAGGGGCCAAACGTGGAAGTCTCCCWCTAGGAGGAATTGAGGCTTTCAGAAACACAAAACAAAGACACATTTTGGCAACTTGTCTTCCCCTGYTGCCAATTTAAACCTTACAGTTTAAAATTACTTCCTTTCAACATCTGTTGTTTTTGTGGCAAACGAATTGACCTTTGTGAGAGGGAAAAGTTCCTTCTGGGCTTCTTTGCAGACCACTRGCCTGCAGGGATGTCAGTGTCTGGATAACTCACAGTTGTTGGATTTTTCCAACAGTTTTTGAGGGTTTTCAGGTATTAAACCCAACCCAAACTAACAAGCCCCAAAGCCACGAGGACCCACACATGTTAGCTACCACACACAGCCTGCAATAAACAGAAACCTCCCACAGCTGACAGGGTGAATGCATTTGCCTTTTCTCCAAAACACCAAWTTGCAGCAATTTCCCTGCTGGTGCCTTCCTCCCACTGCCCTTTCCATCTGCAGAGACTTGCAGTTTGTCCTCCTGCTGTTCCACGCACCTTTTTAATGAAAATTAATTCATGTTGCAGCATTTTCCCTGCTAGTTGTGTAGCCTGAGCCTGCCTTGCTCTGCTGTTCTCTGCCTTCCTTTCTGGACCWGTGCAAGCTGCCCAGCCAGAGTTTCCTGCAGGAATCTCTTCCCACACATCCCCATACAACTGTTGAGKGTCACATGTGTGGATGGCCAAAAGCATTTCTCCAGCCTGGTGCCTCTTTAAAAAGTYACCTTTTTCAAATGACTTCTCTGCTCCTGTCCAACTCTTCAGGTGGCTGTAGCCTCTCTGAGCAGCTGTTCCTGTTCCAATCCCCTTCCCTTGGTGCTGGTTACAAGTYCCCAGTCAATGGAATCAATAGCACACCTCTCATGTTTGCCTGATTACATAAAGAAATATAGATCCAGTGCTTCCAGAGCACAGGTTGAGGTGACAAAGGGGAGCACAGCAGTGAAAGCCAACAGCAATCACTCAAACCCTGCTGAATAAAGTTCTTAGGAATAATTCAATTATCAGCTTCCTTTTCCCATTTAAATTCATTAAATGCCCATAAACTTCTAACAGGAAAGGCCAGCACTGATTTTAATCTTGCTCATTACCTCTCCTGCTTCTGACTAATAGGGCTGCAAATATTCATTCTCGTGTTAATTATTTTTTTATAATGTTATTATTCTTTAAAATKGAGTCTTTCTTTAATTTACACAGAAGCTGGCTGGTGAGGTCTATATACTGAATTTTCCAGCTCACTGGATTTTACTTTCAGCCATGAAAAAAACTGTGCAACTATGAAGACAAGTTTCAATCTGATCACTCCAYAAAAGAGTTTCTGGACACTGTGGATGGAAGAACTGTGCCAGTAAAGTTTTCTGAACCCTGAATGGAAATTCTCATTGGAATTCTCATGAACAGGACAGTCCTAAACCCTTAGTAGTAACTGTGGGGAATATTTCACAATTTTACAACAGCAATAGTGAGGCAAACATGTTGAAACTGGAARAAACCTCCAGTGCCATTTTGCCACACGAGCCAGAGCTGTGAAGCTGAAACATTTGGTAGCCACAATGCAGGAATCAGATTCAATGACAGAATTTTCCAAGCAAACRGAAGATGGAAGGGTTCCAGGCACTCTGACATGGAGCTCACCCCAGGAATCCCCCTGAATCCACCCCTGTGTGCCACCATCACCCTGTGACCCCTGAGGAGGATAATGAGGGAAAACCCCCCATTTTCTACAGCACAGGAAAATGGTTTGGAAGAACAGCAACGAGTCCCATCTTGGGAGGCTTGGGAGAGCTG
The DNA here is from genome assembly GCA_014549065.1 of Cardinalis cardinalis. NCBI lineage: Eukaryota > Metazoa > Chordata > Aves > Passeriformes > Cardinalidae > Cardinalis > Cardinalis cardinalis. The sequence goes on from JACDOX010000093.1 coordinate 770,550, forward strand.
GGCAGGGATATTGCTCTGAGCCTAGGAGATTATTTYAGACAAGATCCAGGCACTGGCCCAGAGCAGAAGGAAATTTCCACTGCTGTTGGTACTGTACATCATTGGGATAAATAAAGGCTTTCCTAAGCTATCCCCTCCCCATTGCCTTTCAGAAGTACTGCAGTCACAAAATCCAGCAAAAACTTGAAGACTGCAGGAAATGCAAAGTACTTATCTTCTATAAAAATATTCTAAAGCAAAGAGGTATCATATGGAGCAATATTTCATGAGAAATTACAGCCTCATAACTCTGCTTTTTGCTTTTCCATTCAGCACTCCTACCCACCTGCTCTCCCACCCACACACCCCCAGCATTATTAATGCTTCTGAAAGGGCATAAAGTTTTCATAATAAAGAAGGTTTTTGTCCATTATCTAGAGAATAATGTGGTTCATTCAATATGCTCCCTTGGGGAAAAATAACCTTTGGGTCTGCTCTAACTAGATGCTCTTTCTTGGGACAATACAACCTGATTTTCTTTTGGATTTATAAGAGTTTGGTACTGAACTGTTTGGTACTTTTATAAACCCAAATCTGCCTGGAGACACTGCTTTTCATTGAGGGGGTGTCAGGTGTGCTGCTTGTTATACATCAGCATCCCCTACTATGTGTTGTTATGTRTAGAACAAGAAGTATCTTTGATCCYAAAAGCTGATTCTGTGTTTTTTTAATCTCATTACTGAAAATGAGATGGCTAATGCTCAGTTTTTGTACACAAAATCTACTTCAAGGATRTGCTTTGTTGCCATTTATTGTTTGCTTCTGGAAAGTTCTTGATTAGCCAGAAATTTGGTGATGCCATTAAATCACAGACTTGCAAAACAACCTAAATAAGCATTTGCTTGTGCTAAGGTTAAGGCCAGGCTACACATTTGAAAGTCAGTGGTGGAGCCAGGGATTTCAGCTGACAGTGCTTTAAYATCTACAAGCTTAATGTTATGGTAAAAAGCAGCAGGAGCAGCCCAGGCAGGAATGTTTTGGCAGAAGGGAGAAGCAGCTCTCAAGGCAGCCCAGTGCCCTCTAAATGCAAACCAAAGTTTGGATGTGCCCCTGGCAGCGAGGTGACACTGGCACAGAACAGGGGAGCACTGGTGCAGGYGTCACACTGAAACTCCTGGTCACCTTCAGCAGCACCTAAAGCCTCCAAGCCCTCTGTTATTCCACTTYATAGTGACCTAGACTAGAAGAAGCCAGGCAGGAGTAACTACTTGTGTCAAGGCTTGTCAGAGCCCTCAGCAAGGGAGGGGACAGTCCCCTAAATATCACTCCTYCAGCTGAAATAACCAATTGCATAGCAGCCTCATCTGTCCAGGAGAAGTACTGCATGGGAAATAGGGAAACAGCAGTGAAGTGACTTCAGTCAGCTCAGTGAACTGCATGGATTTGTTATTTAGTGAACATCACCTGGGGATAAACAGACAAACAAACCAACCTCTGGACCTAGCCATTGAAATTTTCAAAAATAATTAATATGAGCACTAAAATTGCAGAAATTAGACATAAAGCATCAAATAAAACATAATAGTACTGAGGAGCCAAGAGCTACAATCCTCTCTGGCTTTTATAAAGGTAAGTCAAATACAGTTTAAATAGACTTGCTCTGTACCTGTCTGTGAAGAAATTCTGACCCAGACTTTTCTTCCTCAGCCTTTGCCACCTATCCAGATGTGCCCATATGGAGCCAGTCACTCCATGGGGTGAGTGGGATCTGAGAGGATGGCTCAGCTCTCCAGGACGCTCTGAATGCATCCCCAGCTCACAGACCCCCGGACTGAGGGCTGCCTGCTTCAGGCCTGCTGTGCCCACAGGGTACACAGGGCAGGTCCAGGCCTTTGTGGCCGTGTGTTCCCATCAGAGAGAGCTGGAAAAATGTGTGACTTCAGCACCACAAACCAGAGACCAAGGCTGGGAGCACTGGGAGGGCAACCCTGGGTGGGAATAACTGCTAATGGAGAACAGGGTGCCCTGAGAGAAATCCCTGCTGGCATTAACTCAGTGGAGACACTGAGAGATGACCGGGAACCTCCACTGAGGGGGAATCTCCCCACAGCGCAGAGGATGTTTCCTCTGGGGCTCAGAGCTTGGCTCTCCCTTGAAAAAAACTTAAAAATAGCTAGGGATAAATGTGAGTGACATGTAACACGGCATGTGGACATCGCCCACAGTTCAAAATACCTGCAGCCTGCCCGGGCGGCTCCCTCCTCAACAAATCCCCTCACGGCTCCCGCCTGTGTCCCACAGAGAGCGGCGGGGAAAAGGGCGGGAAAAAGGCGGGAAGGGCCCTGCGGCCGGCAGGTGGCGCCCGCACACAGGTGGTGCCTGAGCGCGCCGGCCGCAATGACATCGGCGCGTATAAAATACACACAAATTATTATACACTCACATAAATATGTACATTAGCACTCTTCCGGCAGCCCGAGACTCCCTCCTGCTTGATCCCCACAGAAAAAAGGGGCTTCACTTCAGGCYGTGCTCCTTAACAGCCCTTGGGTGCATCCCAAGGCTCTGGCCTCCTCTCCCGGCACTGGCAAAGAGGCAATGGCACCACACAAAGCGATTACAGAGAAATTTCCTTTTGCCTCTCCTGAGAAAGGCCCACGGCTTTTGTGACTCCCATAAAGAGCCACTTCCACAGGTGATTCCCAAGAATCTCCTGCCATTTTACAGGGTTCCCCCTCACAGACCYCATTCTTGTGTATGGACATGGCACACGACATTTTGTACTGCTGGCTACTTTAAGGTTAGCCACTGAAGTGATTCCTTAAAAAAAATCCAGGATTACAGTATTGTTTGATAGAGGATGGAAGCTCAGGCATGGCTTACAGGCAGATGTAAATCAGAGCAGAACAGGATTCCTGTCCGAGTCYGTGCTTTAGCATCATTCCCTCAGCACCGCATCACGAGTCAATGCTGTCACACTGTGTCAGACAGAAATCCCTGCGAACAGGAGCTCAGCAAGAGGAGGTGAACGGTCTCAGTGACAGGAGCCATGGCTGAGGCAGGGAAAGGACAGAAATCCTGATCCTCGACTGCTGCTCTAACCACTGGGACCATCCCTGTGAAAATTGCCACCTGATCTTCCTGCCTCTCTCTCTTCTCTTGCACACAAGTCAGGAAAGTCTGTGCAAGTCAAATCAAATCAAATCAAATCAAAATAAAAACCAAAAGCTGAGCAATTTGCTTTTACTGCGGTGTAGTGCACATAAAGGTGACTGTGCAGTAACTCATGGTTACAGCTCTCAAACTGTGAGGAAATAAAACCAGGGCACATTTCCCAAAAGGACCACAGTCCATCCAGCTGCAGCCCATAAGCTTGAGAGCAGCTGATAAAATAAGCACTAAGAAAGCCAGAATTTGAGTGATGTAGCCACCTCCAAAAGCATTTGTTCCTAGAAATGTGTCTGGGAAATCTCTTTCTCCCCCAGTGCATCGCCTTCCTCTCAGAAAGGTAGGAGGAAACTATGCCCCACCTTAGGGTACTTATTTTATTAAAACCAGTAACTGGAGTTCTATGGGATAGGACAATTCCTTCTCTTGGGTGATGCCATCTCACACTGTCTGCTCAATGATCTGTGCCAGAGTTTGCTGGCAAAGGGACCTGACAGGCTTGTTGCTGCTTGTGGGGCTGGGTAAGTTCATTAGGCTTACAAGGGAGAACAAGCTCAAGTAAAGTGCACACATCACTGTGCCCTTCCTTAATTAAAATGCATGATCACCWAACAGCTGACACCCAAAACACTGCCCACACAAAGCAGGCACACAAGTCCCTCACTTAACAAYGCTTCATTTTCTGTCAAAACTTCTCAGGCAAGGTATTTTGTTGGTGGGTTTGAGGTTTATTTTTTGGGAGGGGCATAAGAGGCTGCACCATGTGGAATTGGGTCACATAAGTTTCTAGATGTGTTTCAGAAAGCTCTTGAAATATCAAGGTTTTCAATATAATAATTGGAAAAAATTTATATATTTTAGTGACTTGATGACATTTTTTGCAATCAAGATTTTGCAAAATACCATACAAGCACTGACCTTCTTTTCTGCTGTTTCCTRTTTTGTAGCTGATGGCAACGTTCATACAGATCTAAAAGATTTACACCTCAGAAAGAAATATAAGCATCTAATTATACAGGTTTATTTGCAGAATGGGGAAAAAATGTCAGTCCTGTGCAGCACTTTTTAATTTTGCCAGACCTCAAGCAAGGAACATTTGCCACGGGTGTTTCAACACTGCTCTGCCCACTAAGTGTTCCAGAATATATGATCCAGGCTTTCTTCTATCAGCTAACTAATTGATTCTCAGAGAGAATCAGCTTTCCAAAGGTGAGGAAAAATTATTTATGCAATCATTTTTTCTCACAGCAAGCACAGCTTTAAAGGAAATAAAAATTTTACTTGGAATATGATAAGAAAAAAGCATTTCAGCAAGCAGGATTGAGCTGGCTCGTGTCGCTTCTGAGAAGAAAAATATATGAGGTTTTTTTTAACTTTGTTTTATTACTTGTGATATAGAGGGTTTAGATTTAAGGTTATCTTTTTTATGTTCACTTTTATCACCAACCTTTCCAATGATCTTGTTCATTCTGGCTGCAGAAACTGGGGCACATAATATTATGCCATTTGCAACCCATTACAGAATGTTGTTCCAATGACTTGCAATCGAGTAAAATATAAAGCTGTTTATAAGGCAGTTACTTGAGTACAGAGTTTAACATAACTAAAAGATATTGAAAAGAAAGGCTCTCAGAGCCATCGTATTTTTATTTGCTCATAAAACTATTTTGGAACTTTAATACTCAAGCGTAAATTKAAGCCAAATTAAAGCGCTGAAATGTTTACTGAGAGTCGTATTTTAGGAACAAGTAACTTCAAAAGTATTAAGAAAACAAAAACTGGGATCTGAAGGCATACCTCTGCACAGGACAGCAAAACTCAAACAGGATGGTTTAGGTGGAAAACAGTGAGTTCACTCAAAGTGAGAAGTAATGAATAACCCTCTTATGAAGGTGCTTCACATGCACAAATCCCAYCAAACACAAGAGGCTGAGAGACACGTCCAAGTCCCCTTTGAACATCAGGAAAAACTCTAAATCAAATGTACATTTCCTTAAAAGGGGCRGGTCTTTGGGAGGTAAAAATAGTTGAGCTTTGCTAATTTAAGTCCAGGACTTGAAAGTGTTYTGCAAACAGTCTGTGCTCAGCACTGCTCCTAGGAAGTGAAGGTGTTATTGTGGCCTTTTTATAGACACACTGCAGGAAGCAGATTTTTGCTCTCATATTTTGAAACATCAACCACGAGGTAGAAACAATTTTGAAGCACATCTATCCTTAATGGGGTCAGCTGCTGCTGCTGGAATGCTGAAGCATTAGTCTGATTCAGCACAGGAAATTCTGTGTTCCCAAAATTGAGGGGTGAAGGGCTAAAGGGGAGCAAATTTGCTCTACCACACTGCAAGTGCTGTAAGGTTACTGACACCCCTGATCCAAAGGGAAAATCCTCTGGTCATGGACCCCTGTATGAGCAACCAGGAGCAGATGTGCAGGGGCCAGCACAGCACCTGATCCCAGATTATTCCAGGCAGAGGCTGCCCAGGGCCAGGAGAGCCATTGCCCTASTGGAGCAGCCCTCTGGGGCAGGATCAGAGGCTGAGCTGTCTGGAAGGGGACATTGATTCCCCCAAGGAGCTCTGTGGTGGCATTTGGCAGTTTCATTGCTTTCCACATCTTCTGCTGGTTTGCATTACTGCAAAAAGGCAGCATAAAGTGGAAAAAGCACATGTTTTCAGAGTTCTGACAGTTTATACAGTGTGCCATGCAAGACAGCCCAACTATTTTCCTTTTCAGAAAAAAAGATTSCCCTGAGCGAGCCGTAATTCCCAGTTCCAAACTGACTGGCAATTAGGAGTAGATGAGCACTCCACGCTCCATCACAATACAGTTACAACTATTTAAAACCCAATTAATTTCTTTCTAACTTTCCCATCAAGCTGTAAAGTTCCAGTTGGCAAGGATTTTTACTTTGATTTTGAATTCCTGCTTGGAAGATTAACTGAAAATGGATTTGGCTCGAACAGCTGCACCGAACAGATTTTGTTTTATTTTGTTGCCATCTCAAATAACAATACTTAGCACTCTTCATCTTCAAAGCATTATACAAACATTGAGTCACATCCCCTCCCAACAATCTCGTGACATCACCTTCTGTGAATAAAATCATTCTCATTGCAAAGAGGTGGAGAAGCAGCAAGAGCTCCACAATCTGTGCGGGGTCACAGGAAAAGCCCTTGGCTGARGCAGATGGAGGAGCCAGGGGCTCTCAGGACCCTCCTGGTCCTCACTTTATTAACCTCCACCTCTGCAGAGGTGGGGGTTGCTTTGGGCTGGAGTTTTCTTCCCTTTTTTATTTTCTCAGCTCTGCTCATCCCAGGACATGGTAGCCAGTTGTGCACATAGCAGCTTGCAGGGGCTGTGCCTCTACCTGCCCTGCCACCTGAGGCTGAGCATGCACAGCTGGGTCCAGGGCAGGGAGTTTCCTTTTCCCTCACTGAATAAATGGTATGTTGGGCATGCTCCTATGCAAGTGTGTGTCTGCCCTCGAGTCACTGAGGCCTGTGGATCTGGCTACATCCAGCAGGGAAGGAAGATGATCTTTCTCTTCAGCCACACATCAATCTCCAAAGAGTTCACWGCCTGTGGGGGAAGCAGTGCCAGGGCAAGCACTTAATCCCTGAGTGCTGTTTACTCAAGGCTCACACACTGCACACGTGGCTTATGAGACTAAATTAGGAACCTCAGGTCGCTCTGGACTGGCTGGAGAAAGGTGCCTCCTTTCAGGGGGTAGCTCAGAGACCATCATTCAGACTCTGCTGATGACAGAGAGTGCCTGTGCTCCTAAATTAGACATCTAAATCAGTCGTGTGTGCAAAGCAAAGTGGTGTGAACACATCCCTATAAATACCTATTCTCTGCAGGGCCAGCTCCCATGAAGTGAGTAAACGTCAGACATGTTGAGCACAGAGCTGTCAGGGCTCCTTTTCCTGAAGAAAACTGACAAACCCCCTCATGCTATTTTTATATTGGTTTGTCTCCCTCCTTATTTGGCTTCTTCCTAAATATCTAAAGAGATTGGATTATTCCTTACAAAACTACAACATTACCTAGAGAGCCCCTTTCCAAAGCATTCCGAGGCAAAGCGAGGGAATTGCTCCTCCTGAGCCATGACAGCTATGTGGTGACAAAATCTAGGTTTTGCTGAATTTGTACCTTTGTGAGATCAAACACCTGTGTTTGTAGACCAGGAGGCACTGGGAAGAATGGGGAYCAGGAGGCTGAATCATTCCCAGGCCACTACTCCTGCACAGCAGCTTTTTAAAAATTATTTCACCTTCATTCTGTGARGTAACCTCCACCTCAGCAAGCACTGCTGGGTGCTTCCTCTGCTAAGTCCTAGTGCCAGTTTTTGAGTGCAAACTGCTCACAAAATTCCCAAAAGAGCTGAATTGTTACTGCCTCGAGTGCAGGAAATTGCAGACAGGAAGAGGGTCCTTCAACTAAGAAAGCTGGAGCCAGTGAACCTGAGTGCAGAGGGACTAATGAAATCATCCAGAATCTCACTAGAGATGAGGGCACCCTTGCCACTCTTCTCAGCATAAATAATCTTTTTCTGGTATCTCAAACTAAAAGAAAACAACCACAAATAAACCCACCAGTGATATGCAGCTTGCCAAGTAGCAAGTCTGACTCCAGAGGTGAACACTGTGCCAGCACAGACCTAGCTCGTGTCTTCAGCAGCACTTTCTGGCATTTTAAGTTCCCCACAGGCAGCTGTTACGGCCTTTCTGACACTGGGGTAGTAAGAACACATAAAGACACCAAGAGCACACAAAAAACACACAAGGATAGAAAGAGAATGCAGCTGAAAGAATTTCAGAGAATTTCTTTCTTTCCATAACAACTCTCAATTGATGGCTTTTGTTTCATTCTGGATCTCCTTTGCTCCTTCTGAGACTGTGTTAGCAACTGCACACCCAGGGACTGAAACCAACCCATTGTACTCACTACAATGTATCAAGTGTGTAAAGTAATGATTTCCTCCTCTTTATCATCCATCTCTACACATTCTGGTTGCAGAATGGCAAAACACTGCACAATAATCCCTGCAATGGAAGAAGCAAGCAAAAAATCTTGTGCTGTTCCTCCTGGACATGCTCATGTGCAGTGAATTAMATGGCACAGAAGGATGAGTTTAAAATTGATATTTCTCATTGTGCCATAACACCACTGAAGTTTACAGGGTAACAACACTGGCAGCTGAACCAGGTTCCCACTGGGGTTTGAACAAGTGACATGTAAGACCTTACATGAACCACCACAGAAGTTTCAGGCACTGTTTCACACCAGAACAGTGTTTTATACAAGCTGCACTTCACAGGAGCATCACTTTTTTCAGGTATGATGAAGTGATGAGCTGTGGAACGAAAAGGAAGAAAGGTAGCCAGATACCAAAGGCCTGTATGTATTTATTACTTCAAAGTGAAAACACAGTGCAGACTGGAAGGGGGAAAGGTTCAGTAAAAGCAGTGTCAGCAGAGGAATTTAAAATTGGTCACATATTCCTTGGAAAGAATCCATGGCACTTTCATCTGGTAAGAGTGGTGCTGTGTTAGAAGTTGTGTCACCTGCAAGAGCAAGAAAATAATGACCTAGCTAACACTTGACTCTGAACCATTCTTGACTTGTCCAAGAGCAAACAAAGCAGCATGAGAAGAACAGGAGTAAAAATACACCCTGACCAGTCCAGGGTCAAGAGGAGGTTTTGTGGAATGTAACAGCACAGATCCCCTCTCCYAAGGAACTGCTGTTATTCCAAATAGCTCCTGAAAAGCACTTTTATGAAAATTCCATTGCTAAAAAAATAAACAAGGAGGCAGAATGTCTACTATAAATATAAAAATAAAGAGTAAAAATACATGTGTATATAACATATATATCTATATATAAATATAAATATAGTCAGAGAATGAAATGTTCTCAGTTAAGTCTGAGACACCATACAAAGAAAATGTGATGTTCTTGCCAACTATGAAGATAAAAAGCCCAGCAATGTGGCCATTAAAGATTTACAGGAGATTCCTGTAAAAAGCAAGAGGCAAAAACCCAGAAGTCACCAAAACCATTTCATTAGACAGGCCAACTTAATTAATTTGTTCAATTTGCTTCTCTTCCACGCCAGGGTGTAAAGGCAGGGTGGGAAGCAGGAGGCTAGAGGTGATGGGAACGAAGCTCATTAGGAAGCAATAAAGAAGGAAGAGACACCAGAAAATGAATGTTAGTTCATTGGGAGAATTTTAAAAAATGCCATTTGTCTTCATGACACAGAGGCAGAGAGCTCAGCGGGCCCGTGCATGGGGTGGCTTTGCAGGGACCTCTGGCTCCTGCTGGCCTCTGACCCCAGTGYTCAATCAAGGCAACACTGAGCTGTGCACGGGGCCACCTTGGAGTATCCAGTGAGTAGAGTCCCTAAAGATTACAAGCCAAACCAGAGTCAAAAGTGACACCTACCAGACCTGCCACAGGATTTCAGCAGGCTGCAGATTACCAGTGCCAGTGCTGACAGTTGAAAATCCAAGCTCATACACACCTTGGCCTCTGCCCAGCCTCACCTGACACATCACAGAGCTCCTTCCTACTCCATGCCTGTGTGACATGTGTGGATATTACTCTCTCAAGGAGAGTTCCATGCTTTCATGCTGGACTGGAGTYAAATGCTCTTGAACTGGGACCATTCAGTCAGGCAAAAATTTTACTTCTGCACAGAAACTCATATCTTATGAGCAGGAATTCAGGGGAAGGCCAGCTCACCCTTAGGAAGGGGGATCCAGACATTGAGCCAGCAGCCTTCTGGAGGAATCTCCATGAGCCACATCCCATAAATAAGTCAGGCTCAATTATTTTATATCAAAACAATATCTTGGCTTTAATGAGTGCAAGTGCCAATACAGAGAGCCCCACATTATGAATCGCTATTTTCTCCTTCCCAGCACTTTCTAATTTCCTGCTAAGGAGGCAGCGGAATGGGGTCATTAATCTGAATTAGGAATACCCTGACCTGCTCTGCACTTTATCTGCTAACATTTTCTGGCACAGCAGTATCAGATGGGATTCTGTATGCGAGACAACARGGGGAGGTGACAAATGTAGGTCCTGATTTTAAATAACCTCAGGAGAGGTGTATTTTCACTAGCAAACTCTTAAATGTAAAAGCAGCACAGGGTTCTCTGTCTGAAGCATCACAGGAAATGTGTYGAGCAGACAGCAGATAATATGTTCTTTAAATGAACTAGCATGAGGACTTTTCCACTTYACCTTCAAATTAAATACTGGAATATTATTTCAAATACACCAATGAATAAGATCACAAAACAAATATAAATAGAGATATAAGGTATTAAAATAGAAAAAGAGCACAGTTAATAACAATGCTCATTAAATTAATGAAAACAGTGCTCCATTTATAATGCAACTTCCTCACCTGGGAGCCCAAAGGTCCTGACAAAAGACACGTCATGCTGGGTTTGTGCTTCTCAAGCAGAATTGCACAAAGACACAAACAGGATGTAGCCCAAGGGGTCTAATATCTGAAAACACCTACACTCAAGCCTTGCTTTCTTTTTYATGATTATTTTTATGGGACTAAAATAGAAAGTGCAAGCTGTAGTCACAGAGAGCTTTCCCATTGYGCGTGGCACAGGACAGACTCGGACCCACAAAAATCCAGAGGCAGGACTGAGACCTCAGCGCTGCCCAGACCCACTGCCAGCTGTCCTCCAAAGGAATGCACCTCCCTCCAAATAACTTTCCACAAATGGATAATCCCTGCAAAGTCAGTGGGAGTTTTCCACAGGGTTTAAACTGCTCATGGAAAGGAGAATTTCCAGCAGTCAGCCCAACGCCCTGATGAGATCCTAAGCGAGGTCTCCTGAGTTTCCAGGGCTCCTCTAGCAGGACTGGGCCTAATTCAGAGAGCAGCTTCACAAAGGCCATGCCTGGAACGRTGAATATTCATCACCTGGGACTCAGCATCCTCACCAGCAGCACAGAAAGCTTTGGCTGAAGGCACAGAAGAAATGCTGCACACACATCTAATGCAGCAGAACACGGCCAATTCTCACTACAAATTACTCAGTAATTATTCTTCAGTCCCTCTATATATTTGAGAAGCCAAGAAAAAAGACAGTAGTAAAACTTTCCCCCCCACACACATTTCTTTGGTAAAATCCTAATTTTTTCCTGCCTATGGTTGTTTTACTAAGCCAAAATCCCTTCAGCATTTAGTCTTACTTAGAACTAAATGCTCTTCCCTCTGGCTCCCAGGGTGGCACATCTATTATCAGGCTTGGATAACATGATAAGCAGTTATATCTCGTAGTGCAAAACATTTTTCAGCTCTGTGAACCTCATTGCTAAATGTGTACCTAGGTAGACTAGAACTTAGAGCCAAGGAAGTTTATTAAGGCAGAAGACAAAGCTTGTCAGGTGTTCATATTTCTGTGCTTGTTATTTGTTGGCTGTGCCTTGATTTTTCTCAAGAGTGAGACAATCAGCTCACTTCTGCCTCTTCTCAGCCTGCTGACATGACAAAGAGGCAGAAAAGCGAATGCTGTGCTCCTGAAGCTGACAGGTATCAAGAAATAGATTTGAAAGGTTGAGGCTAAGATCCCTCCAATTTTTGTACAACAGATTCTTCTCCAAACGAGCAGTGCTGTGGTGTCCCCCTCCCTCATCCTTGCACAGCACACAGCAAAGAGCATGAGATGAAATGTTTGTGCTGGAAACAAGATGAGCATTGACAGGTGAGCTGATTTCTTCCCTTATYTGATGTAAAAAGTTATACAGGAACACCAGAGTTTTCTCTTCCATGCAAACAGATTACAAAAAATGCAACATACAGGCTACAGAACCAATTGTTTTCTACTTCTGTTAACATGTGACACTCACAAGAAACAGGACAGAGCTGGAGAAAACTAAAACTGGCTATATAGCTTCCTACCATTCACAGTCCTGCTAACTTTGTCCCATCTCCCTTTCTTGTTACCAGGACACAGGAATTCCCATATATGAGATAACTCTCTGGCTTAAAAAGACATTTTGTGCTGGAAAAAAAAAGATTACAGAGGGCAAAGGGCTAGGAGCTCCTGTCCTGATTGATTCATTTATCTTTTAAATATACATGCTGGTATATGAGCTAAAAAGAGCAAGGTAGCCTTTTAAAGTGCAGGTGTACCCAGAAAGAAGCTCTCTGCTGCTTCTTTAGCTCTGGCTTCCTTTTATTCCAGAGGAAGAACTGCAAACTGTGGAGCTGATGACCTGTGGTTTGACAACTGCTTTAGCAACCACTTGCTCTGCACTGGACAGGCGCTGATTCACTTTATTTTTTTTTTTTTCCTATTTCAACCTTTGACTATAAAAAAAATTTATTCCATTTTGGCAACCAGTTAAGAGTGCAGGAATTGCTGGTCAGCAGTCCTGCTGCCTCAGCATCCTGCCCTTGCCAGCAGCTTTCAGGAAACCCATCACTTTTTCAGGCAAACTCTACCCTGTCCCCAGGGCCCACCCAGGCTCTCCCTGGTGGCTGTGCCCCCGTGGTTCAGCATCTCAAACAGCCCTTCCTGAACTTAATATTATTTTATTTTAAACATTCACACTGAAGCAAAGTCAATTCCATTTCATTACAACCAAGAATATAAAATRAATGCAATGAACTCATAGCTTAGTTTTAACAGTCATTTCAAGAGCGATATCAGRACAACTTAWAAGCAGTAAACTCTCAACTCTAGAATGAGAAATAAGKATTTGTTAACTTTGAAGTTGCTCCATTAGCTTCCTTTACTGCACACTACCAACCTTTGAGGAATGGCATTGTTTCTCAAGAAAAACCTCRTGACTTTTCACTGGCATTCTACCCCTGAGCAGTTCTACAGGTGGAATACATTAAAAATAATTAATTATATCCCCAAATTAATTTCTTGTCCCGTTTAGTCGTGACACAAGCAGGTAAATCCTAAACTCTATTTCCAAATCCCAGTAAAGCTGAAACATTCTAACACTTTTTTTTTCTCTCCTTCCATTGCCATCCAGTTTTTCCAAAGGAAACAGAGCAGCTCTTTTCATGAGCTTTTTGAGAATTTTAGAGGCTGACACTCAGCCATGCAGCAATTCCTAGAAAAAGGAAAGCAGAACAACTGAACATTTGAACTCCCACAAATAACCTCCACGATGATTTTCCACATGACCCAGAAGAATTATTTTTAGAACCAGAAAAGTAGCTTTATTCTCTATTTCCATTTAGTCCCTGCAATGTTGGAAAGGACATTCAGTAAGGATGAGTAGTTTTATTTCTCCATGATGTGGATTCCCTTGGAAAAGCAGCAATTCCTAGAAGTACCAGCCATGATGAAGACAGGCTGTTCTAAGCACGGTGTAATTCATGGTGAGAGCTTCTCCCTCCCGAGGATTTTCAACCAAAGCAGGCAAAACAGAGCAAACCAAAGATGAGGAGTTTGTTTTGGAGGCTGGGGATCTTCCCTAGTTCCCCTTTTGCTGCAGTTTTGTGTGAGATGGGACAAGCAACAACCCCTCTACACTTTATATTTCTAGGCAGAAATGCCTCCACTACCTTGCCATGAATTGAAGGGTTTTGGCAAAATCTCTCAGACCCAACAGGAAACTTCCCTCCATCCCTGACTTCTGCTTTCCACTCTCCAGGGCCTGGGGGCACTCGGTGCCACGGGGTGGTCACAGAAGAGGCTCAGTGGTGCAAACCAGACCATCCCATTTYCAGTTTTGACATGCCCATGGCTTCCCAGCCCACAGGAAGTTCAGGTTATTTCCCCAGCATCCCTGCTCTCCTCATTTCTCAGTGAATACACGTTGCTCAAACCCCAGCAAATGCAAAATGCTCATTTCCACCTGGCAGGACCCCACCAGGTCCTGGCTCCCACTGACTCCTCAGTGAGTGCAGTGCTGAGGGGAGGGACAGAATGGGGCATTTCCCACACAAATGTACCTGTCTGATTTGCCAATCTCTCACTTCTTTCTACAGCCTGAGGGCAAGCAGCAGCCAATGCCAAATGCTGCCTAAGCAGATTTTTCTGTATGAATTACACAAAACTTCCATTTGCATGGCACAGGAAATGAAGGCATAAATTCTATTTCCTGTAAAATCCCATTACATACATCATATTACAGACTAACACAAACTCTGATGAACTCAACCAAAATGCATCTCAGCAAATGGTTGTGGAGGAGCTGAGCTGTTTGAAATCCATGAAAATTAAGGAGATGCATCAGTTGGTTAAAAAAGATTTGGGATTCAGCACAGGTGAGAACCAGGACCTGATTCATGTCTGGTTTCTTCCTTAATATTAAAAGTCCATCCAAACCTCCCATAGCATTTATATCCCCATTTGTCAAATTAAAYTGGTCTATGCAGAAGTTTTTGTGCTGTGCAATGCTGCACATAAAAAACCTTGGCTTAGGAAATGCTTCTCTTCCAAGCTTTCCCAATGCAGTGTCTCTCTCCTGCAATATCCAGYTGAGACATCAATGACAACATGGATACAAGTTCAGACTGAAAAYTGGGGTGATTTTTAAGGTAAAAAATCTTCTATGAGAATAATCCCTTTTAAGGAACCACTGAAAAGCTGCTGTGAGAACCATACAACTTATAGTGAATCAAAAGAAGAAACTTCATTTACAGAATTTATAATTCAGGAATTTCATACAGTGATTTTTATTTTGTGGTCTCACAGAAACTCTTGAAATTTTGTATTGATTATTTATCAATCTGTGACATACTATGCTACCTATTTTAAGGAAGTTGTATTAATCTGCATGTTTTTGAGAGGCTGTCTTGGTTTTATCTACATTTTAAGCATAGGAAGAGTTAAATGTAGGAATGCCACAGGAGGTATCTATGTAGTAGGAATGCCACAGGAGGTATCTATGTAGTAGGAATGCCATAGGAGGTATCTATGTAGTAGGAATGCCATAGGAGGTATCTATGTAGTAGGAATGTCATAGGAGGTATCTATGTAGGAATGTCACAGGAAGTATCTGTGCCTCCCTCCCTGTGTGCAGGGCACAGCCCATGCTCCAGGCCAATACAAAAATTCATTTAGTGTGGAAAAAAACTCAGGAATATTCCCAAAACAGACAAGGCAAAACTGCCTTATTGGCCCTTCTTCTTCTGCCCCTGCTCTGGAGAAAAGGAGAGGAGTTCTCCCAGAATGTGTAAAGGTTGCTGGGCTTTATCCCTGCTGGGAYAAACAAAACCCCCCAGGTTTTGTGYCTTTTTGTCCCTCAATGAATGAAAACTCTGATGCTGCAGAGGCCAGGAGAAATTTAGGCATAATTCAAGCAATCCCACCCCCATCCCCACGAGTGTGCAGGGTCAGTGTGCCAGGTTTTGTTTGCTCAGGTGGCTCCCATGGTTATCTGATTTCTCTCCCTCCGTGGGTCAGGGCTGTGCTGAGGAGCACGTTCCATTTATACAAATAGCATTTCAGCTCTGTAATTAAAATGCAGCATAATCACAAACAATTGAACAGCCATCAATGAGCACAAGGCAGAACAGCTTGTCACACACAAGGCACAGAATTAAGGCTGGAGACAATTTTCATTTGTTTCCTTATTAAGGAACATGAATGAAGCCTTATATTATTTGAGGATGCTTAGAGAATATAGGTATGAGCACTTGGTGGGTTAATCACTTCCAGACAGAAGACTATTGGTAATTTCTTTAATTACAGTACAACTAATCAAACACAGAAAACTCTAAAGAATTGGCCAGTTCCTATGGATTAGACTGCAGGGGTCCCATCTAATTTCAGCGACTTAACCCACGATTTCCAGTGATGTATTTCTGCTCCTACTCCAGAACAAAAACCAAAGCTGCATAGCAGATGGTGAGGTTACCATACCAGTTCCTGTATTTTTATTTAATACAGCCACAGCTGAGGTTTGATGGGAAGAGAACATTGACAATCAAGTGAACTGATCGAATGCAGCCCTTGCTATGGAGTCAGGATAATCAGATTAAACTTGCTGCAAAAAGCYAAGTTCATAAACCCATAAAAGTCACCTAATTGCAACCTTTGTTCAAAAGAGCAAATACAAGTGTATAAACTGCTGCCTTTGTCTGCTTTAGTGTTTAAGACTGGAATTTCTTTTTATATTGCAACTTCATTACATTTATTTAAGGGGTTACAACATATTAAATAATTTGCTTCCATCACCTTAATATTTTCCTGAATCACCTAATTTTCTATTTTTTTTTAACATGCATTTTTCATATTTTTAAGAGCCTTTTATAAAATTAAGATGTTTATATTTGGCTGATTCCAGCATAAAAATAGAATGAGCCCAGTGAGTCAGAAATCAGCTCTTGCTCGAGAAGACCTAAAGAATCCTAAATTTATTCACAGTGACACATGGAATAATAATTATTTTTACATGGGCTGTGATGGAGAAGGTAATAGAGTATATTACAATGCATGAAAATAATAACCTGTCTTTTATCCAACATATGGTTTTCATGAAAGATGAACTTTAACTACAGCTAAGCAGAGGGGCAAAAAAAAGGAAAGCCAGTGAGTTAACACAGGGACAGACAATTTACTACCTTAATATTAATAGAGAAGGGAAAATATCTTTCTGGCAGAGTCTATCACACAAGAATGAGAAGATAAATTTCAGGGAAATTCCCTTCATCAAATACAGCAGC
This sequence comes from Cardinalis cardinalis, assembly GCA_014549065.1. Classification (NCBI taxonomy): domain Eukaryota; kingdom Metazoa; phylum Chordata; class Aves; order Passeriformes; family Cardinalidae; genus Cardinalis; species Cardinalis cardinalis. The sequence goes on from JACDOX010000093.1 coordinate 787,366, forward strand.
TGGAAAGAATGTAAGTGCAACCCTTTGCTTCCCCATCATAAACCAGAAAGGGATTGCCCAAAGACTTTGAGACACCTCTGGATTTTCACAGCTGATTTGTAATATGCACTTCTGCATCTTGATTCTCCAGAGAACTTGGTATTCTCCTGCTAAATCTCATTTATAGTCCAGCCAATTCTCACCTTGAATTTTCTAGAAGCCTTCTGACCTCAGGTGCACACAGTTAATTCTTCTTCGTAATTTATCTTATCCTTCTTTCCAGCTAATTCAATTACTGCTTGATTAGTGACACAAGACAAAGGAGAAAATAAACCTGGGCTATCATTAATGAACAGAGCCAGGGAATTCACCTGCAGGTTTCCATGAGAGGCCTCTGCAGCAGGGCACAGTGACATGGGGAATGGCCAGGGGTCCCTGTGCCACCCTCCAGAGCGGCCCTGAGGCCACAGGATGSCTCATACACCACTGTTCACTTGAGCTGGTCCTGCTCAGCACTGAGTCAGTGCTATGGGATCCAGGCTCCTTCCTCTCTGGAAACTTGGGAAATTTCCCTGAATTCAGTACCCACATTAAAAGATAGTAAGAATTTTTAATTTATTATCTGGGTAGGAAAATTAAACCACCAGGGCCTCGGTGAAGGGTAGGAGTGGTGTAAGTCACAGAGCTGACAGGTAACTTGGAAATTTGCTCATCTTTATCCCAGAAATGCTGGTTTGGAACTATCCAGGGAAAGATGCAGCCCTGCATCCCAATGCAAAGCCCAGAAGTAATGAATGATTTGCTGCACGTGCCTCCACCAGGAGCTTTGCTGACTACAGGAAGCTTTAATCAAGTACTCTGAGGGTTCCCTAAATGCTTGAGCAGATATTCCAGCACACTGCTGCTCCTCCTACCTGCTCACTTAGCAGGATTTGCTCCCTGTGCTCTGAAAACACTTCCCTCTGCTCTGCCTCCAGCCACAGAGGATATGAGAGGGAAGTGGAAAGTAAATTCTGCTGGTCCCAGAGCTCCAGAGAGTCCTCCTGCTGCAGTTTGTTAAATGACACTGTTAACAGCCCAGCTTWAACAGCCCCCCGCTCCAGAGCTGCTCTCAAATCTGCCCAGATGGGAAAAGATTTTCCTCCTTGCCATCTCCTCCAGCTGGARGAGGATTGCTCCTCCAGTGAATCCCACCAAGTGACAGAGCCATGCCCTGCTGCAGCACGAGGGAGGTGACACTGCACCTTGYGAGGGAGAACTGCACGTGCTGGCCAAGGTTAATGGGCTGCTGTGGAGCTCTACTGAGATAAATGGAGTTYTGCCACACAAAACAGGGTATGGAAAATATTTAAAAAGGCATCATTTCCCACCATGTCAAACTGCTGCCCAAAAGCAGAGTTTTTAGCATTCATCTAAGTGGCCTTTTAACAGCATAAATAGAATATTGTTATCTCCAGAGCAATGTTCCAAAAGGTGATCTCAGATAAAGAGAAGCAGGGAAAGTTGAGGAACCTGACAAAAATAAACATTCTCTGAAGATGAAGATGTTTCTGCTAGCACAGATGGGTTACAGCAAAAAACACTTACAGCCTGAACAGAGATTCATCAAAATTATTTCACAGGGTTTGCCACATGGTACCACAGCAGCCTCAGACATTTCAGGGATCTAAAAAGTGTCACCTGGTCTCATATAAATACTCTGCTGGTATAAAACTCAAGAACCAGRTAAATATTATCCTTTGAGGAGCCTTGAGCTCCAGAGCATGTTTCAAATGTAAAATTTTACACCCTGCCTCAGGAAACTCAAGCAGCAATTCAGGCTATTCCGAGTTCTCCAGTACCACTGCAGCTCCACTGTTTTATTCTCCAGTGTTAACATATGCTTGGCTTGAAAACAGGGACTGCTTTAATCAAGGCTTATTTGGCTATTGTAATTTTGGAATTATGAGATCATCAAAGGACCCAGCTTAGGATAATGAGAGTGAATAGAATGACTTTGGCTTAACAGGGAAGTATAAATTATGTCTAAAGAGGATACATCCACCTTGTGCCAACTGGTTAAGCAGTGCTCCCACAGATGTTTCATCCATACAAACTTCTCAAATCCCATCTTTTCATTAAAAAAATGACCATAAAAATTCAGATGCTCAGCTGAAGATGCTTCACCCAACGCAACAGACATTTTTTTCTTATTTCTTTTAAGCTTTTGAAGCATGGTTTGGAGCTGTGCCCTCYCTGGTGAGCACACTGGAGCTGATCCTGTAATATTTACACAGTGAGTTTTGGATGGAGCAAACCAGAGTTAAGGTGTTGAGCTGTGACTGCCACGTCCTTGGTGGGTGCAGGGGGGCTGGAGGCAAAACCACAACCAACCAAATTCTTTGTTTTCCCTTGATCCACAGGAAGAGGAAGCTTTTCCAGGGAGCCCACAACAGTGACAGACTATTCGGTGCCTGCTCACTGCTGGCCAGYGCCGTGGGGCAGCCAGGGAAGCGCAGGATTTGGGACAGCCCTGACACCCCCTGTGCCACTCCCCATGACCCATCCCCGCCCTCCAGGATGCTGTGCATGCCCTGCAGCCCCTGTGGCACCTCCCGGAGCCAGAGCCAGGATGCTGTGCATGCCCTGCAGCCCCTCTGCAGGGATGGCACCTCCCAGAGCCAGGAACTCAGGCAGCACAGGGAGGAAATTTGTTGAAGGCGCAGCATTTCCGAGCAAACTCGCACTCATGGCTCTCCCTGGAACAAGGCTCCCAGTATAGCTGTGGTCAGAAGCTGCTCCAAGGGAAGCTGTTCTTATTTATATTCTGGAGACACATTTGAGCCCTTAGTATCTTGTTTTCCATACTCACTTTAACAAAGCATGCCTTCTCCAAGGCTTGCTAATGAGCCTAGCATACTTAGGGAAAAAATGTAAAATATACAAACAAACTCACTGTCAGATGGGTTTTTCCAAGACCTGGCCTGAAACTCAGAGAAATAAGAAATAAATGCTGTGTCCCTCCAAATATCTTACAAACTCTGACGAAGAAAAAAACCCCAACCTTGATTTTTCGGCCAAATCTCCCAGCTGCTTTTGCAATTCATAACAGGTCTGGCTGAAGAGCTGGTTCATTTTTATAAATCTAGTTCCTTTTCACAAAAAAATGTTACTTTAATAACATCCAAATCCTGATTATTTTGTGCTTAAAACCAAACTTTGTTAAAAGACAGAGTCTTTTCCTGCACTGCACTTTCACCCAACATACATAAAAGCACTCCTAAATTTCTTTTGGAAAGAGTGTGCCCCTTCCAGAACCAGTGCTGTTWCTCAGGATTAGGATGGGTGAATTTGAGAAGAAAAATCATAAATCAAGATAAAAAGATAGCATCTAAAATCCTGGAGATCAGTAAACYATTAAGACATGCATGGCACTAAACCTTCAAAAACCACACACATTCAAACTGCAACTAATTGGTGAACAATCAGTGCAAGTTCCAAACTGGTAACATCACTCTGAACAGCAGGAGACCCAAATGTCAGGTTTTGAAGGATATATTTCACTGGATTTCCTTTATTTCATCAATGCTGATCAGCACTGGGCTCTCAAGGATTCTTCTCCCTTCTTGCAGGTGTAACATTTTCAAGGATCCCTTTGCTACCTCACTGCTCTGATTTCCAYAGAAACTCAGGAGTGGTGTTTATTTTGTGTAAGAAGACATCAGAAAACATTTTTACCATATATGCACACATTGTTCATGGAGTTGTGTGCAAATACATCTGTGACTTGTCATCKGCCTCACCTGAGCAAGCTCTCCTCCACATAGCTCTGTCCTGACAAAGAACACAAAAATAACTCTCTAGGAACCAAATGTGTTTCTCAGAAATGCATCTGCCAGCCTTGCCACAAAGCCTTTTTCCACCTCCATTACCCAAAATAGCTCTGAAGGATTTCCAAAGGGCCATCAAGGCACAAAGCAACTTTCACATGTGGCTTGGAGCCTCTTGTTTCTCACCTACTTCATGACAGAGGAGGGGTCTGGGGAGGTTTGGGCCAGATTAAGCCTTTGCCCCACACATGTACCAGAAGTCTCTATGGACTTGCATCCTTTAATGTGCTTGGTACCAAACTTACAGAAGTGAATATTGTAATTTCTGATGTCTGATGAGCTTTTCCTAAATGACAACACAACAGATCTTAGCCAGGGRCCAAGCACACAGGAAACACTGTTATCCCTCAAATAAATAATTCATAGAACTTTGCTTAATGAAAATTTAAGAAGCAAAAWATCACACCAGCATTAGTAAGTTGTCCTTTGAAGAAGTTGCCTGCCAAGGTCAAAAAGCAGTCACCTGAAATGGGATCAACCAGCCAGAGATTCAGATGGGAATTCAGCTTTCTCAGATCAGCTTCTCCAGCTGGTTTTGGTATAGAGGGAAGCATTTCTTGCTGTGCTCACTGTGCTGCTGAGAAGCCACAGCCACTTTGCTCTTCCCTTATCACAGCCATGAGGCCAGCTCAGCAACCAAATCTGCAGAAACTCAAGGGAAACCAAAGCCAGCCCAGGCTCTGCCATGCAAACCTTGCAAATGCCACCCCAGGGGGTGATTTGGACCCAATGCCACCAAGAACTCACAGGCACCCAAAGAGTGACACAGCAGCAACCTGGAGCTCAAGTGTCCTTTCCTCAAAAGTCAGTCCTGTAGGAATTCAGGGAGCAGGGCTCCAAACCCCAACAGGGATTTTGAGAATTTGAGTTTGCTGCTCCAAAAACACACAGTTTGACCAGTCTGCTGTCAGACCGATTCCTACTAAAACAAACATTTAACATGTGCAAATACTAAAAGATGAATTTCCTGTTTGAACAGTCAGCACAACAGAACATTGCCAAAGGAATCATTGCAACATCTGTCAACGTAACCAACCAACTTCCAGCCAGAAAATAGGACAACCATGATCTGTCATCAGAGACAGAACCAATGCCCCAGCACAGCCTCCCCGTAYCAAATTCCACATGGACACAAAAGATGAGCAGGATGGGGCACAAAGAAGAGTTCCTGTGATCTCTTACCCTTCCCTTCCTACCCAAATAAGCCAATATGCAGCKTAGGAGTGGAGGCCCCTTTGGTACTCAGCAAATGAACCACCCTCCAGGCAGTGACAGCTTGGAGACTGTTCTGTTCTCCCCAAAAAATCAGTTGCTTATGACCAGGGAGCTGCTCCCCTCAGACATCTCATTAACAGAGTTACCAGCCTGGCCAAACCTCCCCAGCAGACATGTACAGGCATTGCAGTGATAGCAATGACAACATCAATGTTCACAAGAAATTCTGMTTTTTTAATAAGTATTTCCAGGGTCTTTGCTCATTTTCTAAGCAATCACAGATTCCTGGTCACTCACAGAGAATCACTGATAACAAAAAGGTTTCATTTCAGTTCTGAGGGATAAGGTGTTGCTGCTGACAGCCCATTGCACAGGTGTGTGCTGTCCCTGCAGGTGTGTCCCAGTCCTCAGCATTTCCCTCCTGCAGGGACCCACTGAAAGCTGTTTGGATGTGCAGGGGGACACTCCCATCCATGAGAGACATCACTTTATCAGTGGAAATGATGCTGATGTGGCTGTGGGGCTTTTAAACTTTTTCAGGAGCCAGAAATTCCTCTACAGCCTGAGTGCCTGGAAAGTTATTACACTTGTGTGCAGAAAAGGTAAATGTTACCAATTTTGCTTTTAAAATTATATAGAAAAAAGCAGAGGGAGACAAATTAATACAGTTGGATTTGCCCAGGTGGTTAAAGAATCCTCCAGTGCCAAGGAGGTGGCTTCTGGCCACAAGTGGTCAGGGAAAAAATTCTTTTGTGAACTTGCTGCCAGTGGAAAGGTGGTGGAGACTTTCCTGAGCCACTTCTGACTATTGTGGCACACGGAACAAGCCAGGGAAAAAGAAAAGGAAGAAGYAAAAAGAAAGAAAAAAAGAGTGCAGCAGAGCAGTTTCTGCTATCTCAGAAGAAGAYGCTTCAGAAAAGCTGCAGGAGCAGGACAGCTGATTTCCCAGTGTTCCCTCCCAGGCAGAAAGGAGCTGCTGCCATCAGCCAGCTCCATGTCTGGGATTTGGAAATGTGAACAGGGCCCTTAACTTCCAAAACCCTTCTTCCTGTTTCTATTTTAAACTAAAGGAGCCACTCAGAACTTGCAGGAGAAGGCACAGCCCTAAAGCTCTCCAGGCCAGGGGCATCTGAAGCAGTCACAGAAAATGCTGTGCTTGTAAATTGTTGCTGCTGCTCTTTGCAACTCTGTTAACAAAACTTGTAATTTTGTTTTCAAATACAGAAAGTGGGAGTGGAAGAAGGGGGAAAAAAGCACAATTGGCACAGCTCAAGTCAGACACTCAAGTCAATGTATCAAACATTTCCAGTGCAAGACACTGTTCCCAGCTCACTTCCATACATTGTGGATGGGAATTTCCCTGGTTTCCTTTGGGATACCACCCCCAGACCTAACCCAGCTCATTACCAAGAAGCTCTTCTCAATATCCAAGCTCAGGATTCTCTTTTCACTACTTTTATCTTAGCAGCCTTGATTATGCTTTCCCCCCCATTCTAAATCACTCCTTTATTACTTGAATACATTAATGTTCTCCCTCTCAGTGATAATCAATGGAGCAGTTGCATTTAGAAAAACTCAAGATGAACTCAATTAATTAATAAGAAAAATTTGCAAATCACTGTCATACTCTCTAATTAGCCACTTCCCACTCCYGCACAACAGGAGAGTTTGGACTCAATTATTTGACCCAAAGTTTGAGGATGAAGACCCAAATGCATCTTTAAACACACAGAGCAGTTTCCTGAAGTGAGGCCACGCAGTTTGAAGCAGTTAAATCCAGCTGGCTGCACGATCCATACAGCTGTGGCTTCCCTCAGCTCTTAAATAAAATATTAGGGTGTGTTTCTATTGTTTGTTGGCTGTCATCAGCCCATCCTTCAGCTGACGGGGGTTAAAGGCTATGTAGATTCCTGGGACAGCTGTTTGGTAATTGTCACAGGCAGTTACTTGGTAACCCAGGAAAGGCAATCTCAGGAGGTGGATTCTTGGTTGCTAAGCGATAAATTCAGGTAAAATAACCTTTTCCTGGATTTTATTGCAACTACAGGCTCCAACTGAATAGTCCTGGGCTTTCTTCTTTTTTTTTTTTTTTTTTCCCTTTCC
>JACDOX010000093.1:794569-811901 GCA_014549065.1 Cardinalis cardinalis
TTTCTTCCCAGGGATGGGATTTAAAATTATTGCTGAATAACTTTTCTGGGATCTCATGCAGCATTCAGCACAGGTTAAATGAGGTGGCACAATATTCTACTGCTATTTAAAAGGATAAATCCACAAGGCTTCTACAGCACATTGCAGCACGTGCTGTTTATTTGCTGGGTGCAGAAGAGTGATTCACACAACAACAAGCTGAGCAAAACACAGAAAGGGGCAGGTRCTGCTCCAAAAAGGATTTGCTGTTCCTATTTCCCTTTTTGGGGGTAGGAATTTTTTTATTTACTTATTTTTAAGAAACTGCAGCATGCAGGTTTGAGCTGAGCCAGATGCTTTTGTGCCTGAGGCTCGCTGAGCAAAGCACTGCAGCCCCCCTGCCCTTGGCAGCATCGTAGGGGTCAAACTCCCACATGGACACAAAGTCCTTCAGCAGTTTCCCCACGTGTGTGTCACAAGCAGGAGCTCAAACAGAATCTCAGCTCTCAATGCTCTGTAATTTCTTCACCTATGAAATMGACACTGGCAAGACTTATTTTTCTGCATGGCAACCTTATTTATGAAAGCCTTAGARGGTGAAATCCTCAATCTTCATTTCCAACAAAGGTATTTTTATTGGTTGCTACCTTATCATTATTGAGTAATTCTCAYGTCCATTTTCAAGGAAATTACAATGAATCAACACCTGCCTCCCTCCAGAAGAGATGTGCAAACAGAATTTGGCTGAGTGGGCTGCACTAAGCCCATCCTGCTGTTACAGAGCAGGACAGGGTCAGGATGGATGGATGGAGGGTTCAGCATTGGCTCCAGGCTGGGAGCCAGSTGGAGCTTCCCAGAGGATCTGTGCAGCCACCCCTGTGTGTCTCAGCCAGCAGCAGCACCCACCAAGGGCAGGCACCAGCCCAGTTCCCTTTTYAGGGGCCTCTGACCAGCACAAAGAAAATTCCATCCCAATTCCTCTAACATCCCACCTTGCTCTCCCTGTAGATCTGAAGAAGGATGTTTGTCCCTGCCCCAGGATCATGCTGTCTCTGCCACTCCACTTCCCACACACTCCAGAAGGACTTTGCAGAATTCTCTCATGTTCCTTCCAAGAGGAAGAAATCAAAGGTGTCTCTGTGCCCAGACTCTTGTACCATAACCTGTGACTTGGGAACAACCAAGCTCTAAAGAGCTGCTGAGCTGACATCAGGAACCTTCAGGGAGGATTTCTGCAGCCAGCTCTACAAAATCCAGTGAGCAAGACCAATTCTGCCTCACCGACAGGAACTTCACCATGTTCAGACTCACCTTATTCCCTTGACCAGGAAGAAGTGAACTCCTCAAGCCACACTAAGAACTTAAGGACATCCCAGCTGGCCAAGGAACCCTCCTGGTTTACTAATAAAAATTAAAGGAGTGAACTGGAACCAGAGAATTAGTTTGAATGACAAACACACTGACATGTACCAAACCCTTTTGTCACAAAGATCACAGAACTGCTCCCCTTTCAATCACTACAAAAATTACTGTTGAGGAGAAAGAAGATCTGGGCTGTGCATATACAAAAACCAGGAGAAAAAATATGGTTTCCAGTGAGACAAAAAGCACATTTTTCAGAGGCTGTACTTCTGGTGAAGGAGGAAGCCCATTTGCTGATGTTTGCCCTCACACCTGGGGAAGATGAATGAGCCAAGGTTTGAGCCAAGGTTTGATCCTTGCAGGCTGCTCAGGGAAAGGCTGATGGAGTGGTTGAGCCCTGGTTCTCCACTGAAGGGCCAGTGCAAGCTGTGTTTTCCACTCCTTTATGTGCCATATGGCAAGTGGAGGAGTCTGGCTGGGATTCCTTATTGATGATTTTAGCTTGATGCTCAATTTCTACAGCCCCARGAGCACAAAAGCTCTAAAGCTGCATTGTTGTTCAAGGCATTAGGTTTGCATGCAAGCAGAGAGAAAATACCACCTGCTCCAGAAGTCAGGTAAAATGACACACAGAGTCRATATTCAGTGAAAGGCTGGGGTCTAACCAAGGAAGGATGGGCAGTGGCTTTCAAACACACAGAAAAGCACAGAAACAAAATCMAGTARYTGGGAATGGCACAGGGAAGGGATGGGTCACATTTCACACTACAGATTGTAAAGGAAATAATTMTTTTAATACATATTATTTAAAGGTCTGAAAATCAGATCAGATTAAATATAGTAATACTCTACACCCATCTATAAACCACCCATCCTAACCCACTTCACTGCTTCTTCCAAACAGGGGAAAGCAACTGCATCCAAATAAAGAGGCACAAAAATATCTGTTTCTGTGTGATCTGAGGCTGATCCAGCACCTACAGAGTCAATGAAAACATTCCTCTTGACTCCAGTGTGGTTTGGATCAGGCTCCTCAAAAGAGAAAGTCTTATACCAGGGAATTTTCTAAAGCAGAAGGAGAACATCTCAGATTCCATCTCAGAATTTTCTTTCTGTTCCTCAAAAATACTTTTTTTGAGGTGCCATCTTTTGTGAGATGTTTTCAGGCAGCTTTGAATGCTGMGCAAAATTACTYTGATACAGAAATCTCACTGATAAAYGGTTATTAAATAGGTTTTGAAATGCTACAAAGATCTTTCTCAAGAATTAAGCACAATATTATCTCTGTGTTATGCAGAAAGGAAACAAATGTCTATTTTTCCACAGCATACATATCATCCTGTATACCTAGGAGTCATTTCTTCCCTTAAAATTGCATTATTTTCATTAAATTCTTTCTCTTCTTTTTTTTTTTTTATGTTTCAGGTGATGATTAACTTTTAATAATTAAGCAATGCCTTCCTGAGAATGGCCAGGCCCTGTTTCTGTTTCCTTATTCCCTTGCTGCTTAGGCAGTATCCCTACTTAGAGCAGCAGGGATTAAACAAGCCATGACTTTTTGGGACCCAGGCAAATAGAGAGTAGAACAGAGAAGGCAAAGATTTTTTAACTCACACAAACCTTAAAATAGCACCCTCCTTGCTTGTCATTTTTGTCCCTTGACAAGATCTCCAGTAAAAAAAAAAAAAAATTTTGCATTTTCAGTCTCACAAAAACCATGGGTTCTCCAGCAACGAGGCAACGGAAAAAATCAATACTTGCCATGTACCATGTAACCAATAGAATAAGGGCAATGATTTATGTATGGATGGATGCAGACTGAATCAGCTGGGGCCTCAAACACAGGCACACAGAGAAGGAGCCAGAGAGAAAGAGAGGTGTGGGGGTGAGCTGGACTGCAGTGATTATTCCTCCACTATGGGCAGATTTTTTTTTTTCTGCAGCAATAATCCCCCTCGCTGGCACTGCAGGATGTGCAGGAAGGACTAGCAATGTGTGGAATATATGCTGGACCAGCTTTTCTCTTTTTGCCTCAGAATAATGATGCTGTGTTGAATATTGAGGTACAGTAAAAAAGGAAGAACGGTACAYGGGCTGCAGTCCTTCAGGCTTCCAGCTACCTCCACCCTAATAAAGAGCAGCCCACTGGGGCAACAAGAAATAGTTTAAAGAGAGTCAAATTGTCAACAGGATAAAAATGTACCATCACTGCTTCATGCCAAGGAAAAGCAGGAAGGGCTCACTGAAGAGAACTACTTATACCCCAGGAGTTTCTGCTGAGAATAGAGTTTTGTAAATTGGATTACCAGGGACACAGCACCATAAGGTATTTAATGACTGTGGTAACTTTTAGGATATCTAATACTGCTGCTGCTTTAGAAACAAAAGCATCATGCTAAAGATTTACTTGTCTGTTTGTGTGATGTAGGCTAGCAATAAACACTTATCCAAACTATATTCAATGCTTTATTGCTGTACTGTTAATAAATAGCTCGTGGATGACTTGAAAGTGAGAGTAATTTGCTGCAGAAATGTCATAGTATTTTATTAAAAATACCTCCTGTGTAGTTTGTGCCAAGTGTAAAATAACCCGTAAGCATTCCTGCGACTGCTCGGATCCAGGCTGCATTTACATTTTGCAGAATCAGATGTTGGTTCAGGACTTTCAATGTCTTAGTTTGCCATGAAGTAATTTGCTATAATTCATATTTCTGCCACAATTACCACTGAATCAATTCTCTTTTCTTTCTATAATATTTAGACAACATTTAGACCTTGGTATTTTTAGTCTCTCTCTTGAAAGGTAAAATATTTCAGATAATGCTATAGAACAATAGGAGGCCACCAGTTACATACACCAGTGAGGCAATGTTAGATCAATTAAAGCTTTAAGAATTGGGGGGATGTTTGAAAGCCTTGAATTTTATAAATGTCTGGGAATTTATCAGGTCAGAACAGAACAGAAATCATTTCCATTCTGCCTTCCCACACCATATTATGACAATCTGCTGGCGAGATTAATCACCAGCTCCCAAACAATTGTGTTTTATGGCGAAAATATCAATGAATATAAGGAAAAAATTTAGTTTAAGTATAAATAGATTTTTGTTTTCTAAAGAATGTGGTTGCATGTCACCAGACTTTGCACTTGAATGATAAAAATTCAGACTATTTTGCWTTGCTATCACCTACCTATACTGTGCTTAGCATAACAGAGCATACACCTGTATGGGCATAGCAAAAAAGCAGCAAAATAAGACCCTGAAAACAGAGTTGGTATTTGATTTCCCAGTCAGCTGACAATGGCAGACAACAATAAATTTCAGAGAATGAAAGTATAAAACATGTTCTAAAGCAGAGTAAATATAAACAGCTCATTCTTAATTCAGTTAGAAAACCCTTCTGGTGGCAAACACTCAACAGCAGTAACAACTATCTGCACCTCATTCCTCTCTTTTTATTCATCCCACAGATTAAAATCTTGATAAATTWAAACCTTTTACAGTTATGTTAGGATACAATGGACAAAGATGCAGCCCATGAGCCAAACAAAGCACAACAGAACACTATCCACAAGAGAAGACACCTCAGCAGCAACTTCTGCTGTAGAAATGAAATGTGCACAATTCAAGGGGATTTTCCCAACTGCCCAAAGTCCTGGAACAGAACAGGGCATGGAGAGTCTTACCTTGGAGCAATAATTGTAATTCTCCTCCTGCTTTCTCTCTCTCAATAAACAGAACAGAAACTCCACAGATGATGCTGGACTTGCTTGAGTTTAGTTTAGCTGCAGCCATAAGGCCATGGACCCTTTGGAGGAGGAGAGGGAAGAAGGGAAGAGCCAGAGRAACAGGCACAGCTCCTGCACAGCACCAGGGCCAGGTGAGTCACACAAACAATGCCTTGGGGGCAGGGATGGGGGAATTTGGGTTGAAAAGAATGCCAGCATTTCCCTTTCTGCTGGCCCTGCACTGCTTTGATAACTTAGCACAAGGTTATGCAGTTAAAGCAYCTGAGCAAAGCCTGGTTTGGGGTTTGGACAGAGCTGCAGAGTTCATTTTAAAGCAACAMCACCCAGGTTCCCATTTCATAAACAAAAGGAGAGGTGCACTGCCACTCCTGCAGCCCTGCACTGCTCCCTCACCTCAGAGGCTCTGACTGGCAAAGAACTTCAGAAATTGAAGTTAGTCAATTCTATGYGTTATAATTAGGAAAAGATTACAGAAATCACTGAATCTGCAATACAGAAAATTATCCTAATGGTTCACATGTACCAACAAATGTCTGTTTCTATCCAGCACATGATGTTCTCTTTGCAAATCACCACTTGAAAATACACTGAAGTTGAAGAGAACGTGGTGAAATCCACAGCTAATTTTTTAAAAGCTGACATATAAAATACCAGAGGAAAAAAAAAAACAACCTTATTTATCATTTTTARAGGAAATATTTTAATCTGATGTTTACTGCAATTCATTTCCTTTGCATGATTTCCTGCTTTTATTAGAGAAATACACAGTTAGGCTTGCTCCCATTTACACTACTGGTGAGATTATCAGTAAAACTAAATTATTCTTGTTGACATCTTCTTAGCATTTTTAATATTTGTGCTTTGGAAACAACTAAAAAAAGGGAGTGGGTGTGTGACTTTAATAAATGTGTTGTTTTTAATTCACTTTCTATACCAGAAAATGTATGTATACAACTGTGTGTTAATTTGTTTCCAAATGAACGTGCAGAAATTTCTCATTTCTCTAAAAGCAGCAGAATAATTTAAAATTATTTAGGGACACGCCTGTAGAAACACATTTACAATTTTTTTCTGACATTAAAGCATTGTAGTTTGTCTCATGAATAAGGAAATGTCACAGAATGTCACAGATTGAAATGCCTTATCATGCTGTAAAAACTGGGATACTGTGGAGCAGCAACATCTGGATTTTTGATGTCTTCATAATTTTTTGTCCTGGTGTGGTCAAAGGATATCAATATTTGTTGGAAAGTGCTRAAGTACTTCTGCAAAGAGCAGCACTAAACTAAAGCCAGTTCCTGGGGAAATGAGCAGCCCRAGATCCTGCCTAACACAATGCAGAGGGAATTTAACAGAAATGCAATGTCTGCAAGGTGTCAAATTTAATCCACAGTAAAAGGGGRAAAAATCAACTGAAAAGCATTGTAGGCCCTGATTTTGGAAGTGCTTGGGTCACAAAAGCAGCACCCACTCTGAAAACAACCCAGTGTTCTCCAGACATGGCCTCAGCTCTGGGAAAAAAATCTGAGGGGGAAACTGAGCCCTGATATTTGCCACACAACAAGCCCCAAATATTGGTGTATCAWTGCCCCCTGAGCAGTTGGAGAGCTGGCAGTGATCATTTGCAATTACTGTAATTGCATTCATTCCTTGCTATCATTTCCCCTACTTACAGTGAACAACATCTGATTCTTTTATCTCATGCAAACCACCCCAGCTCTGTCAACAGCTCCTGAATTTTTAAACAGGTACCTTTCCCTCCCCTCTTTTATTCTGCCCGAAATTTTCTGACCCCAGATCCTCAGCTAGAGCAACTTCCATGGATGAACCAGTTCTATAGCAGTCACCTAATAAAACACTATTAATTGTAATAGATTTTTGTTTTTTCTTCCAATGATATTTCCATGGCAACATTTTCAGGTTCTATTGTTGAGGGTGTTCTTCATTCCCAGAGCAGGTTAACCACAGGGCAGGAAGGGCAGGCTGTTGGTCAGCTTTTATTTTCTCTGGTCCTTCAGCAAAGGTTAGTTGAGGTCACCAGAAGCCAAAGGGTAATTACTTTTCCTCAACAGGGTTAAAGTCACACAGATTGCTATTGAGACAACTGTATGCACGACCTTCAGGATTTTATGTTCAATCTTCCTTTCTTTCAGCAGAGCAAATGTTAATAAGGAAGCAGAGAGGGTAAGAGCCTGGTTAGCTGGACACTCTGCAGCTCCACACTCTGCAGTTCTGCTCCTGACTGGTTGAGCAGTTTGGAACAAAAATGCCCTTAGGTGAGCCCAGACCACAAAAGGTTGCACAGTGATTAGGTGTGAAAGCTATCAATAGCCAAAAAGGACCTTCTCCAGTCAATTAACAATATTCCAACTCAAGTAAGACATTTTTAGAAGAGCCAGCACCCCCATATGCTGTTTCACTGGCCTCCAATTCATCAATAATGTCACTTCCTTCCACTCTAAAGAATGAGCTGGAATTGCAGGTTTTAACTAGGCAAGATTTTAGTGCTCAGTGTCTCGGGCCTGGCTCCTTCTTTCAGCTTCCTATGGAACAACCAGCAAGGCAGGAGCCTGGTGGGGATGGAGGAGAGACTGACCTGASCTGCAGGGAAAGCCAGGGAGAGGGTTTGGGTAAATGAGGGGTTAACGTGGCTGTGGGGGAAGGAAAAGGGGCTGGTAGCACACCAGCATGGTACACAAAGTGGAAATGCACTCACACTGGGAACCTGCCAACACCAGAGACCCAGTCTGTACAAAATCCCCATGTGWGAGTGCAAATCCAGCTGGACCTCAGGCTGGTGGCTGGTGACAGGTCCAGGTGGCACCTGGAGCTCTGGGAGTCCCTGCTCACAGCACTCACAGCCAGGCACTGCTCTGCTCCTTTCCCTGCCACAAACTGAACTTCCCCCGTGGCTCCCCAGGCACCACTGCTCTCATTTCCAAAATTAACAGCCCTGGGTTACTTCTTGTGCTACACCTGAAAGTAAATATTGCAGCAGGGAAAGTCAATAATGCAAAGCAAGGGGGAAAAGAAGGGGAGGGGTTTGTCTTTCTCAGCCTTCGCTTCAGTTTTCTGTTTTATGGCTTCTCAAGCTCAATGTTGAAAAAATAAAATAAATAAATAAATAAATTATATAAAATAAATAAATTATATAAAATGAATAAATAATACAAGGATCAGGTCCTGATCATTAAAATATCCATTATGAGTCAGGGAAGTGCAACTCAACTTCTTGATTGATGCATTACAGTGTAAGCTCAGCACGAGTTATAAATAATCCCAATGCTGATAGATGACAAATGGAAGATTTGGTAATCAATCAATTCAAATGGGGCTAAATGGAAGAATAATGCATCATTTATACTTGGCTGTGTTGTACAGTATGTAAATTATTGAGCACTTGCTGTAGTACTGTCACACCAAAGGGCTGGTGGACAAACATGCTCATAAAATGAAATGATCAGGCTCTGTTTAAGCACCTGTGGGACACAGCCAAAGGGCCWCAGAAACTTTGTTCTCTCCAGCCTGAACTTCAGAAATTGAACTAGAGTGTTATAATTAGGAAAAGATTACAGAAATGAGTGAATCTGCAATACAGAAAATTATCCTAATGAACAGGGCAGATCTGTCTGCTCAGAAGTTTCCCTTTTCCCAGGGACAGCCACTGCTGTCTCAGAGCTCAAATACCAATTCCCAAACAGAAATCCTGTTATCCAGCATTGCAGACAAGATCAAATTTAGGGTAAGAGCATCATGGGACCACCCCCTAGGAAAGAGCTCCAAACACAGAAATCCAAGAGCTACAGTTCCAGATGTAACTGGCATCTGTAACATGCAAGGGAATCAAACACACTGTGTTTGATTGAAAAGCTGAGTTTAAAAGGCTCTCAAGCCTAATTTCATTATTAAATGACCCTATACAGCAACCACACAGTTAGAACTCTCAATCTTACACATCACTAAATTAATTTAGATGCTACATTTGGAAAGGGAACTTTCACTTGGAAGTGTGTCAGCCCCAGGCAGCAAAAAGCACAGAAATGCCCAGGGGCCACTTACACCACATTGCTTCCACTGGAACCACAGAATCAGGGAATGATTTGGGCTGGAAGGGACCTTAGATCCAGTTTCACCCACTGCCAAGAGTGGAACCAATGTAACAGSAGAATCCTTCTGTGCCACCTGTTTKGGGGAARTTGGGCTTTCAGGAGAACTTACAAACACCCAGGGCAAGACTAAAAGTACCAAGGAAGCCCCAAGGAAATTCAGACAGCTGCCCTGGATTCACCTGCTTCCTTTGGACTTGTAAACAATGACAGGAGCCACAAAGTGCTGATATTGGCAAGTCAGAGGAACATTTAGGAACATTTATCCACTGCTTTTCCATCATATTTAGAATATAGTTCCTACAACTTCATTCCCATAACATTCTTAGAGCCAAATGCAGACTTTCTGATTGTTGTTGAATCATTGAAAGCCACAGTGACATGATACACCTAACAAGCATTTTTATAGATTAAAAAGCCAGAAATAGCAAACCCTAGGACTAAAATATAAATTTTAGCTTATTTTTACTTGAGTAAATCTATGGTAGGGTACCCCAATTACTAATGATTTGTMAATGGTCCTTTGGACACACTTTGCATCTACAAACCCTGACTGAAAATGGCACAGACTTGCAGAAGTCCAACTGCACTTGGCTGCTTTGGAATCTTCCTCTTCGGTTCCTTTTGTTGTTTTGTAATGAACAGACACTGCAAAACAGACTCTGGAAACCACCAAGGCTTCAAAATCATGCTGTCATCTCYAAAGTACAGCCTGCCTTGGTGACTGTGCCCATGGAGCTCCAAAATTATATGKGGTTTAGGTGAAGAGAACATTTGGAAGCCCAAAGATGTTGAAGCTGTTTCCTGATGGTTTATCCATTTCCTTCAGTTTAGAATTCCTGGTCTCAGGATTAGCCATACAAAGAGAAGCATTTTCCACCTGCAGTGTAGAGCTGATGTTTTTAACCAGGGCTTTTAAAAAGTGCAATTAATGATGCTTGAAGCAAAAGAGACATTTTAGATATCAGAGTTCTGRACCAGAAAAACACAGCTCCACCTGCACACACCTTTCCAGGTGATCACCAATAGCACAGGGGAAAAAAAAACACTAGGAAACCTATCCTGGAGCTGGCAGAAAACCTGCAGCACCCCAAGTATCACAAAGGAAAGGTAAAGAGGTTTCCCAAATGATAAAACTGGAAAATGTGCAAATACAACAAGCTGGCAAGTCAAATTTATCTCATAATTGCACMATCTTGCCTAATTCTCCATTTCATGGTAAGACTAGCAAGAGGATAAACATCAATCCCACCTCATCTCTTCAGGCCCATCCCATAAGCCAGGTGAGGGCTGGGATGTCCAGACTGGGTAATTCTCTCCTGAAAGAAAGACACCAGTGTTACTCTAAATCATCTTTTCCACTTCACCCCTTGTGTCATAAGGGCAGGTGGTAAGTGGGCTGTGGGATCAGTGTTTCTTTGGATGTCACACATGGGAAAAGCACATCCCTGGCACAGCATTTATCTGTGACAAGTCCTCCCTTCCACKCTGTGACCCTCTGCAGCTTGATTTCCTGTCAGCTTTTAAAGCCCAGCTAATTAGAAGATTCACTTCTCCTTATGATTCCTGRCTTTCACAGTTTCTAATTAGCCTCTGCAGCAGTCTGTTACCTAAATGAATTGTGATATTCCGCTTGGTGTGTTAAATGAGAATCACCAACAAACCTTACATTTTCTCCTTAGCATTATTTACCTCACAGTAATTTAGTTCTGAGGAGAGCACCTTTTAACTTCAACATTCAAATAAAGAAAGGTAGAAGAAAAAAAAAAAAAGCAGGTTGAACATTAACTCCAATTCCCTTTTCCAAAACAATCCCTCAGATTAGGAGCCCTACTGGGGAAGATCTGTTCCCTAGAGATAGGGCTGAAGGTCTGCACAGAGAGAGGCACAGCCAGGCAGGCTGTGGGACAGCCTCACGTGCGGAGCTCGGCTCCGTCCCGCGCCGCGGCAGCTGCCGAGCRTCCAGAGAGCACCCCAGAGGTAAGAGATGAACGAGGATTACCCCCAAATTCAGGAGTTCCCTCCAGAGGGAGGCTGGGCTATGAGCTGCAGGATGCTGAGGGCTGGTTTCTGAGCACTGTGCACCCTCCAGGTTTTGAGCTGTTCAATAGCCCAGGGTTGTCCAGCAGAAGCTCTGATGTAAAAGTGACTCTGGAGCTTTTCAGTCAGSAAGGCTGGACTCTGACAGAGGCTTTGAACAGCATCTGCTTTGGAAAAAACCCAGGAGTTCTGTCTGTTGTTCCCACTGACCCTTCTGGGAAAGAGAGCACCAACAGCTTGGACAGGGTGATGTTCTTTAGCAACAGAAATTTGAGCAGCAAATCATAAATGTTATTTACCTCCATCTTCATCCAGTGCAGCAGAAAGGCTGAGCTTGGTTTGCAATTTCCAGCTTTAAGATCAACTAACTAAGTTTTAACCTCTTTGTGCCATTTATTGCATTATAAAAACTCCTTTCAATCTCATGCAGGTTGCATCACCTGATGCATCAACTCCTGCAGTGGTAGTTAGCAGACTGTGCACTCTCACACCTCCTCATTTTGGGGCACAAGAGTCAAAAGCCTTCACTGGCTGCTGCACAACACCTGTAAAGAGAGGTTTTTAAAAAGACCAAATTGTCTGTATAAGCAGTCACCAGCCTGAAGATCCAGAAGAGTAAAACAAATATTTAGTAGAATTTCTTCTTGCTGCTAGTGCTATTAGAATATCCTGCTGGAATCAGTAATTTTAGGCAAGACCTAACAACTAAATGCATGTCAGAGTATCTGAAGTGTCTCACTGAATTTTCTCAGGGCAGTTCACACCACCCAGACTCAGAGGACTGAATCCAGCTCAGCTCTTTGTGCTGTGGTTTATGTATTTCTGCCYACAAAAGGCACCTCTGCAAAACCAGCACTTGTATCTGAACATTTCAGCACCACACACACCCAAAATGCCCTTTCCAGGGACAACTGAGCATTCAAAAGCTGCTTGAACTGCACTACAACTTTAACGGTGCTTTGTGGAAATCTCTTGTTATGTATATTTGTAATGGGGCAGATTTGTCCTAATAACCACTGTCAACCATTTGTCAAATCATTATTTTGGAAAAGCAAACTAGCAAGAYGCAAAAGAACAACTGAAACAAATCTCTCAATTGAAATAAATTTCAGAAAGGCATAAAAAGACTTTTACACCTTTTGCCTGCCACTTTTTATTCATTACTAACTAGGTATTACTGTGCTACAGTTGCTGCCCTTGCCCACAAAAATAGAAGAATCCAAAAATTAGTTATGATCCTCATCCTGTGGATCCCAAAATGTTCCTATCCCTGCAGAAAAAGAAATTTGCAGATTCCACAGAGCTGGAAAGAACCTTGCCTATTTTAGKGTCCATCAGATTTCTATCAGCACTGAACATTTTACAGACTCAAAGATTTCCCAAACAACATTTCCCATGTGCAGGATGAAGTGATTGTATTTAATAACTGCTTTAACAAAAGCTTCCCCTGTTCAATTAATTTAGTTGCCAGGCTGTGTTCCAGCAGCAGACAAAGAGTTAATGTCAAAATACATCTTCTGATACCCCGATTGCCTTTCCCCATCCATTGTTTTCAAACTTCCTTTGAATGGTCAGAAATTTTCTGCCTGAATAAACTCTCAACAGAAAAAAGAACTGGAGCAAACAGCAAAATGAATAAAATAAAACCAAACTCTGTGGGCAATATAGAAAGGAGACCTGGTTATAAAATCACCAATTTCTAGCACCAGCATTTATTGTGAAAGTAAGGTCCTTTAAAAATGTAAATTTTACTYCTTGAAGGAAAATTATATAACAGTGACAACATTCTGAACACTATGATAAACCTTGTAAATTTATCTTTGGATGATTTGAGAAGAGTTAATTTCTGCTCTGAGTATCAACTCTTTGGAGAACATTTATAAAAATCACCTTTAAAATAACAAATCCCTGCTTTCATGCTGCTGTTCATGTCCAAGCTTTCCTTTAGACTGAAATGTGGGTGAACACTACTAAAAGTTATTTGYCACTAATACACAAGAGCTTCCAATTCCAACTCTTTTGCTCACTCTTAGCATTCTCATTTTACTGTCAGAAGCAAAAACTCTATTCTTATAAAAACCAAGAGCTGCATTTCAGTTATGGTTATCTATTGATTCAGTTACACTTGAATTGATCTCAAATTGTTTCAAGCAACTGTTCTGCACCCAAAACACCACATGAACCACAGAAACCAGATCAATAGATCTCAAGTGAAATAATTGTTTTCCTTTGTAAGAGCCCATTACTCCTTGAATGCAGAAGTGTTTGATTGACCTCCAGGAAAGCAGCAGATGTGAATAAACCAAGCACCTCGGGCCTTATCGCTCCAGGAGAGRCCTTGGAAATGCCAGGGAGCGCAGGGAACGTGCTCAGAGCTGTGGGAAAGGCACAGCTGGAAAAGCAGCAAACCTGCTCTGGACTCTGATAAGGGCACAGCAGTGAGACACACAGACACACAGGGAAAGAACAGATTTGGGGAGTTTCTCACTGGGAAAAATGCCAGTCACTTGTTTTTTAAAATTTTAAAAGTATAATAGTAATAAAATGGCTATAAAAATAGTAATATAATTAGAGTAATAATAATTTGGACAATTTGGGTTAGGACAATATGAGACAATAGAGATAAAGAGTTACAGATGTCCGGGTACCTCTTTCTGGGCAGCACAAGCCCAGAAAAGGACCCACATTAACAGAGGATTAACCCTTAAAAGCAATACCCTGTTGCATATTCATACACCTCATCCATGATGCATAAATTCCATTCAAACTCAGAATTCTGTCTGGTCATCCTCAAATTCTTCCTCTGAATCCTAACAGCACCTTCGAGGCAGGAAGAAGTTTGCTTCTTCTGATACTGGAGCAATAAATTCTCTTTCTCTGAAGGATTTAGGTGTCCTGTGGCTGCTGTCTCAGTGCAAGTCCTTTCTTTAAAAAAGTATCCCACATGGCATAGTTTCTATCTTAACATTTTGTTATAACCTAAAACTATATTTAACACACTGCTTAAGAGAATTAATACAGCATWACTTTCTAACACAACACATATAACATTCACTTGAATATTTGCGAAAAGCCAATCATAAAATACGCATTTTTCACACTCACTCATGAATAGACAGCAAAATATTTCACTAGTTAAGGAAATAATTCAAGGATTCTCCAGTGACTGGTTTGATTTACAGAGTMTTGGTATTAGTGAGGTTTTGGTCCTGTTTTGTGAAATTTCACACCACAGTGACACTGAAGTAATTTTTTCCCAGTTCCTCACTAAATAATTGTAAGGCTTTGTGAGGGCAGTCATTTCCAGATTACCAATTTTCAGTGCAGCAGCTGAGGAAATCAGGGGCACCACATGAATTCCAGTGGCAGGATAAGATTTATACCAGATTAACAATTCAGCRGAGTGCCTGAAGTGAGATTTTATTTCTTTTAATAATACTAATACTGAAAACAAACTAAATGCTCWCATCAGAGCTTAGAATGGTTTTGTAAGGAATATTGGTTGGCTCCTTGCACATATTASATGAGGTCTGAGCTTTACTCTTTTACGAGTGCAATTAACTGCAAACACCTTGTCATAAACACTGCAAAAGGTCAAAGAGATTGCAACAATTTWGCTAAAGAGATAAATGGTCAAATAAAACATTGAATTGTTAATTCCCAAGTGACAAAAAGCTGCACGAATCAGATCAATAGAAAGACATACAGAACGAATTCTGGGATAAAGGGCAGGTCAACCTTGAAGTGTTATTAACTGGCTCCTGTTGTTTTGCTGGGGCACATCCYGTGTTCCAGCAGGTAACAGGGCTCCCAACAGCAAATTGATGCTCACAGAACTAAAACTGGGCAGCAGAGATTGCTGAAACAAAAAGTTCTGGAAAKATTCAGCTCTATTAACTTTGCTTTTATTAAATATTGTCAGACACAAATAGCTCTTGTTCCATCTTATCCCTAAATTCTGGGGAGTGTGTAAGTGACAGGTTTGTCACTTGAAACTGCATTTTGAATGACTGCAGTCCCTTATTTACCAGGGAGGCAGAATGGGCTCCTGTTTTCTGCTTATTTTTAGACTATTAGGAAGAATTTCATGCTGCTGGGAGGGGACCACCTGAAGAAGTCCCTTCCCCAATTCATTCAATTTTTGAGAACCCTCCAGAGCAGATCACAAGATTGAAAGTTATGTGCAAATCAAATTAATTCAGCATTATTTAATTAGGGATACTTTCAAAGAAAAGAGAGGCCAAGCTACTCATGGAAGAGAAAGCATCAAAAATTGTAAAATGCTATCACAAATCAGCAACTTTAATATGCAGTGGAAAATATCTACCAGTATCCATTGGAAGCAACTGAGGAACTCCAACTATTCCAAAGGGTTAAACATAAAATACAGACAGCAATGCCTATCATGATCTCATTGGACACTTGAAAATGAACATTTCAAAGGTCAGGAATTTTACTTCTGTCAAATTGGATGCCAGTGATTTGCATAAGACTGAAAGTGTCTTATGAATATCAGTGTAAATTCCTCCAGTCATATGCAAATGTAACCACCCCATGCCTCTAACAGCAGTTTTATGTCAGCCAGCATGAAAAATGTACAGGAATCCCATCAAGCACGTTGGGCTTAGGGATATAAGTAACACAAGGCAGTACATGACAAACATCTGTGCTGTGCACATGCCATGAAAACATATTTTACTCTGGCAGAAAATTTTAAGGTGCTGTTAACTACTCATTTAATGATTTTTATCAATGAAAAAAATGCCCTTTCTTTTGCAATGCACTTCAGAAATAGTTATATTTACACAAAACTCGTGGMAACTTTGAGGTGTAATTTTAGCTTTGAGAAGAGGAAGGCACATTTGYGGTTTTTTCCTGAAAAAAAATTTTTACTCTGCAATTTCTAAAAACATCACTTGATATCTACAGCACAAAGCCTCAGGGCTCACTAAATTAATGGCAGTTATGTCTCTAGAATTAATGGCTCTGGGACCAGGACTGACTTAGGTTTTCCTACAGTATTTAAAATTTAAGGAGAAGCCTAAGAGTCTCCCACAATTCTAATATGATAGTAATAAATAATATCCACTAAATGGGAGTGTGTCAAACCAGTCATTTCAGCCAGTAAGTTTATGAAGCAAAAGGGTGCAGAAAGTTTTTTTCCACGTAACAAAGGAGAGAATAAGCTGGTGTAAAACTCCTGTYTATTTGCTCATTTTTAGTTAGTTCAGATGTAATGTTAGACATGATASTATTTGTATCACCTGAGATACAACACAGAATAAAATTATTCTGTGTTCTGAACATCCTCCTTTTTATCAACACAAGGCACTGATTTAAATAACTCTTTTAAATTAAAGAGAGGAAAATAAGCAGCACTTCATGCATATCTCCATCACCAGCAGTGATGCTGATGGAACATAAATGTTATTTTATTAAAGTCCACGGCACTTCCTAAATATCCATAAAGYACCAGATATCCTGGAGTGACTGCTGCACTGTCTAAATGCTGCAAAGCCCTCTCACAATTTGTTACAAATTGAACAATGTGACATCCACAAAGTCCAGCARTTTAACCACAAAAGCCCTTCAGATTCACACATGGAGCCTGGCAAGATGAAGTGCAACTAATTCTCGTGCAGTTTTATTAATTACATCCAAAGGATGCGATTTGACCTCACAACTGTGGTCTTTTCAAGAAGAGAGAGACAACTGCTGTGAAAGTGCACATCTGATGCACTCGCAGCTTTCCTTGTTCCATTAAACAGCTCCGCTCCCCTCGTGGGACCCCAGCRGCACAGACACGAACAGCAGAGCCCAGCAGGAGCGTGCTCAGAGCAGGTGCTCCTGTTTGGGCTCTTTGTGGAGCATGTGGAGCCGAGCAGAGCGGGCAGTGCTCCCCGGGAAGAGGGGATGTACCTGCGAGGGCTCTGCTCCCCCTGGAAGAGGGGATGTACCTGCGAGGGCTGTGATCCCCTGGAAGAGGGGATGTACCTGCGAGGGCTCTGCTCCCCTGGAAGAGGGGATGTACCTGCGGGGGCTCTGCTCCCCTGGAAACGGGGATGTACCTGCGAGGGCTCTGCTCCCCCTGGAA
>JACDOX010000093.1:812970-913001 GCA_014549065.1 Cardinalis cardinalis
CTGCGAGGGCTGTGCTCCCCTGGAAGCGGGGATGTACCTGCGAGGGCTCTGCTCCCCCTGGAACATGGGATGTACCTGCGAGGGCTCTGCTCCCCTGGAACATGGGATGTACCTGCGGGGGCTCTGCTCCCCTGGAAGCGGGGATGTACCTGCGAGGGCTCTGCTCCCCCTGGAAGCAGGGATGTACCTGGGAGCTCTGCTGCCCTCCCTGGTGCCTGGGGCAGCTCCTGGCAGGCTGCACACCTAACAAAGTCAGGCTCCTCCTGGAACAGACCCACAATCCAGAATCTAGCAGTAAATCAAAGATATTCATCCCCAAAAGAAGCACGTGGACTTAAAAGTTGCTCAGCAGGATATTGAAGAGAATAAGGGGTCACAGAACCACCCTGTATGGCAGCAACACAGTGAGAAACAAACCCTTTACACTGCCTGCAAAAAATACAGATTATTAGTGAGACAGCAATTAAAACCATCAGCTYTGACTTGGCAGTTTTGGTTTTTTGGTTCTCTTTCTTTCCATCTTTTCAGCCTCCCTTGCATCCTGCCTGCAGGGCCTGAAGCCCTTCAGGAGGGAGCTTCCCACCAAGCAGTGCTCCCCTGCCCCAGGGACAAAGAGCTCAGCTCTGCTTTCACCCTGCCCATTGCCACAGCAAACACAGGCAAGGAGGATGAAAAGGGAATCTGGACAAATATGTAGAGGACACACAATTGCCTCCTAATACAGGCACAGTCACTACATCTCCTTTTGTTCAAATCCTATGTTCAAACACAGGTACAACTGCCCACACAGCCTAGAGAGCCATTTCTCCATGCAAATTGCTTCTGCCACACACCACAACTTTTGTAACCACCTGCTTGTGCCCAAATCGTACATTTGAACATCTCTGCTCACAAGAACAGACAAAGAAAGCACCAGGTTCTCAATCTCACTGATTCCCTCCCCACCTGTATTACCAGCACAAGTGCTTGCATGTATTAAGMAAAATTGCATGAGTATAAAATTGCAAGGAGACCAGAATTGCTCATTAAAGTCACACTGCTGACCTTTCATAATGGCAATATAGATTGCTGTCACTAAAGAAACAATAAAATTGCATTGGAGCTTTTTCAATCTGTGCTCACAGTTAGCCACAGATCTCTTCTGCTAAATTAACACAAATTGAAATGATGTGATGCAACTCAGCAGAGGTAGAATGTGACAGAGTAAAAGGAGACCTAAGTGTGTTGGTAAAGATAATTAAGAATTTCTGCACTCTAGAATTCAGACCTCGAACAAAACTTCATGTACAATTATATCCCAAATTTCTGTGGTTAATCACAATAATTTCAAGTGAAACCTGAGCACTGCTGACACAAATGTCCAGGTGGAATCACAAACCCAGTTGTAAAGGCTAAACATTTCCTCCAGTTTATAAAGCTGAGAAAGAAAAGACAAGAAAGGCACTAAATGTCCCCCAAGGAGCAGCTGTGACACCCAGGGCTGTGTTACTGGTGTGGAGCTAACCCTGCTGACACTGCACTGCCTAACACAAAACAGCTTCAGTCCCACACTACCCTGCAAAACACAGGATGGTGCACAACAAAAATCCCTGACTTGAAAGAATTCTCCAATTCTTTATTCCAAGGATTAGCAACTGCTGTGGTTCTTGGGGACTGGCTTCTCAAATAGCCACTTGTGCAGGCAGGAGAAGGCAAAACCAGGCTGCACCTTGCAAAGCAACACAGGTGACTGCAGATACATCATCTCACACAGCCCTGGATATCAGGAAAATCAGGAAATCCTGGAAAATCAGGACACTGCATTTGTTATTTTCTCATTTCCACCTGTGTTACAATAACTCCAAACCCCTCTGTTAGCAACATGTGAAAGAGAAAAACTCATTTGTGTCTTTAAAGTCCCAGCAAACTTTGACAGAGTTCAAAACAGGTGCAAATTTAGGGCTGAATATAAACTAATGAGACATAAAAATGTCCCTTTGGTAATTCTTTTCCAATGCAGCAGGGGGGCATTTCTTCTCTGCCAGCTCCTCTTATTAAATGTCCATCAAAGGGAAATTTGGAGTATCCTTTCAAAAGTGTTCCTTTAGGAAAACAGCTGAAACCTCTGAACTGCGCAYCACTTCAAAACTCCTGTTAATACCACGGTTCACATAAACTCATTTTTAAAATCATCTGCTCAGTTTGGGGGTTCAGATTTCCCCCCCCACTTACCAAGGCACAAATATTATATACTTGCTTTTAAAAACTTTTGGAACATAGAATAATCTGTTCTCCTGCCCTGTGCCTCCCGAGTTTTTTGCAAACAGCAGGATTTCTTTAATGCTTCTGATTGAATTTCCCTACTTTCTCGTTTAAGGGTAGGAAAGCAACTTCTATTCCACACCCCTCTTAGCAGATTGTGGCAAAAGAGGAGAGAGGGGGGAAAAAAAAACCCTCACTAAAGCTCTGACAGATGGTACCCAGCGTTTGACTCATGCTGGGCTCAGCAGGACCTATAGTTTAGAAGGTTAGGACTGTCAAAAAGACTCTGCTTATCAAGTGAATAACAAAGTGTGGACTGCCAGGCTGTTTCCTATAGAAAACTTGTCTTTTCCTTGTAATTCTCAGCTATCTCTGTGGTGCTTCTGAAACTTGTGCAGGAGCAGATGCTTTAGTGCTAGAGGAGCGAGCYGGGAGCTGCCATGGCGGGAGCACGGCAGCAGGGCAGGCCTGGCCGAGGGAGCTGCGCCCTGTGCCGCGCCTCGGGGAGCTCACAGGGGATTTGAGAGCACGGAGAGAACTCTTCCTCCTCTCCCCTCGCCTCCCTTTGCAGTCAGTGACAAATTCATCTGCTCTTAGATTACTGCCCCAGCCCGAGGAATCGCTGGAGCAAAGTAATTGTGGCAAACTGGCAGCAAAGGCAGCGCTCACCAGGCTTTTGTTTTTAAGTGATTTTGTGAGATCGAGCTCCCATCAGGCAGCATCCAGCCCAGCACAGGGTGTCTGAAGTGACTGCAAATGTTAGTGAGCAGCACTGGAGTCTGCAGAAACACAGCTGAAAGGTGAACAGCTTGTGGCCATGTTCTCTGGTGAGTATGGACTTTTAAATTCAGGGTGGGGGGAGCTGGTAAATAACTCCTGGTATTAATCACTGCTATAGCTCTGTAAATATTCCTAATGCTTTCTTCCTGAAAATAATGTCAATTCATTTGTTGAACAAGACCATTGGTTTAGTCATAAAGTAAATTGGTACCAACAGTCAGCAGCTGCTCTTCAACAGTTAGAATTAATGAGATAGTAATTATACAGCAAAATACAATCTTATTATTGCCAACACTCAAGCCTCTGTCATTGCCTTGTTTGCTTTTTGTTCAGAACTATGAAAAATGAAATGACTTAACTGAGTTCTGAAGTTCACAGAATATAATTAATTCAATGTGGGTTCATTGCTGTGTCTGGAATCCAAGTTGCTTTATAACAGACTTAAAACTAGCTTGGTACCAAGGAGGGCAGGGGGAGGAATCAGTGCTGCTTTGCAGAGCAGCAGAGTGGGGTGACTGCACACAGAGGATCAGCCTGAGTTACTGTGCTGCCAGAAAACCTCCAGCAGAACAACCAGGTGGGCAAAAACTATATAATARTGATTTATTATTTGATATCACATCAATCTCAAGGAAAAGCCATAACCAGTGTGATGTTCCTGAAGAGCATAGCTCAGGGCATGCATGGGGCAGGCTGTGTATCAGAAAGGTTTTACCTGGTTTGTGGATTAAAAAATGAGGATAATGCTTTCATTCTTCTTTGACATTCTGGCCTGAAGTGTGGCTAATTTATTTAAGGCTGTTCTTCAAAAAAGGGACRGGAAATAGGCTGAGTGTACAACCTGTTGCTTTTCTCCCTCCTTTTCTTGCCTGAGCTCAGTTTCCCTTTCCCAACCCAAGTATCTTCTAACAGATCATGTAGAGATCACAACAGGAAACGGATCTGCCCAAAAACTGAGTTTGATTTCATTTTCATGCAGTCAGTCACGAGCCAAGCAAAGGAAGCCATCCATCAACACAGTTCTGAAACACGTGTGAAAAACGAGCAGTGTTCTCACACACGATGTATCCCTGCAGAAGGTGGCATTCCCACAGCCCTGTTCAGCACAAACCCAGCCCCACACAGCCACCTCAGGGAACAGACACTTGTCCTTGYCACTGGGCTCAGGGCAGACAGGTACTGAGCTCCCACAGCTCCCAGCAAAGTCCCCTCCAGGTGCTGCCTAAAAATCCCTTGGGATTTGGCACATCCCTGGCCCAGGAGCCATTTTCCTGCTCTTTCTGCTGTTCCAAGGCAGGTCCCAGAGAGGGACTTTGCCAGCCAGGGCTCAGGGCAGGGACACACTGTCCAGTCCTGTGGTCATTTAGCAGCCTGACCTTYGGGTTTAACCCCTGGGTTACCCATGGGGATCCTTGCTGGCATGGGACTGAGCAGCCCATCAAAACCAGAAGCTGCAGCAGTGATGGGATGTGGAACAGAGGGAAGAGAAGCAAAGCACTTTCATGGATGGAGGAGGGAACCTGCATTAAGCTTCCATATAAAACAACCAAGTCACACTGGTCACTGATCTATACAGGAATGCTAATTTCTCAGGAAAAAAAGATTTACAATCTGCAAGATCAGTCTTAGAAGATGCACAGTCATATTCACAGGTGCATTTCAGCCATGATAGGACTTATTTGCTTTCTTCTGATGACATAACTCAGCCACCAGTAGCCTTTAATTCTTCCTGGCTTGGATCTGTTGCAAATCTTTGGGAAAAGCTCAGCTGTGAGGGGCAGAAACTTTGTCCTCACCCTCTCCACATCTGCCTGGGATCCAGCTCAGGCCCAGGGGTATCTAAGCTACAAATGAGGTATGTGCTCTCTAACAAAGGCAGCAGATGGGCCAGCCCAGCAACACCTACCAGGGCTGTACCTTTGAGAAAACCCTATCTCAAAACTGTGCCATTAAACAAATTCCATGAAGGAAGGCCCTAAATACTTGCATTGTTCTCCAGATAACAAAAATTATAAAAATAATTATTAACCACGATCCTGAGGGCTTGAACCTGCCACTGGGCTGAGAGTTAATTTCAGGAAAACTGGGACAGCTTCTCATCCAAGCTTGGGGAGCTTTGTTTTGTGCCTAGTTCAGAGCACACTACAAAATCAGGTTACACAGCCAGCATCTTGTTCAAAACAAGACTTCMCACTATCAGTGCAACAGAAGAGTTCAGGAATGCCTCAAAAAAAGGATAGATCAGCTTTAACTGCCTCCTCACTCTTTCCAGAAAGATGAAACCTTTTATTACAAKCTTCCCAGCATGTCACTGAAACATTATCTTTATTTATACCTCAAAG
This sequence comes from Cardinalis cardinalis, assembly GCA_014549065.1. Taxonomy (NCBI): domain Eukaryota; kingdom Metazoa; phylum Chordata; class Aves; order Passeriformes; family Cardinalidae; genus Cardinalis; species Cardinalis cardinalis. The sequence goes on from JACDOX010000093.1 coordinate 818,334, forward strand.
TAAACATACAAACAGCCACTATAAATTTTATCAAACAGACAGGAGAGGGAGCTCTCTCTTCATCCCACTCGATTAGGAATGGATTTTGCTAAATTTATTAAAATCTAACCACATTTTTACTCTGTGTCACATGTTAMTTGCCCCTCTTTTGTCCTGGGACTGTGTCCCCTTAGCAAACCACCCCAGCTCAAACATTCCTGAGTACCACAGAAAAATGTTTATAAATKCAATACATACATCTGTAAAGCACATTTAATTTTGGTATAGTAAAAAAATAGAGATGTAATTCCTACTGATGAAATTCTGCTTCCCTATGTACTGACACACAAATAAATGGATGTGTGTCTGCATTGTAGAATATGAAAATACTTTCATATTTTTCAACTTAAAAYACCAAGCAAGTTATTTTTTCCCGGTTACCATACTTTCCATATTCACAGATAATTTTGTATTAATCCTGAGATCTATCAACCTAAAGATTCTGTTAGATCCAAGTGCATTTTTAAGATAAATCCCTGAAATATCAAACCCACCAGAAATACATCCAGGCAAAGAAACCACAGCTGACAAAAACCCAGGACAAAAGAAAGTCCCAGTAATCTTAATGTCTGCATGTTCTCACTGGTTTCATTTGAAATCTTATTGGAATGGGGTCTTGATTCCCATTCCCAAGACACAATTTTGACAGCAGAAATGCTTGTATCAGCATCTGGATATAATGCTCAAAATCAAACTGCGAGTTACGTCTGTCTCGCAAAGGCTGGATAACAAGATTTACTTAATCCATTTGAAAGAAAAAAAAATGGTTTTGTCCCCCAATTTGTTGCAACATCTGAAAGTTCACGAGGTTATGACCCCTCTTTAAGAAAGCATCTTCTACCACCTGCAAATACCCCAGGAAAGCAGTTGGAAACAATAAAACACGTGCTAGTTAACCGTTTCCAGGGAAACAGTTATGCTCCAGCAATGGGAGGTTTCAGCCCCACAGTGGCTTTGTCTAAAGAAGACATGGCCCAGCTGTTACTGAATAACCATTGTTGTAGATCATTGGGAAATAACAGTCAGGGCACCAGAGAAGCCCTGTGGAAGTTTTATTTTCCTTGCTGCCAGAGGTACATGGGAGTGAAATGACAGAAGAACTACATAAACCAAAATATAGGGACAGGAARGATACTAAACCCAGCTCCTGGTTAAATACACACAAATGTGTTGCCTTGTGCACTTTTAGGATGGTGATTTTTCTAATGCAACATCCCCTCAGGTCACTAGTGGCAAATATTAACATGAGTAATTAACTATAAAAAAGTTAGTTAGAAACTCAGAAAGCTCCAGAGCCTGAGGATGGAGTTACTCTTTGTGCTTAGAAGTGAATCAGCACACACAGCCCATTTTTTGTTCCTTACATCAAAGGGATGCAGCAACAGATTGGTCTCCCGCTCATTACAGGGTTTTCCAGAGCCACACAATAGTTAACTTCATTGTCTGGAAACACAGCACCAGAGTTTGCAGTGCAAATTTTCATTCCCTTGAACATGGAATTTGGCTGACTACACTCATTAATTTGCAGAACAGAGTACATCATTTAACAAGGGTGTTCTGCAGGTTTTGCCTGACTGTTTGAAACAGGGAGAGTCAAACCCYGGATCCCAGCAGCCAGGGCAGAGCTCTCAGTAGCAGCAGCAAGATTTCTGTATTTAGGAGAGTTTTTCCCTCATATATTTATCTATTTGCTCAGCCTACAAGGATTATTGCTGGCTGGGTTAAAGGCTGCTGTGCTGAAAGGGAGCATGCAGAAGGTGCAGCACAGCTCCAGCCCCTTCCCAGCACGGGCAGGATGAGGTGACTGATGGGCTGAGCACAAGAAGCACACAGAAGTCTCAGGGAAACTGAGATGTTCCATACCCTAAATTTCTTTCTCCTAAATCCAAGCTGATTCCTCTGGAGCTGCAGGGTGTGGTGAGGGGAAAATGTGGCTCTGGGTGTTCATTTCCCCTTCCCTAGTGCTCCATGAGCATTACAAAAAATGACAAGAATGAGTTGTTCTCTAGAAAGAACCTTTTCAACCTCTCCTGATAATCTGCTTAGCAAGGACACAAGCTGTTTCTCATTTGTTTATACTGTACAAGCAGTCACAGTGAGTCACATCTCAGGGAGACTTTTTTTTTGCATGGATTTTTCAAGAATTTGCTACAAAACATCCTTTCACTTCCAAAAGACAAAGGGAAACAAATAGTGGGCTTTAATTCCCTTCTAAAGCATATTAAAGATTGTTCACAGCAAAAGACACTAAAGATTTGTTCCTCATCCTTCAAATTCTTTGGATCACTTAGTGTTGGCAAAAACAAATCTTTTACAATGAAAGCTCCACACCAGAACTGAGTAAATTAATCTGAGGCTTTTATAGCCTCCTCTGCTGCTCACAAAAGAGTATTAAAGTAGGTTAAAGTAGGGTATTTTTCCCTTCCTTTATTTCCTGTGCTTACTGTTTGGAATTAGAAGAAGGTTAGAAACTCTACAGTCCTCTCATTCATTTGTAATTTTTCCCCTTTTTTAAAGCCCTGCACAGTACAAGTCTATTCCTAACCTGTGCCTCAAAGAATGCCCAATTTAAATGTAAAAATGCACAACAAGACATAACAAGTGGGAGAGTCATAAATGAGGTGAGAATTCCATGGACTGAAGGAGAGAGGTTTGTACCAGAGAAACTGCTCGTGACTGCAGCCAAAGGGAGGGTGATGGCCACTGGACAACACTCAGATTTTCCCTCTTTCCCAACACCAACAATTAGACAAAAAAGGGACAGAGAGAAGAGGTTATAGAAAATAGATCAYTGCCACTTGATTACAAGTAGAATCTGTGTTGAGAAGGGAAAACTACAGCTGTTCCTGTAGAGACCAAAACTAAGGGAGTTGGACAAGCAGTACCCAGCCACAGAAATTCAGAGGGAAGGTGCTGTTCTCAGTCCCAGCTGAYTGGGAGGCATCCAAAATGCAACCTGTGGAGGCCAGGGTTCCACTGGGAATGCAGAGTGGCAGATCCAAACAGTACTGAAATGCTCAATATTATTATCTAGTTTTCTCTGAGTTATAGCTGATCTTCCAAAGACAGAATCTTCTTCAACTTCTTACTCAAAATTCAATTTAAAATATTACACAGAATAGCAGAAAGGAAACATTTCCTTCTCYTCTTCAACCTGGATAGAAGTCACAGACTGGGAAATCTCTGCAGGCAAGTGTGATGTCTTTATAGCAATCTCACAATTACCTGTAGAGATTCTACAATCTGGCATCTTTGTGCACATTAATTATAAACTATTCACTTCTTCAGCCTCTGCACCTCTGCTGAGCTGAGCTGAATTCCATCCAAATTGCCCAAGTAACATGGAGCTGACTGCAAGCCTTTTGCTTCATAATTTTCATGAGTCAAAAATTGAAAAAAAAAGCATCAAACCTACATAAATTAACCAACTGGACACTGGAAAAAATACTAAAGGACAAAGTTATTATAGGCTATTTTTCAACTATGAGGGCTTAATATTCTATTACTGGGCTACACCTCCTGCTAACTGAGCTGAATCACAGCTGGGTTTTCATGGGTGACCAGCTCATGCAGCACTAGATGAGTTCAGCTTTTTTAAAGTGATGATGCTCTGAAGAACTGCTCAGCTGGTGAACATCCTCAACACAGTGGAAGCAAGAAGAAGCTACTTTGAAAGAAGAGAATAGCCAGCAATGCAAGCCTTCATGGGAAAAATAAAGTAACTTTTCTTTTTGTCATTAAAAACGTTCCCAGAACTGATACTCATGAAGTTTTAGCTCATCCTACTGCAATGATATAGAGCAAATTAATTGGACAAATATTTATCAGGTTCAGAAAGACGTTTGTGAGACATCCAGGCCTTCATCCTGCTCAGAAATGCATTGCCAGGCCAGCTCCCAGTCACTGCACTAGAACCTGTGCCTACACACTCAGGAAACTCACTCCACCTGGCCAACCCTTACACAAACTTTGGCTGGAAGGACAATTTGGCATGAAGGGACACCAATGGTGATGCTGAGCTTTTTGTGCAAGAAGACCAAGGAAGCAGGATCACAATTTTACCAAGCTGCAAGTGACAGACCTGGACCTTCTCAGCTAATGCTCTGCTGGAGGACTCTCAGACAACACTTGTCCCTTTGAAGAGCCCTCATATTCACTTTCTTCCTGCTGAGGAGTCAAATGGCATCAAATATCAGCCCAATATCATCAAATATCAGCCCAATATCACATTTTCATCTCCCTGGGATGAAAAGCTGCCACTCAGGCTGTGCTTCAGCTCCTGCAGGCTCAGGGGAAGAAGCCAAGCTGCCTCTTCCTCAGGGTTGCAGCTCTGCCAGCAGCTCCAGGGGAAGGGGGCAGTGCAGAAGGGGTGGGGTTTTTCCAGTGCAGGAGTGTTATTCCAGGGGGAGGAAAACATAGAAACCTGATTCTACTTAGGTACAACAGACAGGACCTCTTGGAAGGGTTTGGGCTCTCATTACAAAACTCCACAAAATCCAGCAGCTGTGCTCCACCCCTTACTGTAAAGGATCAGTGATTTCCACACTTTTTATTACTTCCTCGTTTTACTTCTCCTCCGTTCTCCCTGTTTACAAGAAATATATCCTTACTCTGCACACCCTTGCTACATTCCCAGCTTCCCAGCACTTGCCAGCAAACCACTACTCCTCCAGAAGAGTCACCACCTTTATTCTAGATTGGAATGTACATAAAGACTGAAATAAGGCCATGAATTTAATCTGCTCTTCTCAAACAAGTGTTAATTGACAAATGACGAGGGCAAGCATTTGCAATACCATGATTACAGCTGATAATTGTGCATGTGGGTACAATTGACTTGTCAGCATCTGCAAATAAAACCTGTGGTGACATCCCAGAATAACTCCAAACAATGGCAAAGCCCCACTCATTTCAATACCAAGTTTGTTTCAACATAAGCTTTATGTATTMGTTCTGGACTGGAGGCAAAATGCAGTTGGAACAAATGCATTGTATCCTTACATTTTATCCTTGTTTTTATTGAGCCAACTTGTTCTTGTCTACTGAGTCTTCACTGCTTGAGTAAGTCATAAAATGCTGTGCAATAAAATCATCAGTTACCTTGTGTGATATTTAAAAATTTATCTCATGACTCCACTCAAATACTTTAAATCCCTCTTCAATTATTCAGCCAGCCCAAGCCCTGCAGAGACATCAACAGAGTGCCACACATTCCCAAACTGCTGCTGATGAATGAGATGGAACCTGTCCTTCCATTTGGATTGATAAAAAATGCCCCAAAAAGAAGCTGTGCTGGCAAATCCAGTCCTGAGAAAGAAAGCAAAGCTTCATTCCAAGCACTGACACAAATCAGGGCTAGAATCACTCCAGGCTAATCTCAAATTTTAATCCCTTGATTCTTTTATATTCTTTTCTTCTTATGACTGCTCTAGTTAAGATGCTCTTTTGGTTCATTTTGTATGCTTTAAGTTTCTGACATCATTTTAAATACTTCTTCTCTTGTCATCCTGCCAGAATTACCTTTCACACCTTTACCTTCAGAATGCTACAACTGCATTAACCAAAACAAGAGAAAAACATGAGAAAAACAATTTTTTTCAGCAAGTTTCAAAAAACTGTAGTAATTACACCAATGACAATAATGTGCACTTACTATTTGCTGGATAAAATCTTGCCTCAGTGAAATCAAGACAAGTTTTTGCATTATCTTCCATGGGATTATTCCAGAAGCCTTTCATCCTTCCTCTACTGACTTCTTTCCATCTCCCTATTTACGAGCAAATCTTTCAAACAAGACATACAAATGAGCACTAAAGCTAGGGAACCAACTGGAACCCATCATGCTGCAAGAGTGGAAAATTAAATAGCACAGACTAAAAAAAACTTTTTGCAGAAGAGAAAGAAACTTCTTAAACACTTTCCACCAGTAAGGAGAGTGTGCAAACTGGTAACACAAATCTGAAACTGCAGCAAGTCACCAAAAAATGGAGAGCTCTTTTTCTGGTGAGCTGCCCAGCTTTCAAATACTAATTATCTCTTAATTACTAATTAAAAAAAAAAAATCTGAATCTTTACTTTTAGAAACATGTAGAGCTGGAGCACCACCTTCTATTTATCCAACTCCAAATGTAAGCAAAACTCCATTATGTCTGAACTTTTCATTGAAGGTTTGCAGTGCAAATTACAGTACAAAAAAAAAGATTGAAGATTCATAATTTTATCACATGCATGTAAAATAAAAGGAAAAAAGCAAAAAGCTGTGCAGTTGTGTCCATCAGGGCTGAAGAGCTGAAGATTCAAGCAATTAAAAGTTCAAGTGCCAGGGCTGAGGTTGCCTGGGTACAATTGCTGTGTCCCCTCTGTGCCTCTGCAGCATGAGACAGAGTTTAAATTACAGGATTACATGTGTTAGAGCAAGATTAACATTCTTTTATCACAAGGCTTTTATGCACCAGAGATAAGGGAAAGGACAGTCCAGCCTTTCAGGAACTTGGAGCACCTTCTCACTCACAGGGAAGCTGAGACAAAAACATCTGACCTGTGCAGGGACCTTCTGTACTATTAATCCACATCTATTTACCACTTGTCTAAATTCCTGTCTAGAAATGGTCTCCTACTCCTTTGGAGCCTCTGCTTGAACAGAAGTTCCACAAACACACATTTGGAGGCCTAAATTGGAAGAAATCCTAATCTGAGAGTATCCTCCACCCACAGCAACTGACTGCTTTCAGTGCTGTGCCAAAATGGCATTTTCCTGAGAGTCAGCACTGCATGCAGGGCTGGCAGCAAGGAAAGGGCACTGGCCAAAAAACACCAAACAAGAAGGGCAGCCACAGGAACTGACCCCCACAGTTGTAACTCTTTGGTCACCAATGGAAAACAACTGAAGCACTACAAAAGAAACACAAAGAAATCAGAATTCTCCCCAGTGCASTGTTTAGTAGCCTGCCACACATGAACCAGCAGAAATGATGCATCTCCTGCTCCTTGTGTCTTCTCTTTTCCCTTCACCTTCCCAGATCTGCAACAGATGAGGAAGTCTGGTCATRTCTGTGTTCATCTGGAGCTTTGTTCAGGACTTTCTGTACCACCTGATGCCTTCTTTTGTCTGGCAAATACCGTGGAAGTGGCTGAGCAAACATAATGAGCCCACCTGCCAGGCCTGCCTCTGGTTTGCTCCAGCAGCAGCTCGGTGTTCCTGAGGATTTGCTGAGCAGCTCCCCYTCCAAGGCTGCTGGGATTGATTGCAGAGATAATCCAGCAGCTCCCCAGCAGTGATGGGCAGGGCTGTGCTCTGTGGCATTAGTGGCAAGGTAAGGAAAGCAGCGAGCCCTGCACAAACCCTGATCCCAGCGCAGGCTCTGGTGTTTGCTGGAGGGCTCAGGCAGGGCAAGGATTTCCCTGGAATTGCCTGTGGGCCCACAGCTGCCCCTCCAGCAGCCAGAGGCTTCCTGCAGGGAATGAACAGTTGGTTCTCCTGGCTTCAGTGTGCTGTGCTTGCAGCAAAGCACGATGAAACACACAGGGAGGATCYTGTTATTGTGTCCTGCAGGTAAACACCTCTAGGAAACTACTTGATGTTTTACTTCATCTCCCAGAAAACTTTTGTGCAGCTTTTGTCCACAACAATCTCTCAAAATCTGCTTTTTTCCTAATTTTATCAGATGTCTCCAGTACATCCAACTTTTTTGATTCTTTTCTTGTTTGCAGTTCTGGCACTTTCTCCCTAAACATAGGAGATTTAATGCCCAGCAGGAAAGCAGGGTTTGGTTAGAGCTCCCTACCCAGGTGTGCCACCCTGGCTTGAGGGTGCTGCTCAGCAGAGTTCCAGGAGCAGTGAAGGAGGTAAGTGAAGGAGCTGAAGAAACAGGCACGTCATTTTCAGATGTTTTACATAAATGGTTTTTGTTCAGAAGTCAGAGAACTCCCTTGAATGGGTATTTTATTGTATYCCTTATTATTCAAGGGGAGCCAAATAAGCTGAACCAGAAAGAACAAGTCTGCTTTATCAGTTCACACCCAGACTGGAGCATGCCAAAGATCACCAAATAAACCAGGGTTATTCAGCAAGTTGCTTAATAATAGTTCTCTCAGARAAGATGCAGAGAGAACCTAAATGTTTTAATGACAGATATCCACAGCACCAGGTGTTGTCTGTGGAATTTTGCCATTTTTTCCTGTGTAGGACATTCAGGGAAGAAATTTAGCTGACATGAACCCACTTGCAGGCCTAACCTGGATGGCTGTGAGTTGGCTTAATCTCAGCTGGCAACTGTGAGCAGTTAATAACTCTCTCACAGTTGTAGCTGGGATTATGCTAAACACAGCAATTTCTTGGCTCTAATGGATTAGCAGACCTGCACGGCACCTTCAGTACAGACCCAGGGGACACTTCTGCAGTGCACAAACCCCAAACACAGCACACACACAGGATGAACCTCATGGCTTTATCCAGACCATACACCGACCCCCAGGCTCTGCCTTGCTACCTCCTGCCTTCCCAGCCTCCCTGCTGCAGCATCCTGCAGCAGCAGAACAATCTCTTCATTAACTGTGCTCACAGCTCTTTCTGAAGTCACATCTCATTTTGCCCACCCTGAAACTGTTACTTGTCTAAATATCTCCTGAAGCCACTGATTTAGCCCTGAACCATAGGGCTGACAATGATTTTTCTGTGTTCAATCCTTTGCATCTGCAATTTTTTTAGGATACACACAGTTCTGTGTCCAGACTTTTCACAAGTTCAAAGGCTGTTGTTCCACCAGAACCACCCTCTATGCTGAATTTTCCATTACCCAAAACAATTACAATCCATTTTCCCCATGTTTATGACCTTGGTAAGATCCCAACTCAAACCAGTCAGGATTCTTGCAACTTGCCTGCAGTTGAAGATTCCCTGCTCAAGAGGAACAATCCAAAGATGCAGAAATCAATACAAGATTCCCATTAACATTAGATGGCTCTAGTCAGCCTATGRATACATAGCAGAAAGAAATATTATATACAGCCAGAGCACATAAAATATATTTATTACACCCCAGTTTTGTGGCTGAAAGCTCCAGATGGCCAATCCTTAGAGATACATCCCTAAGTTTTATTTATGTGTGAGATTCCAGGGAGCATCTGTAGCCTGCCAGAAAATATTCCTGTTTTATACTAGGGATCAAAGGACCCTGCTAAAAAATGGCTCACTCTGATGTACAGAAGTTGATGCTGAACAAGACCAGGTATGACCTGAATTTTTTTTAGTCCTGCAGAATTTTAGAAGAAAATTGTTCTGAGATAAAATTCCCTGTCTGAAACAGCTCTGGTGAAAGGACAGCATTGCTGCCTCAGGAACTGCTAACAGAAGTAYCCCTGATATAAAAGTGTAGCTTGTGCAGAACATTTATATGGATTTAATTTCATTCTTATTAGTCACCTGACACTCCCCTGTCCACTGTAAGCATCTGTCTTCCATACCCAAAGTTGAAGTTAGTGAAAAATATCTGTGATTGCAGAGTATTTTGGGACAGACCATGTGTGCCATAAAAGCAGTAACAAAACAAGTTACCAGTTAAACACAACCAGGGCACCCCTGTGGGAAGAGCAGCTTCACTAAATCAGTCTGACACATTTCAGATTATTTCTTTTTAGGCCTGAAACAGAAATACAAATCCCAACTGCCTCCAAAATCATTGACTTTCAAACAGAAGCAGGCAGAAGCAGAACTGCTGATGTCTGAGGGCTGTGATGACCATTTGCTGCTTAAGTGGGGTGTGCAATTTGCTCTCAGTACAGCCAGACCTACAGCAAATGGACAAACATCCCTGGCACACACCCATCCAGAGGACACAGCAGGGCTATCAAGGCTCGGGTCTGGAAGYAGATGATTCCTTTTCATGGCAGTGTTTTCTCCAGACCCAGCTCAAGTGTGAGAAATGGGACAGGAACATCAGGCCTGCAGTTCTCAGTGCCAAAGGCTGCATTTGAAAGCCCACCCACGCTGGCACAGGGTTGGAGCTTCTTCTGAATTTCACAGCTCACACACAGTGAATTTGCAGACTCGCCTTGCTGCAGGCCTGCATCATTTCCTGCCCTTTTGAGAAGCAGAACACACTTGCTGGCTAATTTGTGCTCAACCATTCAACCACCAAACAACAGGTTTGAAGAGCTTAAAAGTAAAACTTGCACAAGATGTATAATGCTCTCCAGCAGTGCTACCAAGAGTGATTCTTGGTAATATTTATTCTTAGTAATGTTTATTCCTAGCATTTCTTAGATAAAAAGTATCGATTTCCTCAAAAAACTTAGTGCAATTAAGTTGGAGTTTTTTTCTTCCTAGTACACTGACCTTGTTAAGATTCAACATTTGAAATTTAAAATTAAAAAATGGCAACCAAACCCACTGCAGAGCTTTTGATGTCGCAGATACTGCATCAGGAACTGATTGGATAATAATCACTCACCATCAGTTCCTAATGCATTGCCTTCAGCATCTAAACAAGCATCCAGGAGCTCCTAACAAGAACAGCTGCAATATTATGATGGTGACACAGGAGCTAAATATCATCCCATCAAAACCCTGACAGCTCTCCTGCAAAAACACAGATTTATCTCAAGGGGGAAATCTAAAGGTACTGGTGCTGTTGAGTGGGACACCTCACTCCCTCCCAGAGTAGGGTGCTGCCAGACCTGGAACCAGATTGAGAGAAAAAATATTGAAGGAAAAGAGTTCTGTCCTTTCCTCAGGTGGTTACTTCAACAATGTATTCTCCTCATACAAGACATACCTAAAATTTAAAGACAGTGATAATGGCAAGGGTCACTTCTGTCCAAAGGATTTCCAAATTACTTGAAATTATTTCAAAGTATTACAAAATTATTTACAATCTGCTTTGTATTATTATAATACATGGACAAAAATACACCCATGGATTTGTACGTATGTGTGCATGACACAAATAAAAAAGCAGAGAGGGAGCCTTTGTTTGCAGAAGCCACACGGAATTGGAGCACAGCAAAGGGCAGTGTGTAACATTAGCATGCACCAATTCCCTCAGAGACTGAACAAAGCTATCCCATTGCAATGGGGTGGGACACCTGGGCAAGTACAAGATATTAATCTGGCAAACCTTTCTGGCTCTTTGGCTTCTTGTGTCTCCAAAAGAAACCTAAGCCTMACCTGCAGAGCACAGCCCTCACCAACACAGTTTCTATTCACAGCACAATTTTCCAGCTAAGATTGGCTCAGAGCACAGCACCTGGACCCTCAGCACATCCAGGGATGTGTTGGAGGTTTTGTATCTCCATTCTGAGCATCCCAGCCCACATCAATTTGTGACCTTGAAGCTGAAGGAAGCAGCAAGATATCAACTCTATCACAGAACCTGCTGCTATCAACTGCTCCAAAAGACAACCTGGCAAATCTTACCTGCTGTCTGACAGCCAGAACATCAGCTCCACAGCTCTCTGAGGGGCAAGGGGATGTCTCAGCACATAATTAGCACATAGCAGAGTCAAAGACATTGTTTTATTCAKTATTCCTATTCAGACCTGAAGCTCAAATACTAAATGCAACCTCCTGGCTGTCTCCATGTGAGTTTTACCCATTTCTTCCACACAGAGATGAGTCTGGCCACAAGCTTTGAATAAGAATGAGGATCTGGAACTCATCTCCATCCCACAAATTGTCGGCATTTTTTAACCAAAGGTATGTTTCATTATGTTCCATTGGTAGGAAGTTAAATGGGTATTCAGATCCTCAATCCATGTATTTGGAGATGAGAAGTGCTGGCACAGGTGCACAGGTTAAACCCTCCCAGTGAACCATTCCCCAGAGAGAGGAATTTGCATATCCCAAGGTGTCTGGAGGTGCCTCTGAACGTGCAGAGACATGGAGCACCTTCCAGAGCAGGAAACATGGCTGGGGGCAAGAGGAATTCCAGGAGTGAGACAAGGAGCCTGAGTAAGCAGATATTGTCTGCAAGGTTGGAAAGGTAAGTGCCAGTTCCACAGCACTGCAGCTCAGGCAGTGACTCTGAACTCATTCCAGCCCCTCTGGAGAATCCACACCTTGCTTTGTGTGGGAGCACATGGAACTGGGACCTACAACCTCCATACAGAGCCTGGATTCCTGCACATGGAGATCCACGTTGTCTCCAGCTGGCACTGAGGCTCCAAAGGAAACCAAAGTGGTTTCTTAGCCCCTTTTTTTCTCCTTCCTGGGACAATAATTCAAAGCTACCAAGACTAAGAAAGACTGGTCTTGCACTAATTTTTTTCCTTGCTATTACCTATCATTTTTAAACAGTTGTATTAAAAGGGAAATACACCAAACRTTTTTATTTATTGCTTTACTTATTTTGACCTTTACTACTGCCAAAAATGCATCCAGCACATCATTCATGAGTGAATGGCATGGTTCCACAGCCAAAGCACACACAAAGTGTGAGGAATAACTGCTGTAGAAAGGAGCTAGCAGTCCAAAGGAGCTAGCAATCCAATTCCAAAGGATTGAAAAAACTTCACTTACTCCTTGTAGGTTTTATTTAAATTTACAAGACTTGAAGGTGACTATATCACTTGACAGTAGTTCTGAAGTGCTCTGAATTTTGGCCTGTTAGATAAATGCAGTTACCTGCGTGGCTCAATGTGCAGCTCTCCAYACTCCTGACTTGTCAGTTGTGGAGAGTGGGACTGGCAGCTCTGGCCCTTTGGACCACAAAAGAATTAGCATTTTATTATGGATATCTTCAGATGCCGATCAGCCTAAGCAGAAATGCCGTGAGAAAGCCAATGGGTGGGAAGACTGAAGGGAGCTGATGTCATGGAGTTCATACTGTAATCTAATTCTAGATWGTTTAGGCCTCCCATCTCTCAGGCTCTTCTTCTCTTCCTGTTTCTAGGAAAGCAAAGAGCCTCCACCCTGCTAATGATCCCCCAGGGGAGGCGGTGTCAGGAGGCAGCACTTGCTGCAGCAGAGAAGAGCCACGGCTGCTGCAGCACACGGCACCGGCTGAGAGCAGCCACAGCCCAAAGAGATCAGCCAGGGGAAGGGGGAGGAAGGAGCCTCCTCCCGGGGGAATGCAGCTGATTCAGGGAGGGAGGGGAACAGCTTCGCAGGGAAAACAAACCATGAGCTTCTCAGAACCCCAATAATGGCCATGCATTCTCCAGGGAGGATTTGCAGAAAGATGGGAAGAAACATAAACAGAAAGATGTGTGGTTGGAAACACCACTTGAAAATGACATTTCACAGTGAAATGTCAGGGCAGAGTGTTGCAGAAGGTGATGGGGTCCCTCACACTTGGTTTTTCCACAACTTTTTTGCCTCCTTCCTCCCTGCTGAGTGCTCATGACCAGCTTCAGAGCTCACTCACTGAAGCTTCTCTGGGAAAAAGGATAGAGGCAAGAAAGCCTAACCACTTACTCCTCCATATGTTTTCCCTCTCCTTTCACACTGCTATCCCAGTTCAGCTCCTGTCTAATCAGCTACTGCAGTGAGAGCCACAAGAAAATGGCATTAGCTGCATTTCTCCTTATTTCCCTTATTCTCACTGCTAACAGAGTATTCAGCAGTTCTTGCCCTGGCACCCCACTGCCACCTTTCCATCACTTGCTGCCCCTCCCTGGTTCAGCCTCTGCCAGAGCACAGCGTGCAAATGAGATGCTGCACTTTAACCACAGRGCACCACATCTGCTTACAGCTGGACAACCTGGGAGAAAAATGAAGAGAGAACAAGGAGGAAGCATTTGATAAGGCATTAATTAAATACTAATGTGTTTAATCTCCCCCTCTGCTCTCRCTGCTTTTGAAGTAATAAAAACCAGACTGGTATTTCCTAGGAATCTCTATACAAACAAAAAATCATGTGAGGTAGACATTCCCTACAACAAAACTTATCTTAATGATAACAGATCAAAGATCCAACTAATTCACCTGGCAGCAATTAAARCAAGGTGCAAGTACAAGGTAAAATCAGTATTTTCCCAAATGCTCTCCAACAATTTGCAGCTCATGAACTCCCTAGGACATAYGTTTCCATGCATTTAGCATCCCTAAAAAATTGTTCTTCCACAAACCTGTCCAATATTCCACCAAATCCACCTAAACTGCAACATCCATAAAGCCTGAGGCAAGGAGTTCTACAGATTCACTACATGTAGTAATGGAGATTCACTTCTTTTTGTACCTCTGCTCAGTAGGGGTTCCCTCAAGCTTTACCTTTGTTGAAAATTCTATTAACTGAGTATGCTTATGAAAAACAGTAATTCTTCCCATAAATCAGGTAAATTTCACCACACTATTCCACAAGTCCTGCTTGAAATGGGAAAAATAACACAGAAACAACAAAACATTGGTGGGGAAGGAAGCCTTGGCAATGAGGAAAGAAAATAAGGCGACTGTGGTGAAACAGGTTATGGAATCAACAGAAAGAATCTGTAATTCCTCCTTTAAGAACCCAAAGAAGACTTCCAGACAACTTTACACCTCCTCTAAATTYTGGCTCAAGTATCTCAGCAAGTAAAGGATGTTCAAAATGACAGCCCCCCCCCCATCCCCCCATCCCCATACTGCATGCTTGGAAATGTTCAGATGCCACATTTATTCCATCAGGCTCATTATTCAATCAGTCCCACCCAAAGCTGTGCTCCAGAGATGCCCAGTGCAGGCTGCAGGCTCTGAGTAACGAGCACGGAGGTCCACGGGCTCCCAGTTCTGGTTAATGCACCTCCCACTTGTCCCATTCCTCAGCACAGACARGGAAGAGCACAAAGCTGTCCACCCYTTYGGATGACTCCACAGTCCTGATGGAGCAACAGCTCGGGGCACACACTGCAGTTTAGCCACCCACACACATAGGTTAATGCACTTYTTGATGATTCATAAACCCAGATCTAAGAGCAGAATCAAGGCTTTTGTTCATTATTTTGGAATGAAGCATCAACTAACATTTTTTACGGATGACTGTCAAGGCAAAATCCTGGACTGCAGAGTCCTGCTTATCTGAAATTGTATTCAGCTACGCCCTKCAAGGCAAAGCCATATCTATTAAAAGAAATACAGAAAATCCCAAAATCATAATCCTGGAACGTTCAGCTGTGTACTGTACTCCATGCAGTTCACTGTGTTCAGATTTTGCAAGGATCCTCCACACAGAAAATGTTATTCCTGTGCTACATAATCCCTACTCACTAAGGACTTGTTAAGGATGGATTTGTAAAGTTTTAACGGCAAATTCTTCTGCTTTGGGGTGTCCTTGCTGAGTCTTTAATAACAAAGCTTTGAAGTTTAATTACTCTCTTAGCAGCTGCAACCATTATACTGGAGGTACATATACAAGGTGAGTAATAAGGTTGTAAAGTAGGAGTTAACTTTAAACAAAAAGGGAAAACATGAGGAAAGTTTTATTCATCAATGGCTTTGACAAAATTAACTTCAGAGTCACACACATCAAGGCCAACTTCCAAATCAGCAGAATCTGCCCTCTTGCTCCTTCCAGCAAATTCTATTCAATGCCTAATTACGAGAAGCAGAGTCAAGGTGGGGGCAGGGTGCAAGAAAATTCACAAGTGCCAGTTCACTTTGCTACTAATATAATGGAAAAAACATGTGCAGAGCAGGCACCCAGAAGAGGAGCTGCCCACAACTTCCTGAAGGAAGAGTTACATCAGCAGGGACGACGCCACACTGGCACAACTCCTGTGCTGTGCAGAGCCAGAGTGAGACACCCTGGACACAGAAAACTGCTCTGACATAAAGATGTATTGCCATGCTCCCTTCTTCAGGGAAAGGGGAATGATTAACAACCCATGTGTCAGCTACCAAGGGACACATTTCCAGAATATTTGCTATGATTGATCAGCTTCTTTGACCTCCTCACCGTACTGAGATATCCTCAGAGCAAAACTGCTCATGTTTGCAAAGGGAATACAAAGGAAGGCACTGGAAATGCAGACCCAACTAGAAATCTCCTTTTCCATCATTACTGYTGCTTGCCTGATGACACAGACACAGTTTTGGGTGGTAATGTACACAGACATAAGTCATATCCCATCTGGATAAATTTTTCTTACTCTGCTTATTTGGTATATACACCATATAAATACCAAATACAAACTTTTTTTTTTCCTCCTGCCATTTTCCAATCTATTGTGGCAGCCATGTTATTTTAAAATGTGTATCACATATTCTACTGGTTCTCATCAATGTATATTGTAGATGAACACTCACATTTACAGCTACACCTCTAAAAACCAATGCTGAAAGAATGTTAAAGTTGCAAAGTCCAGGCTCCAAATGCCATGAAGTGGCAAGATTCAACTTGTACATTTTACACAATTAGGAAAAAAGCTGTTTCTACCTCAATGGTGTCTACAGAACATAMAGAGGAAAGACATCAAGGTTATTTAGAACCCTTTGATCCAAATAGCTGGTGCAATATAATGCCTRCTGTCCATTAAAAAAAAGTTCAGCACTTTCATATTTTTTTCCTAACAAATTCTCCCAATGCCAGATATTTTAAGAAAACTGGARTGTTTTTTCTTTCTCAGTGCAGTACCTACAGTTGATAGCATACTTGTAAACTCTGAGAGACAAAACATGATGGTAAGACATGGTTTTAGCCAATCTACCCTGACTTTATAAAACTAAACCCTCCCCTCTTTGCCATCTAAATACACCATGTCTGGTGTCAAAAACCATGTCTGGTTTTCCTCTCAGAGGAAAACACTAACAGAATTTAGAAAATGTTTTCTAAATATTTCTGTAGAAAAATAACAAAAATCATATTCTCATTATTTGATAACTTGACTTTACTTCCAATCTCCCTCCACACCAAGATACTACAGAGAGGTTTCCATACTTGCTGGCTGAGAAGCAGAATTTWTCATCTCCCCAAACCATTCATTTCAGGCTCCAATAAAAGTACAGGGTCATCAGTGATGTGATAGATTATATCCCATCCCWGAAGCTGCTAAATCAACAGGAGGGACATGCTCCAAAATCACTCTGGCCAGAGACCACCAGGTTTAGAAGCTGTGCTGAGACCCATCAGCACTGAAGGGCTCCAAGAGCTGCCTGTGCACTGTGCTGGCTGCAGCTGCAGCCAACGACAGCCCCGGCTGCCTGTGCCAAAGCCCTTACGCAGATGCACAACTGGAACTTGTAAATTACATGGAGAAACAGCTAAGGCTCATGMAACTCCAAAACATTTCTGCTTCAACCAGTGTGGTCAGCAGGGCTGTAATTTCTGTGAATCCAGTATCTGGGCTTCTTGGAATTTACCAACCCTGCTGGCAGAGCAGTCACGTCTTGTAACTTCCATGTGGGCAGGAATGAGGCTCAAGGAACCTCCAAGCTCCCCAGGGCARCCGGAGGAACTGGCAAATTCAGTTCCACAGATACCTGGTGTTTGTGGGGATCTGCCAAGGCCGTGGGGAAACAGCTCCCGGCTCCGGCGGCTCGCAGCTCTGCGCTGCTGGAGCGGCAGAGAGCTCGGCTGCAGRGGTAACGCTCCCGCTGGGGCAGGAGAGGGAACGGCTGTGCGGGAAGCAAAGCGATGTTCTTGGCTCTGTGGCTACAGGGCAGCAGAACTTCCTGAGAGATCCAACTGCTCTGCCTGAAGGATGCTGCGAGTGTGGCTCTCAAGCAAATTAACCTCCGCAGGTAGTCTAGGAACATCTGTGACACAGATTGTATCTCACACAAAATAAAACAGACAGCAGAGGAGCCGGGAAACTACTTCACATTCCAGCCTCGGAGCGGTTCTGCAAGGCTTGATGAAAGGTGAAGATGGCCCTAAGCACAGAGCAGTTGTTTGCTCCTCTGCTGAGTGTTCTTCCTCTGTTTGAGATATCTGCTGAACTAAAATCTAAATGAGAAGCACTGAATCAAAGTAACACAAGGGCAACACTGAACCCTGGAGAGCCAGGTGGGATTAGGGGGATGGGACAGATGGGAAAAGCAAGGAAAACAACACCTACTCCTGGATATGCTGTACTGTGTGATGTGGGACAAAATATCCCACATAAAGGGACAGATGTAACAAAATACTAACAAATTACTATTTCACTGTTATTTTATATGTAGTAGCTTCAGCTGTTGTGTGCTTCAGTCTAATCCTCTATGCTCAGAAGTCTGATAAGGTTTAAAGCCTCAGGCTGCCATTATAAGAATATTACRATGTACATCAGTGTGGTGGATTATGAGTTAACATCTATATTCATTAACAACTATATGAATTGACATGGTATTTTACTCCCTGCCTGTAACTGGGTAACTGGACTTAGTTATCCCTGGAAGGTTCCATCCAACTTCCCTCCAAGTGTCTATAAAATCACTAAGCAGCTTCTGCAGAGCATCTGCATCTCTCTACATCAAAAACCAGCATCAGACACTACAGTCAGCCTCTGAATTTAACCTGATTCAGGACAGACCAAAGAACAGCCTGACCAAAGGAACTGAGCCACRAGGTCTAATCTTACCTTAATAGAAGGGAGTATTCCCTGGAGGGGAACAGCCATGGAGGTGAGTCAAACATCAGCCCACCAAGGAGAAGGCTTTGCCTCATTCACAGCAACTTAGAGAAGGCCAGGATTCCCTGGAATGAGGACTTTGTGGACTCCAGCACCACGCTCTGACTTGCTGGTTCACCTTCAGAGGGGCTCCTCCTACCTCCTAGTCCCAGAGATAACCTGCAGCACCTGCTTTGTGCAGCTGACAGAGAAGCCTCTGCAGAAGCCATGGAAGAAAAGCAGGTGCCACCAGAAAGGCCCTCACACAGCTGCAATGGTTCTGTGTGTGTGCATGTGCAGGTACATGTATGTTCACAGGTCTGTCCACACTTCCAGGGCTTCTGCACCCACCAAAACTGAATTTTGTCTTCCAAGCAGCAGTGCTTTCACTAAGAGCAGAACAAAAGAGACTGCAGGAAACATGAACAGGAAGGAGATGTTCCCCATAAGCATGGATAAAGGGAAGCTTGATTCAGCAGTGCTCCTTAGACTYTGCCTATTACACTGACTTCCCCAGCAGAAGCCCAGCCTCTCATTTGGGTCTTTGAAGACTCTGCAGAGACAACAAACATTGATGAAAACTCTTTGCCATCAATGTTATCTTTACTTCTAATTTTATCTACATTGATATTAATACAAACAAAGAAACTTTTCAACAAGAGCCTTTCATACCCTTCCCCTCTGGATCTCACTCTTTCCCCTCACACATATCCACTGTCATCTCAAGACACACACTGGAGTAACACAGCCCCTCCCAGAGTCCCTTGTGGTGCACTCTGGGAATCTGAAACAGTCTGGTATTCCCAGAACCTGAACCGTAAGACAAGTGGTTGTATTTAGGATTCCTARTCTTGCCAGACTCAGATTCTTTTCTTGAATTTGTCTTACACAACTTTAATCAAATGGAAACAGAAACCYTATTTTGCACAAAAGATGAAGATAGAGCAGGAACCTCAGAAACACCACACCAGGACAGAAAAGTTTAACCCTCACTAAGCAGCCCTGCTGCGGCTAAGATCCCAAGGAAAGACACCTCTGCAGGCATCCCCTAACAYTGTGCTTCCTGTGCTTGCCCTAGTATCAGAGAGGGACTGGTAATTGCTTTGGAAAGGCAGCTGCTGAAGCCTCACACAGGTCACAATGTTTGTGGGTAGCAGCTTGCTACATGACTTCTATAACTTACTCTTTTCTCCTTCAAGCCATGTTAAACAGGCAAACTGACTAAGGGGGGTGGAGGGGAGTTATTACCACAGTTTAAGCAAGAGGAAAATTAGTTTAATTGCTTATGTTAGACTCTGCTGGCACTCTCCACAAAGGCATTATCCCCCTTTTTAAGGTGAGTCTGCTCAGACAACTCATAATTTTAGCCCATTTCATCCATGAACTCCTTCCTTCATGAACTAGAGCAGAAGACTTTGCAAACCAGAGGTGAAGAGGATTAATGCTGCATGCAGGGAAGAGTTCTTTCCTCTGGCTGAGAATAACCTTGGACAAACCACCAATTCAGCAGTTCCAGACTAGGGCAAGCTCGGCTGTGGCTCACATCCCCTCTTCTCCACCGCTGCCCTGACATTTGAGCTGTAACTACGCAGTCCTTTCGGAAATATTTGCACGTTTCTGTTTGCCCTCCAGCCAACATCCTGCGAGTACCGGAGACAGACCCGCTCACGGCGCCACTGGAGGGCAGCACCACATTTCCAGATCCTTTTCCTTCTCTCCCAGAGGAATGAGTTTCATCGCATTCCAACACAATGGATCCGCAATTTACCACTTCGGCCCAAGACTCTCATAAAAGCCTTCTTTGTTTTACAGCAAAGCACGGTGATACCGTTTAATTCCCCACTTCGCTGTGCATTTTTCTTTGAGAAGTTTGGAGTATCCCTTCGTGCAGGGTTCAGAAGTAACTCAGCTGAGCTTTTTAATGGGGCTCCATTGAGGAAACATCTCTTTATTTTGCCAGGGTGCTGTTTGTTTCCATGGTGCATTCCCAATCTCACAGGCTTATGGTATTTTCTGCAGCCTGTAAGTGTATATGCAACAATAGCAAATCATCTAAACTCACGTTTTTAAAGGTCAGCATTCTTTTAATGTGCACGTTTACTTAAAACCACAAATCTAAGTTAAGCAATTTTCACCCGAAAATAACTGGATGGCTCAAATTTCCTCATTTTTTCCTTCTTTTCCACTTTCCTGCTATCAACTCCCCTATCATTAGGATAAATCTCCACCAGTGTTGGATGTGAACATTTGCATTGAGATTTGCTCGTTTGCACGTTCTCCCTGCCTGCTGCCAGGGGGGAGCACAGTCCCACTCACCACATCCTCAGTGGCATTCCCAGACAAGGATCCAGGGATGGCAGCTCCACAGTGCCCTCACGCATGGCTTGAAGTGCAATTTCCACGAGGGATTAGCCACAGATGTGCATGGACAGAGCCCAAAACATCCACCAAATAAGCCCCACGCAGAGGTTTTGCCACCCCACCTTTTCTGCTGAAATGACTGAACAGACAATGCATCACTTACCACATCTCTCACTCAGCTTATCTGATAAGTTCCCCTAATTCTGGTCTCTTATTTCTCAGAAAACTCTGCCAGGCTGCAAGGATTACTAGGGCTCCAAGGCCAGCTGTTAAATTTTATGCCACCACAATCTTGGGAAGCATGGATTGAATTTCCAGCCTCACTCAGGGACCTGGTCCCACTTCTGTCCCCATGCACACCCACCTCACACAACTGCATGGCACTTGGTGCAAGGCAAGAGGGATTTTTTTTCTGGCACTGCCATATTAAATTTCTATGAGAACAACCCCCTAATAAAAACAATATGTTGTACAAGTTCCTTTTCCTATTAGAAGCCCTACAAGTCAAGCCCCATAACTAAATACTTGTACTGGAAATCTTCCAACCATGACTGGAAAAACACGCTGACACCAAAGTTTATTTTATAAGACACCAGAGGGGTCACTTCCAGATTAGACCAGATTGAATTCTCCTCACATTTTGTGAAACTCTTCAGGAGATTTGTTGTGGCATTCCACAGTTCTCCAGGCAAAGAAAAAAAAGAAAGAAAAAAAGCCAAGCATACTGTACAGAGGCTGCAGATGCAAGAGTTGAACACTTCTTTTTAGAAAATACCAACTTACAATAACAAATAATTTTGTTATTCACAAGAGAATCATTGAGTATTGCAAAACTTAATAATTACTGATTCATGACAGATTTAGGAAAAACATCAGCTTAAGTAATCAGGTCAGGGCACTGCTGTTGACCACAGTGTTGGCAAAAGAAACAGTTTCTGTCTTCATATCTTTCATCAAAGTTTAACATTTTACAGTATTTAGCTTTTAGCACTTCATTGGTCCAGACCAGTAAACAACTGATAGCTTGAGAAGCAGAAGTTCAATTGTGAGCAAACATCTCGAGTTAGTATCATCTTGCAATTCACTTCCACCATTGACATACTTTTAAATTCAGGCCAGTAAAATCATTGAGGATCCCTGAGAGCTCTAATTTATTACTGCTGTTTATAAATTCACCAGATGATTAATCCCTTTTGCAGTCTGTCACCAAAGGTATGCTTGTCACACACTGCCAGCTGGGAATAAGGATTTCATTCAGGTCTCAAGGTGGACAAAAAACCAGCCCTACCTTTTTGTGAAGGAAATGTGTGTGAGCTTCATTTCCTCCTGGAAAATTAGGAGTTTTTCTCTACTAAAGATTGCTGCAAATAAATCCATTCCACTTTCTTCCATGCCTCCATGACACTTTTGCCTGACACTGGAAGTGATTCTGAAAGGCAGCAGCAGTGCAAGGAGGCCTCCTGACTCTAAATGAAGTATTGTAACAGCAATTCTTTCCCTTCCTGAGATTCACACTAAAACCCCCAAATTTCTAACAGGGAGAAACTGTTAATCCACACCAAGCAAAGATCTGTTTTGCAGTGGAGAGGATCCTGTCCCTCCCCTTCCCCTACCAATGCTTAATGAAGTGTGTTCTAGCACTTGAAACCCGTTTTGAACACCACACCTTGCCACACTTTGGGCCTTCCTCACAGGTCCATTTCCTGCACTGTAGAAGGGTTTCACTAAACAATGACAGCCCTGCTGAAGAATCTGGAGTAATTCTATCCAAAAAATGCCACTGACATTCTCTACATGGAAGTGTTTTGTATACATGTTATGTGACTGTTAACTTTGAATCATTATTAGTTCTAAAGGAATGTTGCAAACCCCCTCAATCCTCCAACTTCAGAGAAACAAACCTATATTTCTATTTGTACTTTTAGCGAATGTCCTTTTGAATCCACTGAAGGAAAGCATGGGAAAAACAAGRAAAGGCCCTTCTTAACAACTGCAGTGCCACAGTCCTGAGGCCAAAGCCACCTCCTCTGGTTTTGTGCACTTCCTTTTAAAGCAGCAAGGAGGAATTTARAAGCAACTACAGGACCTGTCCCCAAAAGCCACATGCACAGCTACCCACAGGAATGGAACAGGCTCCCAACCCACTGCAGTCAGACCACACAAGTTTTGATGCATCTCCAGTGCAAGGCAGAGAAAGAATCTGACCCTTAGTCCTACAGCAACAAGTGCCAAAAAAGCTATTTTACAATCACACAATCTAACAATCTGCTTCAACAGACTTAAATCATCCATCTTCAGGATGACATATTTCAGTGTGTCCACAGCTTCCTCAGCGATACCAGTCAGGAGCTCCAGCTACATGTAGAGATTTGTATATTCAAGGCCTTCCTGAAAGATTTACAAATTCCAGGTACTTACAAACTGAGACAGATAATTAATAACTCAGCCACAATTTGCTGACAAAATGTTGAACCAAGGGCTCTCCTTTGATTTAAGCTCAATCAATTCTGCTTTTTCTGCTCCAGTGTTTTCTCGCAGAAGTGGAATKTCTATGGTAAAAGCTCTATTAAGAGGTCCACATCTGAAAAATGAAGGATGAACGTGAGCAGAAATGACCAAGCCCTATAACTCTGACACATTTTAAGTAYTGCCTCTAGAAGTCAAATTTTTTTCAACCACAGCTCACTGTTTAAAGTGCTGTCAAACATTACAGTGAGAAAGGCATTTTTTTTCCAAGAGTAAGGGAGCTGAAAATCAAAAACTTTTTCTACATAAAATGGGATAGAAAGTAATAAACAGGAAGTCTGGAAGTAAAAACAGTGAGTAGGTAAATCCACTCCCCTCCTCTGCACTGATTGCAAGTGTTTTTTGCCACATGCCTCTTGCTCTTTTAGTTGGGATTTTATAAATGCATAAAAGCCACGAGGACAGAGCAGTGCTCCTGCACAAAGCATCCAGAGCTTTTCTCCAAGCACCTACATCTCCTTTGCCTGATGTTCACTGAATTCCTGCTCAGCAAACCTCTGGCACCAACCTCGTGGAGCCTTCTGCAGGAAGTGGGAGCCTGGAGCAGCAAACACTGCCTACCTGGCAGAGGAAATGCAAACCACACCAGTGCTGAGGACAAATCCTCATGAGAAGCTCTTGGTGAATGCTCCGTGCAGCAGCTGCAAGCCCTGGGAGCCACCAGGGGACACAAGGCAGCACCTCAGGCCCTGCTGTGCTGTGCAGCCCCCAGAGRGGCACATTTGAATATTTTAATCTCCAGAAGTGCAATTAGGAGCTGCAGCTGTGGTGCCACAGAGGCCCATGAACCCTGAGACACTGAGAGCATTGTTGGCCAAAGGGAGCTCCAGGAGTGACACAGGAGAGGGAACTGCACTGCTCTGCACAGGGGTGGAGAGGGGGATTGGGGGTTTTTTGTATCTATCAGACTATTTTGGGCCTTTATCACTTCTAAATGACAATAGTTCAAGCACAGTAATGGGTGAATGAGCAGGAATTAATTTGCCAGGGCTTTGGGGTTCCAGAGAATAAGAACTTGAACCAATTAATGAAAAGAAGAATCCCTGTGTTACACGTGACTTGAAATGAATATGCAGTAAGTGTTGTGTTAGACTATGACACAAACGATATGCTGGGGCTGTTCTGCAGCCTCTCCACCTCAAGGACTTGGAGATGTGGTGTTCCCACTGCCTCACTCCCAAAACTGAGTTTTTCTCTGATGTGGGTAAACTCCTACAGAGCATATTTTGGGAGCATACAGGGTTATGGGCATTTCTGTGCCAGCTTTTTGTGGTATCATCTTCCAGCCCTTTCAGAATTTTGATCCCTTTCAACCACAGGTATCTGCAAAGAGGGGTGAGAGGATAACCCCTTAAATMTCACAGAGAGGAAAATCCCCACTGGCATTTGGATTCTGCTTTCTGTGTGACAGCTTAAAGACAAGCACTAAGCTTAATATTCCAGGGAATTCAAATGCTCTGATACGCATCCTGTTGTATTAACATGCAGCTATTGAGCAGAAAAGTTGTGTCTCTGGACAATAATTAATAGGTTAACTTGGCAAGTTGTTTGCCAAGTTCACCCCACACAATATAAACAAGAAATATTCCTGCTTTTCTCCTATGACTAACTTTTTTTCTCAAAAGAGAAAGAAAGGAAAATTCAGAAAGTGCAGAAGATGCTTATGGAACCAAATTATTGTTTAATATATCTACTGATCCTGATGTTCCTGAATTGTAAAAAGCAAAATGGTCCTTAGCAAGAACTCTGCCTTGCAAATCTGTTCCTCTAAGGTTCTCTTTCACGACAGCTTTTCTGAGAGGTCTCAGTTTGGTTGTGCTGAAAGATCACAGCACTGTCACACTCAGGTTTAGGCCCACGAGGCTCTGCAGAAAGCTTTGTGTTAAGGGTTTCAAACATGAATGTCTGCCTTGAAGGCCTTTAGCACTTTCTGATCAACACGAATACTCCAAATCCCCTTAAGAAAGGTTAAACTACTCAAATTAATTCCCAAAATCTGGARCTAAATACAATGCTGGGAAATTGCAAAAATGAAAACTAGGGCTTGAACAGCCTGCTGGAGTTGAGCTGCCAGTCAGAAATCCATGCTGGTCACGCAAAGGTGCTCCACTCATAYCAACCCACACTTACCCTTTCTCAGAAGTGACACAGGAAGGGAAATGGAGGCCCTGCATGGAGGGAGGATGAACAGAGGGCACAGACTTTTTACTCATCCACAGCCACGAACGTTGCAGTAGATGAGTTCTGCCCGATTCTCCTTTCAGCTGAGGGGACACTGAGGTGCCCACAGCCTCACAGACAAACATCCAAACTCCTGCATTTGGAATGGGATCTGAGCATCCAAGACAATCACTGTCTTTGGAAATCCTGGACAGGTTAAGTGAATGTACCCACCCCACCTCCCTGAGCAAGAGTCACATCTTTTCCTCATTTCAGAGAGTCTACCAAGAAATAGATGAAATKATTTGCACAAAGCTTCACAGGAAGGCAAAACTAGAGTTGAAAGCTGTCTCCAACATATTCTTGGTGATATTGGATTTGAATTCTGGCATTTCTATGTTGCCTCTTAGCCAGAGCAAGGAACTGCACTGACACAGCTTAATCAGAACAACAGTATATATTCAAGCTAGGATTTTGAATATCAGAAAGGCTGTCTGCTCCTCAGCTGGGTTACATTTCTGGGAAAAAGTTCTCATTTTAACCAAATTGGTTGAAACCTAGTACAGATCAGACTTGAACTCCTATGTGCAGCAATGCTGGTTTTCCAGAAGAAAAAGGAGAAGAACTGACAATTCCAGTGTTACAAAAACCACACATTGACACTGATGAATGTTTTGTGGGCTGCTGTTTCTCCTATCTGGCATGAGAAGGACAAAAAAAAAAAAAAAGAGAAAGAAAATCACTGCTAGAGAATGGAAAAGAGTTAAAAATGCACAGTWTAAAAATGGAAGAAGTCAGAAACACAAGCTAAAGAGAGGAGGAATACTTAAATTGCAGATCATCACAGTGCAATTTAAGCTACAGCCCAGATTTGCCATATCTGAAATTCTTACCACATCAAAGGGTCTTTCCCTGTATGATTAATCCATAAAAACAGATATTCTGGGGTTGTGAGTAAACTTGTGTAAGATGGACCTCAAAGTTTCAAGTGAGAAAACACTGAGAAAACATCCCTTAACCATATCACAGGAGTATCACCAGGAGAGGTTTGCAGCCCTGGAAAATCCTCATTCCCTGAGATGCAAGAGGTGATGAACCACACATGGAAAGTGAAATGGGCTCATCYTTCCCACACACAATCACCCCTTCATTTCTTGTGCTGTTTTCAGCTCTATCTGCAAATCACCCATCCTTCCAAAGCCCTTCAATTCCCAATTTATTAGGGCTGCACAACTGCACCAACAAAAAAGATAGAAAACCTCTGGGAAATGCCTTTCCCACTCCCTCACTCACTCTCTCCCTCTTGTTTCTTTTACTGACAAAGGACTCCAGTCCTTTGGGAATAGTCACCACCTTATCTGGGCATCCAGATTTCTGCTGGAGTCCACAGAAACACACAAAACACAGGATCACATCCCCACAAAATGCAGCAGACAAGCAAATTGCATGCTTGACAAATTGTATGCAGACCACAGGCTTGATCTTTAGCAAAAATCACAATAAAAAATGGCAACAACATTATACTTTAATATCCTCAGAGCATTGTTAGACATTCAAAAATGAAAGCACTGGTTTGCCCAARCTAGCCAGAGGCCTCAGCATAACAAAACTCATGCAAGATCTCTCACTCAAGAGAAAACTCGARGAAAATAAAGGCTGGAATTCTACTGCTACATTTTTCTAATCCAACTCTCRTATCTTTTCTCTGTCAGTTTTCTCTAATTCTGTGTTTGCATCATCTGTCACCTATGAACTCTACTGCAAAGCAATAAACAAAGAACAACAATAAATATRTGTTTAGGTTCAATGGGAGGATTAAGCAGAAGGAGAGAATTTGTTCTCTGTCCCTTGCTACTGACATTTTGGTCCTCATTAAATTTTTGTCATTTCAACACCTGTGATAAGAAACTGATATGGTGAAATTTTACCACATGAAAAGTGAGAGTAATTTCCTAACACAGACCTTCTTTCAAATCAAGTTTAGAGTTCAGTAACACTTCATGGCACATACAATATACTCAGGATACCTCCCTTGAAGATAAATAAACTTGTAAAATATTACCTCAAAGAAAAGTTTAACATTTGTCATGTTTAATCAGCAATAAAAAATCAGACACCTAATTCTTCACAGTTTATCCTTCACCAACATTATGTCACTTCCAAGATGAAACATGGAAAAAAATTTGACATTTGCAGGCAGCGTGGCAGAAAGGCAGCCTGCCATGTTATCAAAATAATTTATGTTCTAAAATTCCTGTGAGTCCAACATGAAAATAGCAYCTCCAGCACTCCAGCTCCGAGTTTAGACGACTCCAGTGTCACTGGATGTGACACACTCAGGGACAAAAACCCTCTTCAATTGACACTGGTGGTCCCCTGAGCTGACAAACACGAGTTGCTTAAATTCTCCATGTGCTTCATYTTCTGTTCTAGGGAGGGATGTTTGAAACAGGAAAAGGGGGTCAGATCTGGGAGTAGAAGAGATTAAACTGCAATTTTGTTTTCCTCCTTTTTGGGCTAGCCTCTAGTATCAATCTCAGCCTGCTCTAAATTATGTCCAGCTGTCTGCTGCCCCCAGGGACAATTCTAGCAGCCAGAATGWGTTGGGAGTGCAGTGACATTTTAACCACACACAGTCTTCCTTCAGCCTACCTATCCTTGGGTTTTTGAGGACAATGGGGGGTGGCAACACATCCTGCCAGGAAGAGAAAATGTGAACACAATCGAGCTGAAGAATTTATGAAATCTGTGGGGTTTAAAGAAAGCAAAAACTGAGATGTGACAAAGAGTTCACTAAAACAGTAGGGAATAGAGTGCAAAATTTTCAGAAGGAGCCAAAAGTAAGGGAAATTAGGAAAATTAGGGACCAGCCTGACAGGGCTTCTTCAATTGTTGCAGGGCTTGGCCTCAGCAGCGCCAAGCTGCTCGTGGTCAGCAGGGAAGGAGGGAGGTTTGACCACAGGGACATCCTCAGACACCCCAGATTTGCAGATAAGTTGTCCTTCAGCTCATTCACATACCTCACACTCCCACCAGCGTTTCCAAGCGTTTGAGTTCTGCTCTCCCACACCAGGCACGTTTCCAGCTGTCTCAGCAGGGAACATCTGAACTACCAAATCATGGACTGAGTCTCCCACCTCCATTTAAAGGACTGACAACCATCCTTGGCAGAACAGGGCATTTCAGCACATGTGTGACACTGGCTGAAGCCAAGGCAAGGGGGTCCCTGCTCAGCCAGTGCTCAGGCACCCTCCAAAATGATGTTCCTGCTCTTCTCTGCTCTACAGAACGTCTTTCCAGAGGGGAAAAAAACAACTGCAGTCCTGTAACACAGGCAGTGTTTTCCTATGTGGTAGCTTAAGACAAGACTTTTTAAAATTTTTACTTAATCCAGAACCCAACAATTTAAATTTTGTTCTCTTTGCGTGGCATGGATGACAATGCCACAATTCAAATGGCAATTCAATACTCACCAAGTAGYGCTGCCAAGTAGATAAAAGCAATTATGATGTTATTTTGCATTCAYTAGATTATTAGAAATATCTGCATTTCTTTCTATAAGCAAGAAACAGTAAAGTTTGAAATATATGAGGGACCACATCACAAACAGGAATCCAATTTACACCAACAGAAGTGAACTCAGAGTCAATCTAACACTGTGAGGCTGTATTCCTAAATAATGAAATGTAGGCTTTAAAGGGATCATTTTGGAGCAGGAGAACACATGTCAAAAGACAGTCTGTTAAATATGAAATTAATATGCACACAAAAGTACCTGCAAAATGTCCTATAATGCAGTCAACTTAGATTTTCTCTATTCCACCATGCTGTTCCTTCTGTTCTTTATTTACCAGTAATGTGTTGAAAGTACATTTTCAGGAGTCCCACTTACCTGCAAGCRCAGAAACTGCAATGAGGGAGGGAAAATCCTACCTTCTCTCACCTAAAAAATAAAAGATAGGCAACATGGGGTTGCAGCTCCAAGTATTCTAAAACTACCAGCATGGCTGATTCTAGAACAGATATGAAGTGATTTGATTCAGARACAAAATTAATGAGCACTGTATGGCTGTCCAAAAAAGAACTCATGCTTTGTGTAAGATCAACTATCATTGAATGTTAAGAATTATGGGGTTGTATAGGAAAACCATTCTCTAGGCCAGCAGTGTAAGACATTTTTTCAAACTTCCAGTTCTCCAGGCCCTTCAAGGTCTACACTAAGGAGGCAAAAAACTTATTTTAAAACTAAAGACCTCCTGTCGAACTACAGGAAGAGAATAGAGGTGCTGTACTGTGCCACAGGCCCCCCAGAAGCCAAACTTGGGAATTAAATAAAGATCCAGTGAACACGTTCCTGGACACCTTCAACTCACCCAAACCCTCCAAAGCTTCTAAACCCCTGCAAAGCTCCCTCATTCTTCCTTCTGTCCATGAGCTTTCCCCCTGGGTGAGGAAATAACAGCATTTCATAGCCTGGAATGATTTATGGAAGTCATGACTGCTGCACTTGGGCCGTGTCTGAGGAAGAGGCATTGCCCTGTGGAAGGCTCCTCATGGCTTTTAACTACTGAATTTTTAACAGCCACAACACATCAATAGTCCTGATATTTTAAATTTCCAGGGGAGGTTTAGATTASAWATTACCAAAARATAAAATTCAAGGAAAGAGTTGCAAAGCACTGAAAAGAGGTGCCCAAAGCAGTGCTGGAGTCACCACCCATGGAAATGTTCAAAAATGTGTGGATGTGGGACGTGAGGGCAAGAATATTGGAAGTAAGTTCTGTTTGCAGCCAAGTGAAGGGTAAGAGATCTAATGGCCTTTTTCGTAAGTTTATTTTCTTTTAGATCTGCTTGTGTTCAGTGTTCAGCTTGCATAAAGCATGTCATGGAAGGAGATGAAATTACACAAGCTTGGACTGGGGAAAAACCCAGTTTTCCATTCTCATTTCCACATCTGGTCACGGTTGCGACTGAGAACATGGTAGCGATGGACCCGACAGCCTCAAAACTCTTTTTTCCCAACCTTAAGGATTCTACAGTTCCATGACTCACGACAGACACCAAAACCATGGCCGTGCTGCGCTTCCTCGAAGATCCCAACCGGGACACGGCTGGGGCACCGGAGAGGCGTGAGGGAGCGGCTCCCGGGGCTTGGGCACCCGAGCGGCGTGAGGGAGCGGCTCCCGGGGCTGGGGAAGCGGCTCCCGGGGCCGCGGCCGCCCTCCCCTCACGGCTTCCCGCGCTCTCGCTGCCCGCGCCGGGGCCGCGCCCGGGGCTGCCCTCATGGCCCCAACATGGCGGCGGGGCCGCACCTGCCCCGCGCGCTCCCGCGGCGCCGGCAGGGGGCGCGCGCGGCGCCGGCGGGACAGGCGCCCGTTCTATTTAGCCCGGGGCCGGCACCGGGCACGCACCGACAGCGGCCGGGGAACCGCGGCCGCCGGGCACGGACAGACAGACAGCGGCTGACGGCAGCKGGAGAACGGGCACCGCCGGCCGCCGGCGCCGCACGGCACCGGGGGGAAGGATAGCGAGCGGCCGCCGGCACCGCACCGACCCCGCGGGAAAAGGAACGAGCGGCCGCCGGCACTGCACCGGCACCGCMCGGGCACCGGGGAAAGGGAACGAGCGGCCAACGCAGCGGCGGCGGGGCAAGGGGAGCGAGCGGCCGCCGGCAGCGCAGCGGGGCCGGTGCACGGGAGCAGAGACCGGCGCTCGCCCGGTCCCGCAGGTAGGAGCGGGCAGCGCGGGCGGCTCCGTGCCCGCCGCCCCCCGGGCACGRCTCTGCCCCAGCGGGTCCCTGGCAGAGCCCGGCAGGTGGGGGGTGTCCCCCACGCCTCGCTTTGACCGTAGAATTACTTTTCCGCCCCAAAGCGTGCGGCGGGCGGGCAGTGCCGCTGCCCGCGCCTCGTCCGGCGCTGCTGCCGGTGAGCGCTGGGGTGTTTTAAACTCCATTGACTGGTTATTTCCGCCCCTCTCTCCCAGCTGGATAAAATCCCCGGGCTGGGAAGCGTGGCCAAGCCTCACCCTCTCCTTGCGGGAGCGAGCGGGCAGCGCGGGGCCGCCTGTCCCAGGTAGGGCTGGGTGGGCTCCCCCRGCAGGACCCGGTCCCAGGAGTGCTGCAGCCTCTCCCGGCGAAGCAGACCGCTAAAAGCATTCCTGCTTCATTTGTTTTTCCTTTCTTTCAAGGTTCACGATGTTGACAGCTATGTTCTTGGCTGCTCTCGTTCTTACTACAGTACATTCGCAGGAAAATGAGGAAACCATAACGTACACGGTAAGGTTTAATAGACTCGGAGATAATTACTGCTTTGCGGGGATTCTTTGCTAAATGACCCTCAAGAAAAACCGAATTTCTTGCCAATGTATAGCATGTGCTACAGAGGTCGCTGAGTTTGAATGTTAACCATGAAATAAGCTGTTCCTGCACTCAAACAGTGTTTAAAAGTTCAAGTTGACCAGATTGAGCAAAATACATTACAACTGCTTGTTTGGTAAAGTTTATCTGTGTACTCAGTTTGAGGGACTGAGGAAAATTAGGAGGTTTTAATATTTTTTTAATCCATTTTCATAAAGGCAGGGTCCCTAGGACTTTCATTTGAAATGTATGGAGTTTGACAGATAATTAGGTCAAACATTCTTTTGTGTTTTCTTATGGATGTTTCAAGCTGTTTTTAACAAAATGTAAGTACTTCCAAATCTGGGGCTCTTAATGAAGCATCTGAATCCTGGGGTGATCACGGGACTGTTCTTTTCTGAGCTGGATTTGAGCAGTGGCTTGATAAAATTGTTCAAGAATACTGGAAATAGGTTCTGCTTGCAAGCAAGTGGCAGGCTAAGAGATTTAAAGGCCTTTTTGTCAGGCTTTTTCTTTTCAATCTGCTTGTGTTCAGTGCTTGGCTTGCATAAGGCATGTCATGGAAGGAGTGGCAATTACCCCAGCTTGGGCTGGGGAAAAACCCACATTTTCACATCTGATTACAGCTGTAATCCCTGCAACTTGCTTCATATGGGTGGACCTCTGGATATGTGCACACACATCAGCCCAATGCCACACAAGCAGAAAATTCTGCACACATGCAAAAAGTTAGAGAACCACAGCCAAAGCCCAGGATTGTGCCTTATACAAGTAATCCCACTGAAGTCAGTGGGATGGCTCAAGCAAGTAAATATTGCAGAGTTGGACCTTCTTGTAGAAGTCAGGGCTTAAAGAAGCCTCAAGTGAGCATCAGGAAGTCAGTAATAAAATACTTTAACACTGGGCTTTAGAAGCATTAGAGTTTTGAAGGCTGGGAGTAGTTTTATTTAGAGGCTTCTGTGATTTACTTTTGTTTTAAAGTCCCTGTATGTAAGTGGAAAGTGAAGATGTAAGTGCCTTTTGAAAATGTGGACTAAACAGGGATCCCACCCTCCTCCTTTCCCACAGTTATTATATGAGGGGGGGGTTTAATTATGCAGCATTTCACATAATTCTGATTATACCAACTGAACATTTCTAGCAAGCCTATGTGACTTGGGCACCTATGCTGCCTTTTCAAGGAGCTCTTAGCCCTTAGGTGCTTCACTGATGGTTAAATGCTGATCATGTAAAATTAAACAAGAAAAACCCAGCTTTGGGAGATTTTGCTCTTGGGATGCTACTGTTTCTCATGCACACATTGTATCCATGGAGGGCCAAATCCTTTGCTATTGTAAAAGCCTTTGGCTGCAGTAATAGATGGACTTGGCTCCTTGCAGTTAAACAGACAGTACTTCTGTTGTGCATTAACAGGAATTGGGTGATTCAGTAAATGCATGAATTAGCTGTTTTCCTTTGGGTTTGCCTTTTCATAGCTACAGTAACTTTGGAGTTGTCAACTCAGCATGTAGTCAATCCTTTAGAGAGTGTCCACTTACCCCTTGGGGAGAAAAACCCTTCCAAGCTACAACTCGCTGCCGCATTTGACAAATCGCTGGTGTCACCTGCAAGAGAAGAAAATATTTTCAATCCTCCTGCTGAGTCAGAGTCTGTCAGTAACAAGTCCCTTTAAATAACTTGAGGATAGGACCTGCAACAAGTGGATCTTGGCATCAAAAAGTCAAGTTTCCCACTTGTAAGTCCCTCAGCAGCAGAGGAGTTGCAATAAGATTTAGCTTGCTTGACTGTGACTAATTACATTAGTCAACTCCATTCCTTTTTTGTGTGGGGCCATTAAAGTAATACCCTGAGCAGCCCAAGATGCACCTACACAGCACAGTCTGGTTGATTCAATGATATTTTAACATTTTAAATGTTCCTGCTGCAGTTGGTAGCACCATGATCCTTTGCTAATCAGTCTCTGTAACTGTGACCTGTGATTAAAGTGACTGCCCTCTGGAGAATTTAACGGTTTTGGGCAGAGGAATAATGAAGATGCAGAGCAGACTATTTAAAATCTTTCCTGAACTTGCTGGTGTGCMTTGATATGAATAGCTGCTGAGTATAGCCTTGTTTGAATTCTGCAAAGTCTTGTATAAATAAGTAGTCCTGCTGTTATAAACTCTAACCGTTTATTGTGTGTCTCGCAATATAAATTGTCCTTCCTAGACTGCAGTTCCTGGAGTCATATGATTAAAAAGCATGTGAATGAATTTCCAGCTGTCATGGGATCCTTCCCCATTGCTAGAGTGCTAATGGGAGAGAGGATGAAGTCCAGGGGCACAGAGTCCTCTTGGTCCCTCTGGCAAACAGAGCCTGAATATGAAAGAGGTTCACCTGTTGGAAGGCAGGGAATGAGATCCAAATTCAGAAAAACTTGTTGCTTTTCATAAAAAGATTTTCATTTGGTCACTCCAAAGATCATCCAAGGATTCAGCCAAGGAGAGATGGTATAGCACAGGAGCAAGGGAAGGAGAAAGCAATGGTTTTCTCACTTTGCTCACTAGCCTGCTCACAACAAACGATATCTTGGGAAGTTCCTGAGACAGAGGTGCTCTCTGTGTGATATAGAGCATTCCAAGTGGGAATGCTGTAGGAGCATTCTTGTGGGAAGGGACCCACAGGTTTTGCTGCTCCTGCACAGCAGTGATGTATCAATTGCCATTTTTCTAGCCTACCAAGGTATTGCATTTCCCTTGGTGTCACACTTGGAGCTCACTGAATACCCTAGACTGTTTTTCCAAAACAGAATCCCGAGTAACCAAATTATTATTTTTTTCTCCACAGCAATGCACAGATGGCTATGAATGGGATCCTGTTAGGCAACGGTGCAAAGGTACAGTAAATAATTTTCAAAGACAGACTTGTCACTGGTATTCTTTAAGTATTCTCACTGCACACCCCTGTTTTGGACACGGAGGTGTGCGTGCATGTCTCGTCGTGTTCTTTGTGTTAATGGCTGTTGCAGAAGGTTCGACTGTTAAAAGCATGACTTGTGTTGTTGCTAACCACAGATATTGATGAATGTGAAATAGTCCCAGATGCATGTAAAGGTGGGATGAAATGTGTTAACCACTATGGAGGATACCTCTGTCTACCCAGAACAGCGCAAATTATTGTAAATGAGCGAGAAGAAGCAGCAGCTGAATCCACAAGTGGTCGGAACAGCGTCATTCGCCGGACCCCGGCCGACCCCCAGCGCGCCACTCCCAACCCAAGCCACCAAATCCAGTGTGCAGCTGGGTATGAGCAAAGTGACCACAACGTGTGCCAAGGTAAGCCAGGCCTGCTTACCTCCTTGTGCTCCTGTGCAGCTGCAGTGGGGGTGACCACAGAGCCAGGGGATGACAGCCTGTAGCTGACTGGAAGGGGCTGGTGCTCCCATGAACACCTTTAAAGATACAAAAATAAAATACAGAAATGGCACTGTTGTTGCTCAAGGCATCAGAATGTGCAGTTTGTTGCAACCTTTACAGTCTGTTCCATCTGCTTTTGGGCTAAAAAATGGAATTAATTCCGTTGTCTGTAGCTCCTAAAAAAGGTCTTAAAAYGACTCTAGTGAAACATTTTGTGTTGTATTAAGTATGTCTAGGAAAGAAAGTGCTCTGAAATGAGTGGGCAATGCAGCAAGGCGTAAGCAATTTGGAAAGGTTTGCAGAACTCTGTATTTTTCAGTAAGTGAATGCTGAATGAACAAAAAATAACAACAGGATGAACTTTTGCTTAGAGCAGGCTGCAGTGCAGAAGGGTCCTGTATTTTTACTGTGGATATGGAATATTCCTCCAGCAGTAGGAACCCAACTTCTGAGCAGCCTGTGCTCTTGTGATCTCTGTGGAAGTAGCCCCAGGCAGACCCTGCCAGTTTACTCCCAGTCCAAGCCTTGCCACTCTTTGAAACTATGGCAATGAAGAGCTTTCATCTGAGTGTACATACACCACACACAGTGCCAAAAATTCTCAGGGCATTAGCAATGTTAATTGTATGCATTCAGGAACCAGCCTCACAAGCACTTCTGTAAACTAAGACTCTTTCATTTATTATTTTATATAAACAGTTTACTCTTCTACTTGCTGAAGTAACAAATGTTTCGGCCATTGTTTTGTTTTCTTTCATAGAAATATATTCTAGCCCTTGCTCACAAACTTGCTTTTCAAGCACATTGGAGGGACACCCGTGCAAAGAGAGGGCAAAACTTGACCCCATGGTTCATCTTTTCCACTTTGTGGCCTGTAGCAGTATAATCACATAAAATAGTACTTTAGGGACTGTAATCAGGGCAGGCTGTAATACACAGTGGTAGTTTCCTTCTCCCTGGTATTCATGTACACAGGACATTATTTATCACTAGTAAGTAAATTCCCTGTCATTCTGGACCACAGTAATCATCATGGAGGCTGGAGGAGTTATTTTTGTAGGCAAAGCCTCAGAGTTGCATTTCTGGCTTATCTGCTCACGTCCAACATTTCTGTCACTCTGATTCAAGAATGTCAAGTACAGAACCTACCACAGGAGGTCAGATCTCCTTAACCCTGGGCGTTCACTGGGGGTCATCAGGGGAAAATCAGAATTTTCCTTAGATGGAAAATTGGCTTTTTCCTTAGTTTAACTTGGCAAAGCAGCAGCAAAACCAGGAGCAGACCTGCTGGGTTTGGCCTGGTACTCCCTCCTTCAGGTGATGCTGCTGGCACTGCTCTTCACTGGTGAACTGTAATAAACTGTTCCAGCTTCAGCACATAACATTTTTATTTTGATAAAAAATGCAAGTCRTGCTAGAAAATGACAAAACATGACTGTCCCTTTTGCTATGCTGGCTTTAGATGTGTAAATTTGGGATACAATAGGGCAATTTGACAGCATTTAGTACCCATAGTTTGTGCTCCAAACAAAGGCTGAGGTTTAACTGAGAGACTGACAACTGGTTAAGGTTCCTGTTTTGTTGAGGAGAAATTGGTGGTGATAGATTACTATTACTTTACTCCATGCTCTGACTTCCTGTAACTTGCAACTAAATATTTCTATTCAATTCCCAAATCCTTGGTTAATTTATAACAACAACAAAGTGTTGTTACAGTACCAGAAGGTTTAACCAGCAGGCACACAAACTATGGTGAAATCTTGGGCTTGACTGCATCAAGCTACTCATTTCCTCATGCCAACATTTCAATCTAAATCAGATCAGAAAGCATGGAAATATTAGTGTTTAAAAGCTGAAATGTATTGGATTGAATGCATTCCAGCTGGAAAAAGGRTAGTGGACAGTGTGCTTGAAATGAAGGATAAAAGAGTTTTGGAGCACTTAAAGCATGCATTCAGCTTCATGATCTTCATGCTTTTCACTGCTGAAAATATCTTATAAAAGATAATCTTGATCAGCAATGGTCCCRCTGCGGATTTATTTAATTATGGTTAAAAGACTTTGCTATGATAACTGCTCGAGGCTCCTAGGGAGTGTAACTTACAGATATAGTCACACTTAAGCTTGTTTTATTGTTTAGTAAATCAAATATGAAGTCCAGCTCCTTCTAATTGTTTGCAGATGTATGACATTTTCCTTCCAGTCCAGCAGCACTAAGTATTTTATAACCAATGTGAAAGTGTGGAGACCTCTGTTTCAAACAATAACATGCTCCAAGGAGCTGAATTACTGACATCATGCTGCAGTGTGAGGGGCCTTCTGTTTTAACACAAGTGTCCACTCCCTTTTCAAGCATGGAACAGTGTGGGAATGACAGGCCAAACACACTCCTGTGCTTCCTGTGCTTGGAATAAATGCCCATAAACGACCTGGTCCTGGAGGACTCCACTCCAGTGATGTGCTGATACACATTTTTATAACTACTAGTTATAAACTAGTAGTATAGCTACTAGTGAGCAGAAACATGTYCTAGTGTGACCACACTGATGTTAGAAGTGGGGGTAGCAAACATTTCCTGGGACATTCTTAAGATATTCTTCATGAGCAGTAATGCCAGGAACCCCCAAAGTGAAGCAAAGATGAGGGAGGTTATGCTGGAGAAAGGTCTCTGATGTGGAAGAAGTTGTGCTTCAGCATAAACACTTGAAGTGTGCTTTAAATTCTGAGTTTCTGACCTTACCTAATCCCCTCCATCCCATCCCAAGCAGTTCCCACTYCACTGTCACTCCTAAATTTGGTCCCTAAGGGAGATTCCCATATGTGGCACCTGGTCACACTTTCAGGAAGCCACTTGGATATTCAGCCCTGTCCCTCTGAGGGTATCACTGTAATGGGGAAGAGCAAGAAACAGAGTAAGAAATAATTTGAAACAAATTACTGAGTTAACTCAGGTTCCCAGACACTTTTTCCCTGATAAAAACCATGAATAGCTGCACTCTGTGCCTGCACTCAGGCCTGAGTTTTATTTTACTGTGTTGTTAGGCTCTCTGTGATTTGAGTCTGCTCCTATTGAATTCAAAAGAAAATCACCCAATTAATTCAATTTTGTCAAACCTAGTCTGCAAGAAAGTACCAGCTTCTCCTAGAATGTTAATGACACTTAAATGAAAAAAGGGACCAAAAAAGGTACCAAATAACCTGTAAACTTGAGAAGGGAACTAATTTTCCTTAATTCCAGTCATGTTGGCAATACAAGCAATAAAGTAAGCAAACATTTTTGCTCCTCAGGTAGATTAGCTTTTGCTATTTCTCCAGCCTGTTTGTAACCCTTTGTGCTGCTGCAGTGTCAAGTTCAGGAGGRAGACAGATTGCAATACAAGAGATCAGTGCTTGCTTCTGTGGGAGAATGACATTTTTCCAGASTTCTGTTCAGACTTGGTGGACATTGGTTGCTCTTTTCCTCCTGTGTGGAAGGAGGAAAAAAATGAATTTTTTTTCTGTGCTGTGGTTATTTTTCCCCCTGCAAAATCACTTTAGGTATCCTGACACTGGTAGAGGTTAAGGGTTTGTTTTGTTTTTTGGTACTTTTCAAAGTAACTTGTCATACTCAAGCTATGCTTTTGACTCAAGAAGTTAATTGTGAATAAGCCAAATAAGACTAAATTTTGCAGCTGTAGAATCTTTTTTGCTGTTGTCCTGTTAAGGAGGGAGGGACAAGGGGAAGCAGTTCATGATGTTTTCCATAGAAAAATCACTTTCTATTACATATATTTACATATGTCAGGGATGTGCAGCTGGCATATGAAGAACATTAAAGGTGTGTGAGTGCAGGTGCACTTGGCTGCCCTTGGCAGAGGCTGGCTGTGCCCTGGCAGGAGGCTCCTCCCTGGCATTTTGGCTGGGGCACTGCAGCTCCTAATGAGCTCCACTCACCGTGCTTTGATTCCCCTCCCTGAGAGCTCCTGGAACGTGCAGCCACATCCAGCCCAGCTGAAACCCAACCTGAAATGCACCCCAGGGGTGCCACTAATGTGCCACAAGCKCTAATGAGCACTCAGCCCTCAGGGCCAGACTCCAGGGAGCCTCAGAAGTGCACGGACTGGGATTTTGGAGCCTCTGCACGAAGCTGGGATCTGCTTCCATGAGCTCAACCCATTTTCTGATACAGACACAGCCTAAAATACAGCCATAGATGGTCCTTAGCCATGGAAATGGTTTTGAGAGCTTTTTGTAAAATATTGTACCATCCCAAGTTTTCCCCCTACCTGTAGGTGAGGAGTGCTTTTRAAAATGYTTCAGGGCTCCTTGTGGCTGCCCCATCCCTGGAAGTGTCCAGGGCCAGCCTGGATGGGGCTTRGAGCAACCTAGGACAGTGGAAAGTGAAAGGAGTGGRACAAGATGATCCTCAAGGTCCCCTTGCAACCCAACCTATTTTGTGATTCTGTGAACAGCACTAGGCCTGTTGAGTTTGAGGAGAGGGTGAGGACAGAGCCTATGGCAGGGGAAATAAGGCCTGGCTGGSTGGTTTAGGATGGCAGTAGCTCCAAGTGCTCCCTCAGGCCGTGTGYTTGTGCAGCACTCCAGTGAGTGGGGAGCACTTGTTGCCAGCTGTAGCCACTCTGAGACTGACCTGGTGACATGTGCCACTTCAATGCTAATTACTGGRACAAGCCATAGGAATTCTGCAGGTCTAAGAGGATCCACAGAAGGACACAAGCTGACGCTTTCACAGCTCTTTGTTCATAGCTTCCAATTAATTCCTTGTACATTTGGATACATCATGCAGAGATCATCTTTCATCAGCCCATCCCCAACCAACTGTTCAAGCTGTTAATCTGTGAAGCTGCTGCACTCTGCTGCAAAGCAGCATCTCTTTAGCAGCCCTCAGGGTCCACAGGGGCGTTCACAAAAACCCATCTTGTTTTGAGGGCCTGGTTTTGGGCATTTTTGAAATCAGGCCACTCTGAATCATCTTCCCATCTGTGCTATTTGCACAGCTGTGGGTGTCAAGTCAAGACCTTGGAGAGATATTCTCTGTTCTGTCTGACCATTTTACTGTGAACATCCATCACAAGCATAAATACTAGCAGCTGCTTTCCTTTCCTGAGTCAGTTACTGCTTTCCCATTGTCCTGACCCCTGCAGGAATACACTCAGTGTGTTGCAGTTAAAGATTCCTCCCATTTGCTCATTGTGCTAAGTGTGCTAGAAGCAAGCAAACTTCCCCAAATTGTATTTACCTTAGCTTCCTGAATTGGGATTATGCAGGCAAGCACTGGACTTCA
The DNA here is from genome assembly GCA_014549065.1 of Cardinalis cardinalis. NCBI lineage: Eukaryota > Metazoa > Chordata > Aves > Passeriformes > Cardinalidae > Cardinalis > Cardinalis cardinalis. The sequence continues at coordinate 858,952 of JACDOX010000093.1, forward strand.
AGTTTAAGTAAACTCATTAGCAGTTCTCATGGCTTCCTRCAGCAGGAGAATGGGATCACACAGTAGTCACCTCGGCTGTCATCCTTGTGGGCTGCATTTGTTGATTTTAAAGCCTGTTGCCTTAGTAGCTCGGAGGAGGCTCATGTTTTGACAGACAAAACACAGCAAATGGATTCAGGAGGCACATGGCCTGAAGAAAGTCCAAACTCCAGCCATCTGTCCTCCTTCAGAATTCCTCTCTCTAAGCCGGAGGTCTTTTTCACAACGCAATCAGGAATAACACCAGATAGCAAAGGGGAAGAATGTGCTCATGCCTGGTCCTGGCTTGGCACCCAGAGTACTTGGCACCCCTTTAAACAGCTCAGAGCACTTCTTTCTCTCTTGAGGAATTCCCTGTACCTGTTGCAGACACTCAGATCTGTGCATCCCACAAGGCAGGAAAGCCACACCAGGAGTGAGGGCTGTCACCTGCTGCAGCAGAGGGCACAAAACAGGACTTGGGGCAGCACAGGCTGTGCTCCCTGTGCCAAAACCTGCTCTCAAAGGAATACATTCCACAGCATCACAGTGATACAGGCACTTCCCCCACCAGTGCCAAGGCACCCTGGCAGCTGCTTTTAGCATCTCTCTCMGGTAATTTTATGGTGACACTATTGCCACTAGGATGTTGTTACTGTGCTTGCTCTGAGCAGTTGTTTCCCCCCAGCCTCCTGAGAAAGACTCTGTGCTCCTCCTCTCCCCAGTTTTTTTGCTCAGGATGATTTTCTCTCAACCACCACTTTTTTCCTCCATTTTCAAACCTGATTCCTACTTCAGATTAATTAGTGTGTAAAGGAAGCGCTCTTACCTGGGTTTTATTTTCACTCTTGTAGTTTGGGTTACTGAGTCACATTTGCTAAAATGTTTCTGAAGGGTCTCAGCATTGCAGACACATTTTTCAAAGGTCCAAGATTTTTCTGGAGCATCCCTAGTGATGGAACACAAATTTAGGAAGCTGGAAAACTAGTTCAAGAGCTGAAATTTGAAACTTATTTTCCTCATCTTATTCTCTTTCCAAGTGCTATCTCCCTTCCCATGCTGGCCAGGGAAGATGATAGCTGCTGTTTCTGTGTGCCAAAACAGCCCTGCAGGAAGAACAAAGCTTCCTGCAAAGGCAGCAGAGGCCTGTTTGATTCCTCCCTGCACCACCCAGGGATGCCTGTGCTGCTCTCCCTGYCCTTTGCTAGGCAATCCCATCTGCTGCCCTACAGCCAAGCCCAGCAGCCTCCAGCACTGCAGGAATTCATTCAGGGTGGTTAGGCTTGCTGGTTTGCCATTTTCCTACTGTCAAAACCAGTGGGAGTGTTACAGGACTCCCTTCTAGCAAGATATTTTTGGTCTGGTAGAAACCACAAGGAGAGTGTAATTTTTGAGTTCACCTACCAGGTTGCATCTTAAACATTCCACATTTTTTGTGGTGCAGTCAACTCCTCTTGTGCAGCRCTTTGTCATGGCAACCCCTTTGTGCTGTGTCTGTGTTAACTGGGATTAATGGAAGCTGAGCTTGACCACCTCCTTTCATTGTACTCTAAGAATATTCTTTTCTTTCCCTCTGTGATGCTTTTTGAGCTGCTTTTTCTGAGCTATCATCATTTATGCATGGTCTAGAATAAGTCATGTGAAATGTAAGCCTCCTTTGGGCTGAAGGCTTCTTGGCAAAGGGAATTTTACCACATCCCTGTCAAAGGGTTTAGATGCTTCTGTCCACAAGGTTGGAAGATCTCAGCTGGGCTTGTAAGATCTCTGTTCTCTGCATGACAAGAGCATATGGAATAGGTAATCAGACATATAAAGTTCACGAGTAAAAAGTACAAAATTTCACAAAGAAATATCTGTTTCATTTTTAATTTGCTAAATTTTGTTTTCATAGCAGCCAGATAGCAACAGTTTTGGAGAGAAAGTTATTTGCCATAATTCAATAGACAGCAAAATGTAATCTGTAAAAAAAACTATACTAAATATACAGGAATGCTGCATGTACCTTCTTTCATCTACCTTTTAACTTTACTAAAAATACAAGAGGGACTTGCAAATTACAGAGCTCTGAATTATTTTAGCACACATGTAGTTATTATAAAATACCTTTAATGCTCATTCCCACTTGTGTCTCGTTTGTTAATCTGAAACCATGTTAAAGGTGGGTCCTGTTGTAAGCAGAGTAGAGAAATGTCTAATTTTTGTTAGGTATAATTATATGATCAAAGCTGAAAAAAGTGACTAAGAAAACATTTGTTACACACACTTTTATAAGCTACAGTGCTAAGAAAAAGTTCTTGAGGCTCAGGAATGAATCAGACCTYTCCTGGCAAAATATATTCCAAGCTCTTAATTAAGCATTTTTAAAATTAGATATTCAGTAGCCCCTTGTCTGTTGCTGTTACTGAATGRCTTAAATAAATAACTCCAAAGGGAAATTCTTCAATGGAATGACAAAGGATTCAGTGTGTGAAGGTCTGGCTCCTGGGAAGAGATGTTTACTTTGGGAAACTCTCAATCTGGCTTTATTAACTCCTGACTTWAAAAATTCATGCCTTTGAGTGGACATTAATTAATTAAGCCTGTTTTGATGAGCTCTGAGCAGAAGATATTGCTGAGCTTTCCTTTATGAGCTGGATTTAACCAGAAGGAAACTCCTGGTCTGGTGATGATTTAAGCAAATCTGACCCTGCACTTGAGCATCTGATTGGATATAAACCCCCAGAATTCCAGAAAAACAGTAGTTTGGACAACTGATTCCTGAATATCTTGTAGCTTTATAAATTTAGAAAGAAATCCTTATCAATACTGTAACAGCTGATTGTTGTCAGAAGTACTTAGAGTTGGGAAATACAAGGGCTTTTGACAGGTAACAATGTTCTGTGTGGTTTTAAAGAGGTTGCCAACAAGTTAACATTTAATAACAATCTTACACAGAGCAAAGGAATCAAACATGGCAAAGTGAGCAGAAATTTAAGTGTGATTTTAGCTGATGTGACCTATCTTATAAAAATAAAATCCAGGAGAAACAATCTCTCTCCTGTCTAAACTTACTCTGGGGAGAATTTTAAGTGTCTGGGATACAGAGTAGGTAGAATTAAAAACACTTTTAGAAGCAGAMAATACTTGCTTGTAGTTTTTAAAGCACTTTCTTCATAAATGAATTTGCTCTGAAGGGACTTTCTTATCAGGAGCCAGTTCTCCACAGCACTTGGAGATGATAAAACAAGGACTGGGTAAAACAAGGACTTGTGTGTCACTCCTTGGGTGGGTTAARCAGGAATATAGGAATATTTCACAGGGCAGTGAGCACAGAATCACATCAGAAATAAGCAGGGCTTTGGAGCAACCCCTGCTCTGCCCCTGTGGGCTGTGGATGACACCTGACTTCATTCCTCCCAGAAGTTGTTGGAGACTAAATCAGGAAAGAGAACAGAATCCAAAAGTCATTCCCACTTCCCAAGGGGAAAGAAAAAGCATGTTCTTCCCTGACATCACCCTGCCTGTATATGCTCTGCATCCAGACCTTCCTCTGTCTTATCTGGCTTAACTTGAAGCATCAAGACAGATTTTCTTGCCCACTCTCTCCTTATGTGTTGTTACTGGAGTAGAAAATAATTTGGGGATGGTTGCAATACCCAAAGATATTGCTGAYATTTCCAGCACTTTTTCCCTGGAGCAGAAAGCACTGTACAAGCAGATAAAAATTATAGACTTAATACCACTGRGCACCTCTTGGCTTCCTGGTGTTTGCAGGAGCAGCAGAACTTTCCAGCTTGAATTAACCTGAGGTGGAAGAGAGTTAGAACCACACTCCTGAGAGCATTTGTGCAGGAAAAGTTGGGTGCAGGAAAATTTGGCTGAAGAAAAAACACCCACCCATTTTCCCCTTTGCAAACACTGACCATTTTTTAAACAATCCAGAAACTGTATTCATAGATTTTAATCTATTAATCAGCATGTGAAAAAGGACAATTTTTGGGAAGGGAAAACTTTTTTGTGTGTGTTCCAAGACAAAGTATTCCTCTGTTAGAAACTGTGGCTCTCTATGCCTATAAAAAGGGAAAATTCCCCATTTCTAGACAAGACATTTTTACAAAAAARTTGCTTCATTATGTATTTAAATCCAAACATTCTCTCCATGCTAGTTACACTCAGAGCTCAGTATCCACTGTGAGGAGAATCTCTTCCTTACTATGTATGCAGATTTATAAGGCTCCAGGCACCTTTGAAATAAATTGAAAGCACAGCCATGTAATGGAGCCAAACCCCAAAACCAGCCAAGGAGATCCACCCAGCAACACCCTCAAACACCCTCAGCTCTTCCCCTAAGCACAGCTTTAGAGTGCTGGTCTTGATCTTGTCTCTGCTTTCTCCACCCTCCTAAAAGCTTCCTGGGGGATTCCCCAGCTCCAGAGCCATGCAGGGGCTGTTTGGGATGCAGGAATAATTCACTTGCTTGGTTTCCTTGCCTCTCAAACAGCTCAGGAGCAGGGCAGCTGYTTGCAGAGCCTGGGACAGGGGGATACTGAAAAGCAGGAGCAGCAGGAGAGAGCAGCAGCTTGGACATGAAGAGAGGGTTTAACAGCAGATCAAAGTGTAGCAAAAACATACAGAAATAATCAAGGCAGGTTTGTAGCTGCTTTTTCCCACGTTGAAATTCACAGTTTGAGTATTTGTGATGCTGGAAGGTGGCATGGTTGGAGAAGGAAATGCTTCCCAAAATCTCTGCCATGGGATAGGAGTGAGGCCAACAGTTTAGGAACTTGATCAAACAAAGGTCTGGACATTTTATACAACAACAAGTTAAAAATGAGCAACTTTTGAAAAGGTTAACAAACCTAATTTGTGCTTAGGGCAGTCCTCAATTCTTCATGAATGTCAGGATGAGTTTGATTGTTGAGGAGCAGACTGGTGATATCTGTACTTTTCTGAGGTATGTCCCAGTGCCCACTTTGAGAAAGCAGAGTYAGTAGGTTTTCCATCTCTCTGGATTTGGTGGCTGTTATCTGTGAGTTGAGCACCAAGCCAATTCCCCAAAGCTCTGGATAATCAATCTGGTGGACATCAGATGTTCAGTCCCATAATGGAACCACTCCTAGCTCTACAGGCTGCAGAAGGTTGAGCCTTTTTTGCAAGAGCACAGACCAGTGTAGTTTTGTTAAAAATTGGGATTGTTAAAAATTTCCATTGGGAAATTCAGACAAACATTTCTGTAATTCTGACAAAGTGGCATGTAAATAATCGGATTGTTAGCTGTCAAATGCAATTTCTATATCAAAAAGAAATCAGGTATTGATATCAGAACATTGTCATCACAGGAATCAGGGCTTGTTATTGTGGGGCAGAGCAAGAAATACTGAAATTCAGTGACACTAAGTACTGGCACAGCTTCCAGGGGCCCTCCAAGGTCCCATTCTCCTGAACAACATGTGCATGGAGAAGGAACTGTCCTTCACTAAAACCAGCCTCATGGGGCATGCACCTCCTGCCTTAAGGGCTGGACTCAATGACCCCTTTTAACTCCGAGCATTCCGTGATGTGTGACTGAGCCAGCACATCACGCCCCACACTTGCTGTGTTCAGTGGTGCATTTGGGACACAAGCAGCAGCAGCAGCAGCAGCTTATATCATTCCCTGCATTTGATTCTTTGTTTTAGTATCTGTCATGTCCAAGCCAGCCAAAAAGTGGCCTCAGCACATTCTGGCTGGTGAGGCTGAGGGAGCCCCGGGGGCTCCATTCACATGCCTCATGTGTGACCAGGCAGGGGCTGAGGAGCCACTGCACTGCCTGGTCCTCAGGATGGGGTCCCACTCCTGCCACAGCCCCCAGCAGGAAGCTGGAAGCAAAGCATTAAAGACACCAAAGGGACCRGTTGGGATTTTCACATACTCAATGGCCATTGGGGGGTTCAGCCAGCAAGAAAAACCCCAAGTGTATAAGAAGAAAAACAGCAAAAAGGCAGCAGGAACCAAAAGTGGTTTTTCATCTGGCTGTAACACTGTGAGCAGGACAGCCGTGGGATGTGCCTGGATGCAGCCCATCCCCATGGAATGCACCATCACACACATGGCTGTTCCAGAGCTGCCTCTGTCACACACAGCCAGCTTCAGACAGCATTACTGTCCCGTTGGGATGCACTTGGGATGGGCTGCACACACAACAGCCCTTAAAAACTGGAATGATAATATGCAGGTTTTTCCATTCCTATCATTTGTCCTTAATTTGAAAAATTAAATGCTTGTGTCCCATTGTTAACTATTCTTAGCACTAATTTCACAGTTTAGCCCAGTGGTGACCAACTGGTTTCCTTACARTTCTTCTCTTAATTCACAGCTGGGCTGAACTTTCTTACTTGTTTTGAACTTATTTAGTTAGGTTGCATTAAAAAAAAAGAAGTTGTGTGACAGTCTCCACATGATTTAATCAGAAACCTCGCTGCACTCAATTCCTGCCTGMAGAACACTATACAAAGTCAGAGGGAAGAAAGGTAGCAAAGTTCTCCATTCTGGTTAATAGCTTAGAGTATGTTTACAGCAGCCCAGTTCAGGTGAGAAGGAGCCTTGGAAGGTGTCCAGCCTGACATCCTGCTCTGCTCTCTGAGATCAGACCTGRGAGATTTATCCAGTCAGGCATTGAAAAACCCCAAGGAAGTAGAGCACAGAATTTTTCTAGGCACCTRTTCCACACCTTGACTGCCCTAATGGTGAAAAAAGTTTTCCCTGCACCTAGAATCCCTCCTTTCAATTCACCTTGGATTGACACACACAAAAGAGATGTGCTAAAAATGCARACTTGGGGGAAAGCAGGTTTGTTTCCTAACAAATGTATAAGTGAAAAAGTGTTCTCCATAAGGGGAGGTAACAATTGGTCAGCCCTTGGTTTGAATGAAAACATTTTCCTGAGGAGCAGACTGGCTGAATGTCATTCCCAACCTCCCATGACCCAACTCCCACTACAAGCGAATCTCTGCAGCTTTTTAATTTCCAGTTAAAAACAAACAAAAAAAATATTAATAATATCAATGYGTATCCACAAACAAGGAAAGAAGGGAAGTTTCACTGATCCGTGACTGTTCTTACTTGAACTCTGAATAACTGCAGATATTTTCATAGCCAGTGCCCAYCAAGCTTCTCAAAGTACTGAGAGAATATCAAGACTGATTTTAATAAACAAAACCCCTGTTTGTACTTTGAAGTGCCACATTAAGACACCTTCAGTTGCATTCCAGCATTTAAAGCACACATTCAGATCCCAGTATTTTCCCTGACACCTTTGCACATGCCTCAGTTTACACAACTGCTCACTGCTGGCCTCAACCAGGTTGTTGCTAGGAACTTTTATTTTAAAACCCCTCACTAAAAACTTGCCAGAGCAAGCCTGCAATACCAGGCACACGCTGATCCTACTCATGGGTGGATAGGAAATGCTTGAGAGTATTGGAGGGAGTAGCCTTGATCTGGAGGAATTGCCTGTTTACTCAGCTTGCAGCTCCATTGCTGGGACACTTTTCAGATCCCTCTGCTGAGTATCCCAGCTTGTCTCACATCTACCAATGCTGCCCCTTTTAGATACCTTTCAATTCTTGTTTCTCTTCAATTCCTTACTCTCCCCTCCTCTTTTCTTTATTAAACACTTGGCAATGAGGGCCAAAACCTGACTGAAAACAGCAGTTCACACTGTGGTCCTGGATAAATTATGGTACAATTAGCAACGTCACTTTCAAAAAGTTAATGAAATAAAGCTGCTCCTTTAGGAAACCAGAGACTTTACAGCATGATGATTTATGGTGACTCAAACAGGACTGTGGATTTGCAGTGCCAGATGAGGCCATGCTGTCACTTCTACTCACTAAATACCTCGTGCCACTGCTCTAGGAAATGAGGCCTGGCTCGGTTACAAGAACCAGCTCCTCAGTATCTTCTCTGTAAAATCTTATCCCTTCTGGAAGTTGAATTTCCAGCTTGTTGATGATCTGCAAACCAGATAACTTTTGTCCTTTCTGAGGAGCAGATGGATGCAGGGGCTGGTTTGGGACAGAGTGACACGTAACTGTGCATCCCCAGAGATCTTTCCAGGAACCTCTCCGATTGCTTTTCTGGCTCAAGGGGCCTTGCTCTCCACCACTGGACATTTTGGGCAAGYACATGTACATGTAGTAAGTGTGGAGCCTTGTGGGGTAAATAAAAATTCCTGCACAAATAAGGGGAATAATAAATCAAGCCCAAGAATTTTAAGGCAATATGAAAAATTAACCTGTTTGCTGAACCTTCTCTAGATAAGAGGTCATTGTTCTTTGCTTTGAAAAGATTTTTGTTTTTAATATGWATTTAGCCTTACTTATCTATTATACTTTGCTTCCTTTTTATTTTCCTTTCATTGAAAACAAGACCTAACTCCTTAAAAATTGTTTGGACTTGATCCTAAAACACAYTGAACACTTCCCAGTCAAGAAAATAACACGGTACAAGAACCTTCAGGACTTGGATTTCATTTGTCAGAGGTATTTTTGAATCTCTGAAATCCTTTCAGAAGACCCTCTGGTTATTAGCTGAGACATTTTTTTTTTCTTTCATGCTGAATTTTTTTGCCTGYCCATGAAATCTCCAAAGCAAACTTAACAGTCTGTTAGATCCTAAATAAATTTAGATACAGATCTCACTACAGAGGATGTTCAATTAASTGCTAGAAACCAATCTTGTCATTAGTCTTCCACTGGTGTTTTGCATATTTATTGGTAGCATCTGATTAATTAAACACAGCCTCTAAATCAGGGCAGTTGGTTAAATGCTATCTATGAAAGTTTTCAAGCTACTGAAGCCCACATGTTTTCAGTCTGCTAAAAAACTTCCCCTCCTCTTCAGTAGCCCCTGTTATAAAACCTTATATCTTGAAAAAGCTGTTTAAAAAAAAATCTTTACAACCCACAACTTTCATTACCTGGTTCTTGCTGTCCCCTGAAATGCCCCCTCTGTCCTGTTTGCTGCTTGAACATCATCCTGGGTTTTGGTTCAGGACTTGGAGCAGCACAACAAGGGAATCCTTCTCCACAGCCAGAGCTTCTGAAAGCCAAGAGCAGAGAGAAATCCAGGCTGGACCTCCCAAACTTACACAAGGAATTTGRGGTTGATTAGCTTGGGAGAAGGCTTAATGCTGCACACATTGGTTTGGATTAGTCCAGCTAACAACTATAATTGCATTAATAATAGGATTGGTAAATTACTTCTAAAAATTACTTTAAAACACTCCAACTTTAGAATTGTAATAATCCCCCCTTTTACCTTATAGGTAAGAAATGAATGTGCTCATAGATCATTTATTCCTTCTCCACTACAAACAGACTATCTTCCTAATACTCAGCTACATCTCTCCTTCCTTCAGCTTCTCATTCTATTCCTTGCTCTTGGCACTAATTACCTGGATATAATTAACCTCCCCTAGATTCATCTTTTGCCAGTTCACCTCTTGCCTCCTCAGTTCCTGGAAGGTAGCACTTCCAGGAGGAAAGAGCCACCAGTCAATTTTGTTGCCATGCATTGAGGATGGCATGGAGCTGCCCTTACCTGCTGCACCACAAAGCTGAGTGGACAATCAATGCACTGGAATTAAATCCATCTGGAAGGCATTTGAGGCAGGCAGGCATCTCTGAGAACCTTAAGTGTCATTGACTGCTTTTTCCAATAGCTTTGATGAAAGTCTAAATTGAGAAATCTCTTCTCCCATCCTGCAAGAATTTATGAGCAGAATTTCTTTTGACCATCCACCACTGGCCTGTGTTCAGCAGCATCTGAGGCCCTCATGTTTCCCTGTGGATCCTGCCCAGCCATGAACCTCTGCAGTGGATTTTAATCACACATTCAAGGCTGTCTGCCTCAAGTTCCAGGCTGTGCCAAACAATGTACTGACAATGTCCTGGGCATCCCTCAGATGTGCCAGGATGCAGACAGGCATCCCTGGCACTTGGCTCATGCATTCCATTTGCAAGAGCATAAAGATCTGGGATCTCATGCCTTTTAAAGAGGRGAACAGAACACACAAAGAACCAAGTAAAAACCCTTTGGGGAAAGAAAAAAAAAAAGACTAAAAAGGTCCTCAATGCTTTTTCAGGAAGGATGGCTACAAGAAAGATGGAGAGGAACTTTTTGCAATTAATTTCTTKGCATTGAGAGAGTTGGTTTACATCAGATATCAGGAAAAAAATTTTTGGCTTGAGGTGAGCCCTGGCACAGGTTGCCCAGAGAAGCTGTGGCTGCCCCATCTCTGGAAGTGTCCAAGGCCAAGTTGGACAGGGCTTGGAGCAACCTGGGACAGCGGAAAGTGTCCCTGCCTGTGACATGGGGTTGGAATTGGGTGAACTTTAAGGCTCCTTCCARCCCCAGCCATTCTATGGTTCTAAAGCTTCCCACTCATCTTTCTTCCTGGGGCCAGAAGCAAGAGAAGCATCTCAAGCCACAAAGTATTAAAAAAACTTGTCCAGAGAATCTGTCAAGGCTTGTTCCTTCCCTTCCCCCTGGTAGCTGCAAAGCCAATTCCTTTTATTCCTGCCGTTCTCTGGAGGCAAAATCTTGGTTTGGACAGGCACCAGTGCTAATGATTGTCCCACAGATCTTCTCCCTGTGTCCTGGATCTGTGCTGCTGGAGCTTTCCAAGCCCTGCCAGAGATCCAGGGCTCTCCTGAGGTGGAGCAATGGCTCAGACCAGTGTTCCCTCCTTGGAGCCTGTCCTTGGCTCTGCTGCTCACAGAGCATCAACACGTTCTGGGGAGCACACACACTTGGTCACAACCACAAATGGCTTCAAAAGCAACAATTTTCTTTAATTTGGTTCTAAAATGCTCTTTCAGGAATTTCATCAACTTACAGGGACTAGCAGGGATTGTTGGAGGAGCTGCTTTTCCTCTTATGACCACTTTACAAAAGCTGATTTTCTCACCGGGCTGTGTCCTGACAAAGCCTGGTTGTCTCCCTGTGCTCCCTTACCTGTGTTCTGTACATTTTAAGATCATCTGGAGACTTGCACCGGGCTGTATCTATTTTAGAGTGTTTTTATTGGCAGCTGGTGCATACTACCATGCACCCACGTGAACAAAATCACAAGAGCCCGGACAACTTTTGTACAGAATTCCACGGTTTCTCTGTGGGTTTCATTTGGCAGAAGTGATATCAAGCAGAAGTCTTCCCCTCAGCTTCTGATGTCAACTGAAATGCACCTTATAAATAGAAAACACAGGCATTAGGAGCAGTGCCTTTGGGCAATGAGCCACCTTTGGGCTATGGGAAAAATTCAGTTAGATATGATTCATAAATATAATGAATAGGGTGCCATAAACTCGCCTTGCTCTTCACAAACAAAGGCACATCCTCTGCCTTGAAAAATTACAAGGGCAGAACCCAAAGGAACAGGGAAAGAAAAACAGAAGAGTGGGAGAATTAAGGGGGAGAAGGAAAGTRCAATTTTGAAGCCCACCAAACAATGTGTGGAGCAGAACTCCACTGCTTCCCCCATGCCCTGCTCCTGCTGAGCTCACCGTGGAAGACATTTCAAAAGGCACTCAGTTCATTCTTCAGGCTCTGCTTTAGCTGAAGGCTCCTATTGATTACAGCTGGAGCTGGATCAAGCTGGGGCTGCCTGTGTTCTGCTGGCAGCCTCTGCTTTGTAAATACCTTTCATCTCATCCAGCAGTGATGATGATGTGCTGGGATGATGTGGCAGCAATTATTTATCTGCTGCGTTGGGTTTTCTCCTCCACGCTTGCCAAGAGCCCTGAAGTCAGGCCATACAGAGGGATGCTGACATCTTTACATTTCCATTAAATCTTCCTGCTTCTTCTGAAGGAGTTCTAACAGCTCTATTGTCATTTCAGCAGTCATTTCTTTCCTCACTCTCACACTGATAGATTTGGAAGCACTGAACCAATTCCACCAGATTTAGCAAGTTTAAACTTGTCACAAATAACCTTGTTATCTGATAGCACTCCCCAAAGGAAAACCCCCTCCAAGCCTCCCTTCTCCCAGGTTTCTGAGCATCCTGTCAATATCCAAAGATGAAGCAGGAAAAGCAGGCAGGGTAGGCCTTGGTTACCCTCTGAATGGATTTACACACTTGCTTAATACCATGTAAATACTGACAAATAAAGCATGGATCTTGTCAAACTTAAGAACTTAGCAAATAAGGAGCATTAGAAACAGCAAATAGAGCTGAAGTATCTACTGCCAAGTCAGTGAGAGATCCCACGTCCTGCCTGGCAATCACTCTAAATACATCCTTTCTCCCACTTCATGTGACCTTTCCAGGTCAGCAATGTTGTGTGTTAGTTTAATATTTTAAAACTGGAACTTTACTGGTATTTGGCCTACTTTTTGCTATTTATTTTCTAAACAAATGATAGCCACTCCCTTCTCAAGCTAACCTTTTAAGCTTCGCCAGGAGTCTGTGAAGATCACAAGGTATTAAAATAAAAAAAAAAAAAGAAAAAGAAAAAAATCACATGCTCAGGCAAACAAAGCAGGTTGCYGCACTTCCCCCTCCCTCCAGCCCTGCAGCTGGATGTTCAGAATGCTTCAGGAGTTCTCCACTTACTCTAGGAAACACTGCTGAAATCTCAKCTGCAGTGAAAAGTGCCAGGATTATGGTAGCACAGCATCTATTCTGAGGCAAACCCATGCAACTTCCCAGCCAAACACCAGGGGAAAAAAAATAAAAGAAAGAAAGGAGCAAAGCTGTCCCAATTGCTACTTCTACTTGATTGCTTAAAGGCAGCTGGGAAGGCAGATCCTCAGCCTGAGAGCAGAGCACATCCCAATTTTAAGGCAAAGGAAATTTGGAAGAAAAAATAGCTCTCTCTTCCCAAGGAAACTTCTGGTTTTTAGAATGTTCATTTTTATTTATTACTGACTCATTGAAAGAACAAAGTATTTTTTGGTGTCTTTTTTTTCTTTTTTTTTCTTGTTCCCAAACACAGAAAAAAAATGTGGCTAAACCCCAGAAAGATYTTAGAGTGGGGCCAAAAATAATAATAATTTTCAGTTTTCAGAATTTTTTGTCAGGTTTTTGAAAGAACAACAAATACTTCCCAAGCACTGCTGTAACTTACTAACTCCAGTGGACTGCACACCCTCAGTTTATTTCAGTTACCCCTCTCATCCATCTCCCCTCTTCCAAAACCTCCCCTGGGCTCCTGTCTTGCTTTTCCCATGTTCATTTTCCTTCCTTCATTAGTATCCATATTACTTTTTCTTTTTCTTTTTTTATTTTACCTTCAAAGGATTGATTTCTTTTCCCCTGGTGCCTCTGCCTCACTTTTGATCCTGCCTGGCTTTGCCACTTGTAACTATTGTCTTGCAAACAAAGAATTTTTTAAAGTTCAAACTCAATTTTAAGCTCTCTTCATGTGAAGAATTACATGGAAAATTGAATTTTCCCCTTAAGTTCTAAGGAGGAGGCAGTTAATAAGAATTTTTAGGAAAAAACAGACAAACAAAAATTTATAAGATCCAGTTCCTGATGGTTTTGTTAGATCAGAACTGTCTAACACTGCTTGTTTTTGGCATAGTCAAATTTATATTGCCACAGAAACCTTAACTTCTGCACACCCTTTCACTTCACTTGAACTGTGCAACCTGAACATTGTGTTTTTCTATCCCAGCTCTTCCAGTCCCCTCCCATCCCCAGAGTATATTTTGGACCAGATCAACTGCAGTGTCTTTTTTTAAGTACTATTTCCATAGTTTGCTTTTACTCTTCTATCATTCAGAAGCTGTAGGAGGCGTGAAAGTGAGAATTTCTTTTAACCATTTCTATTTCACAGCCCAGTGCCTGCCAATTAMACTTGAAATAGGTTTTAGATCCATTTCTTCAAAACAAGGCATCTGTGGGTACATCCAGCCACGTGCTAAAAGTATCACATAACCACATAGGAAAAATTCAGAACTAAATAATGCCTTCAAAGGCATTTCTGAAGCTGGAACAGCATCAGGAATCTGCTTATTTACGTGGGGAGCTGTGGAGATTGCAGCATGTTGGTACTGCCAACAGATAGGATGATTAGTGCTAAAAACAATATCATCATTTAGATAAGCCCTCTGCTTTGGAGAGCTGCTATTGAACTCAGCTTGAACTTAAATGTTCTCAGCTTGGAAACTGGAATTCCTAAAAAGGCTCATTCAGCCTGCAAAAGCTGAAGGGGGAAGGAGATGGTATTGATRAAATGGGGCTCATATCAAATATTCTAAGTCACTTGTCCTCCATCTGAAGCTCCTTCTAAAGGTCCCTTGTTGCTTGTGTCAGCAGAGCTGCTCTGATCAGCAACACATCCACTACCAAGAAACCCCCAAAATCAGGTCCTGTACTTCTGCCTGGGACTAAACCAGTGGAAGGCATGCCAGCATACAAGATAAGCAACATTTTTTGCAGGAGCTGTTTTCTGAGCTGTCTCAGAATGAAAGTTGATTTTTGAAGTGTGCCCTGAACTCACTTTTTGGGTAGATATTTRTATTTTCCTTTGCAGGGATCCAGCAGCTGCCAGTGTAAGTGCTGTGAAAATGCTTGCAAAGCTTTAATGAGCTTCAACTTCCTAATTAAAAACCACAATGAGCTTTCAGGCCTTGATTTCCCCAATATTACAGGTTGTAGCAGTGATATTTTGTTCAGTCAAGCCTAGCTAAAGGAAAATGCTTACGAGGTTTCCAAGGAGAGAAATAAACAAAATGGAAATGAAGAGGGAACTTGGAACTTTCAAGTGTACGTAATTAAGAAAAAAATACATCCTTCAGATAATTCTGGAAAGTATTAGGAGATATTCATAATTCATAAGCAGTTGTTTGGTTTTCTTTCAAGCAAGGGGGCAGCTTTACATCAAACACTGACTAGCTTTTCCATTAACTTAAGTAAACAAACCAGTATGTTTCAAGTTAACTGAACATCCTTTTTTATTTTTTACTTTTTTTTAATAACTGTGCGAATTAGAAATAAGAACAAGACATTTACTTTCAAATAGGAAATTAGTTTGCATGCCATTTCTTCATGTTAAAAATACTTTGGAACACTCACAAAAACAATGTTAAGCTGAATTTATGGAAGTGTTCCATATCAGTTTTGAAGATGATATGCCAGATGTCGGGGAGAACTCTTTCATCTGCAATAATGGAATAGTTTCATCCACCCTTGTTGTTTTTGAGCACAGTCCAAGTGTATTGGTCATCATGGGTGGGTGATCCCCACTTGGGCAGGCATGAACCAAAAAGCACAAGTTGTTAGACCTCTAGCAGAAAATCACAAGAAAGCAACAGCAGGAAATACTCTACTGAAAGTAAAAATAAGCTATTGCAAAATGTAAATCAAAAAGTTTACCATTATGACAACTCATGTTTTGAAGCACTCAGAGACTCACAGATACATTGCTCTGAATTAGTGGATTATAATGACTCCATTTATGGCTCCAGCAAAAATAAAGCAAATAACACARATTTTAAATTAATCTAGATCTATCAAAAGCATGGAATACTTTTCTTTTTGATGACTGGGAAGACTGATCCACCAAAAGCATGGAATACTTTTATTTTTGATGAGTGGGAAGACTAATGGTTAACAATGTGGTCTTCTAATGGGGGATTAAAGTGCTCTTCCCTTTGAGAAACTTGAAACACAAGGACAGATTATTGTCCATGTTCTTATTTCGCAATACACATTGGAGTAACATTGGATAGGAAATCCTTTTGGGAACAATTTGTGGCCTCAGACTAACACCATATCAGCCACACCACTCTCACTTGCAGTCATCATTTTAATGTGTTACCAATGTTTTATGTGGCACATTAATTCACTGTGGCTGTGGTTAGATAATGAGGTAGCCATCTAATATYCATCTAATTCCAAAGGATCTTGGAATTAGGAGCCATTTCCCAYGTGCAATGCACCTCCCAGAGTGCTTGGTGTGTGCTGGAGAGGGAAGGAGCATCTCACACAGAGGGAAAGAGCAGGAGAAAGGAAGAAAAGCATTTTCAAATGCATCACTTCATAGCTTCATTCATTTTTTTCTCCCTTCTCAGCTGCCTGCCTCTCACAAGCACGTGGGAGATGTTCTAGTGCTGAAAGCCATGGTTCCCTCCTTTATTGAGCCATTCTGGCTGATAAGTCAATTTGCTTTGGACATACCAGAGGCAATAGATAATTGTGACAGAAAACTGCAGGGCAGGCTCACTTAGGGCAGCTTGTTAACTCTGGCCTGTTCATAGAAGGATGCTTTTCCTGTACCTTCCTATTCCTGGAATCTCTGGGCTTGAGTAACTTGCCCAGATCCACAGAGGTTGCTCTGGACACTTTTGCAGTCCAAATACCAAAATCACACAATGAATTGTGGTGCATTCAATTCTCTTTTTGCACATTTACCAGATTTACCACATCAATGCTTTGCTTCTCTTGTGTTCTGCCATGACCCCCAGGAGCGGGAGGAGATGAAYCCACCAGGAACTTGCTTTGCTGCACTCTCAAATGGGAGAGGGGAAATGTTTCAGCACACCAAATRGAGCACAGTTTTTCAGGAAAATCTCGTTAATTTAAACATTCTACCTCACCTATTTGCTTTAAATGTAGGTCTTGGCTCTCACATCTCTTTTTCCTGTGCAAACAAGTATTTGTGCAGGTTACCTTCGCTCAACTGTGAAAACTTGTTACCAGGGCAATCGGGCCAATATACCTCACATGAAAGGGCAAAGGAAAATTTAAAASGGAAAAACCAGCAAAAAAGGGGGAGGTTCTGGGCTGCTGCAGAGCTGTGCAGAATTAGAGAGGGTCCCTCATGACACCACTGGAAAGTGACAGCACTTGGAGTGAAGGTCTCTGCATTAGCAGGTTTTGCCACTCCAGRAATGGGAAATTTCTCAAGATATTTCATCTCCTGCTGCCTCCTGCCCTGATGTTATGTAACAGATCCTGTGCTGGGCTCTACCACCACAAAGCACAACCTCCCAACACCAATGAGTTAAAAGCTGTCTGGGCATCCAGCCCAGATGAATAACATTGCAAATGTTGAAGGAAGTAGCAAGGGAAATAGAAAAGCCTTYGACAGAAATTGTTGATAGCTTGCTAAGGCTGGGGAGGGAACCAGGGAATTTGGAGGTTGCTAATGTTGTTCCTATGTGTAAGAAAGGATCAGGGAGGATCCAGGAAACTACATAGCAGTGAGCCTGGCTTCAGTTGCAAGAACAATATAAGGAACATAAATAAGGGACAGAATACTTAATTTAGTCAAATAAAATAAGCCCATAGTCATGGATGAACTGTAGAGGTCTAATTTCTCCCAGGATGTTATCTTCAGGTGGCTCTTTTTGAAAGATGCCAGTATGAACCATCTTACAGACATCTTATAGAAGTTAATGAAGTGGTCAGAAAGGGAAAGTTTTGACAGAAGCCTGAGGTTAAGTAAATTGTCAGTGATGCTGCAGCCCCGTGCAGATCACTGTGTGGCTGMTATCAGACTGTCTGGTGCCATTGCTGATGTGGGAGCTGGTGTCTGCCCTTCAGATGAATCCATTGGAAAAATAGACCAAGTCATTTTCTGGCCTCACTCACACCGAGAACTCAAAAAATTTAAACCCATTAAGTAAAATATTTATGGTTTACATTCAAAACAAATTRAGAACAGGTTCACTGCAGCCCATAACAAGTGCAACACTGACATTGGTGGGACCATCACAGATTTGGATTTCTATGAACTATTCAGGAGCTGCTCCACTGATGCTCCTCAGTGGGGACAGAAATAAGAATTTCAATCCCAAAAAATATTTTAAGAGCCTTCTTGTTTTATGTGGTGGAATATTAAGGTTGCTATGGACCAGGATAGAGAAAAGCAACCTGGAAACATTTTGTTTGGACAGACGAGGATGTACACAGAGAGCAAGAAGATGCTGTAATATATTAYAATATTTTGAGAGCCAGCAAGAATCTGAACACCTCAGTCACAGGAGCAAGACACACTTGAGTTAGTTATGAAAACATTTCTCCAGCTCTGAGCACAACATACAGGTATGTGCTGGAAAGGAGAAGAAAAGCTTCAATAAGATGGAGGTGGATGTGAATAGCATTTCTTCTCTACAAGTCCAAAGCCCTGGTGAAATGCATCTCCTGGTTTTATGTGCTGCTTCTAATGATACGAAGCAAATTGCAGAGATTAAGCTGTTGCATAAGTGAGTGAGCAGCATGAGTCAGGGGGTTTGGGAAAAGTGAGTCACAGCGGGAAGGGAACAGAGCCAGGGCTAGAGCTGAGAAAGAGAGACTAGCAAGAAAATTTTAAGGATCTAGATAAGAGCCTGAGAGAATGAAGTGCAGGAGAGAAGCAGAAAAACTACCTCTAAAAGAGGGAGCCATACATGAGGGTTAGGGAAAGCTATAGCTAAAAAAGCAGGTCAGGCAAAATTTTTGTACACAACTGGTGGTTGAAATCCAGAGCAGGCTGCCAAAGTCAGCAGTGGAGGGACAGAATTGTGCAAATCACTTCAAGAGGCAGTGCGGGCACATTTTTGGAAAATGAGGGAATCACTGGGCATAGCCATTAGTGAGGCTTGTGGAATTAAAACTATGAAATGCAAACTGATTTATATTTTGAAGGAATACAGCTCTGCTGCCCTCCATGGCTCTCACACCATGGCTGTAGCACCCTGCAGACCTCAGACACTTGCCTGTGCAACTCAGAGCATTCTCTTAACTCACAGAGAGTTATGGATGGCACAGACTTCCAAAAGGAGCTTTCTAGAACAGCCCTGGAAATTGCTGCAAAGGCAGTATTTACATCAGGGTGAGTCACTGGGGTCTGAARGCCCTATTTACCACAGCACAGCTGAGGATTTACATTCACATTTCTGGAGGAGCAGTGGAGCTCACACATCACTTAATTGAGTCATGGTGTCCTTAATTGTTGTGTTTCTGCCCCACTTCTCCTTAGACTGACCTTGACTTTAATTCAAAGATTTTATACAGCAAGTTAATAAAGGCTCACACCACCCAATCCATTCTGGGCACAGCAAGGTTTGCCCAAGCACAGGGCTGCAGGATAAACAGAGTGAGATTAAARACTCTGCTGTGATGCTTTATGGATCTGAACTCAGTGTTCAGAGAACCTGAATTCTGTGCTTCTCAAATCCTCAGCTTCAGAGCTGTCACATCCTTCCAGTGCAGTATTCTGGATTTAACACTTACAAGCAACAGACAGAAATTACAGTACTCAATCTGAACCCATTATGCAAATAGTTTTTCCAACCAAAGTACAAATAAGTCCCTTAATAAGTTTGATTTTGGGTGGCCTAATGAAAGACTACATAATTCCCTCAGTTCAGTTATTACAGTAATCAAGACATTGAAGGTAACCCAGCTCCATTTTTAAGTAAGATTGATCTGCAAAAGGATTGTTAAAGACACCCAGACTATTTCAAAGGAATTTTTCCACCTACACAGGATGTAACTGTCCAGAGGAAAACTGTCTGGGAATAAAAATCTGAGAACCTCATCAATCAGACCCAGATACAGTGAGTTTAAGAACTAACCTGTATTTCACAGGCTGCGTGCATCAATAATTAAACACCATTCAGGTTTTTTAACTAATACAAACTTACAGCCCTTGTTTATGTGTAGTGAACAGCACAATCTTTAGAAATGTTCGCTGAGATTACAAAACAGAAAAAAGAAAGAGCAGAACACTTTCATTACTTGTTACTGGTGTAATTTATGTGGCTTACCTAGACAAACAAATGCTTGTACAACATCTAGAAAYGAAATTTAAACAAAGTGATGAGGAATGATTTGGGAGTGTTTTCAGGTGTTTCAGGTGTTTTCTTATCAGGCAAGACATTTGCTTAAGGCAGAAGCCTCAGCTGCTGAAACAGTTCTGGAGATGAACTTCATCATGATRACACTAAATTTGGAAAAGAGGATGTAGAGGAAAGATGCTCAAGAATGAGCTTGTAAAAGCCCCATCTTTTCTTTCTAGATCTGTTTCTTATACTGCACTCATCACTGTGGTATCTTGAGTGCTTTCCAGTAGTGCATTAAGCAACATGACAAACATCTGTCACATGTTTGTTCTCTCACCCTCTCCCCAGAGGGACAAGTGTGCGCAGTGGAGAGCCTTGTTTTAATTTTTWTTAATTATTATAAATACACATGCACGTAACACATTATTAAACATTCGTGCTAGAGAGGAAARGTCAGATAATTTTATCTTGCTCTCAGGATTAGAGCTGGTGAGCTCTGTGATGTTCCTGTATCACACCCTTGCCCCAGATTGCAGTGTCTTCTCAGAGACCAAATCATGGCCATGGRTGTCTGCACCAGGCAGAAACCAAAAGTTTGGATTCCCAATGCCTCATTTACTGTTCCTACTTAGGCCCAGGGATTCTGTCAAGAAACAACAAATGGAATGAGGTGGCAGAACTTAGGGAAGATCACGTGCTTCCCATATTTAATACAGACTAAAAGCAGGATTTGATGGAACCTCGCTGTCAGGTCAGAGGGCACTATGAGAGTCATGGTAAATCTAGGAATTTCATGAATTGGAAAAGTCTGATTTCAACAATGGAACGAAGACCTGGCAGTGAATGATTTCCCTACAGGGGAGACATAACTGGGAAAACAATCTGGAAACTTGAGTTTGGTCAGACCYTGAAGAACTGCAGATACACAACCCACCCACTCAAAAGCCATAAACACAATGTGGGAATCCCAAATTAGTCCCCAGTGTGGGATGGTGCCATTTCCCATGGGCAGAGCAGGTGTGCCTTGATAAATAAAACACTCTGCCTCTGCCACCTCAGAGGGAAATGGAGCTGTCCTGGCACATGCCAAGGAAACTCCAATATTGCTGTTGCATCCCTCTGATGACTCCCACACCTCTATTTCTCCAGTAACTCTCTGGGCAGTTGGGAAACAGGCTATTTCTGTAATGGACAGTGATCTGGGTCACRCTGAGTGCCAAGAGCTGGAGCCTCCTCTCTGGCCTCGCTCACAGGCAGAGCTGCAGSATCGCTGCTAAATCCACCAGAGCTCCTTCCCATGCTTCACGAGGGCTGGGCTGCTCTGGGATTGCACCAACACAATCCACATTTGGCTCTGCTTTCAGCACAGAAATCCTCACTCACTTCCTCGCCCCTGTATCAGTCACAGCAGTAGGACACATCTGTAACTGCTGCAATACTGGAGATGCCAGCACTGAAACCTTCCCAGGTGCCTGCTGTTCTTCTCCCACCCTGTTTCCCTCAAACACAACCTTTAGGCCACCAGCCTCGCTCTACCAGCACGGATTTCCCTGCTCAGGTGGGAGCAGACCCAAGCATGGCAACCTGACCATCCTTCCCTGGGGAAGGCAGGAGGCTGCCTCACTCCCCACACCTTTTACAAACCCAGATCTTGGCCAGAACATCAAAACCCTCCAAGGGTTTCCAGAAGGGGAAGCAGCAAGCAGGCAATAATTGTTTTTCTGTCCAGCTGAATTTACCATCAGGAACAGCCAAAACCCATGAGTACATAAGTAAATTTATGAATCATTTTAGCTTGAGTAGCTTATTATTCAATGCATTTTAACTAATCCATCTTAAAAGGCAACTTCATGTTTACTCATATATGAAGCTCCTAAAGATCAAATAAACCTGCTTTGTTCCAGCACAGTCTACAACAAAAAGGATTGGAATTGTACAAGTATTTTATTTCCAGCTTTTGTAAGAACCAGGAGCACAAAGCTCATGAGGTCCCTGCAAAGACTTGCCCTGAGCTGCCTGGTGTTGGGGTGGCAGGAGGTAGCCAGACCCAAAAGTTTTCTTCACACCTGGGAATGTGTTTTTTAGTGTCAGGGTGCAACAGTGCCCTCAGCAAACCCTGCACCAGCACAGCAGCTTCAGGACTCACACTGGGCAGAAATGCAAAGAGCAGCCTAACTTCCWTGTAGAATAAAGGGAAGATGTATGTAAAATATTTGGACATTTGGGGAGAGGGCAAACGTTGAGAATTAATTCAAACTGTTGATGGTTTATTTTTGATTGAATCTTGTGGTCGAAATTGTTTTCATTTGTTATGAGAAAGAATCCATCATTTTTTCCAAAGCACCACCCAGAATCTGCCACTGGTGATGTTCTAACATCCCCAGTGCCTATACAAATAGAGAGGTCAGCTGAGATTTGTAAACTGGAGATCATAAGTTTTAAGGAATTTGTTTATTCAGCCTAGAGTCTCCAAATTGTGTACGATGCCAAAATTAAAAAGTCATCTCACTGTACTGTGTCATGTTACAATAAAAAGCTCTCCAACATTTTGGATGTTCAGATGAGAAAGCAAATTGTAATTCATTTGTCAGCACATGCAGTTTAATTATAATTAAGTACCTCCAGCAGTCATAATGAGCAGGCAAAATGAAAATGCTGTTTTTATACTTGTATAAACCTGCATTGAGTGCAAACTAAAAGCTGCCTGAATTACTCTGAAAAGCATCGGGCTAGAACTTGCAGTTTTAGCTGTACTGAGCAAATACAAACACACATAAACTGTTTCCAGAGACTTGAACAGATTGACTGAATTAGGAGAATTTTCATGGGAATGACAAGAGGCAGATCTCTTCCTGATGAGAAGGCCACCACATACCCAGTTCCAAGTCCCTGTCCAAAGCATGGAGCACGGGAACCATGCAAGAGATCAGCAGAGTCCTTTTAGTACCAGCAAAACAACATATTTCTAACTCCTCTCCTTCTTGAGAAAGAGCTGAACTACATTTGCTGAAATTTTCTGGAGTAATTCAGCATGAAACATCCAACTAGCGTGGGAAAAAAACCAAAGCAAAACAAAACAGGCAAACGATTCAAATATGATGAAGCTGCAAGAAGTTCACAGAAAATTCTAGACTGACAAGTGCAAAATATTAATGGTATTTGACAAACAAATGTTTAAAATAACCATATCTGAAAATATCTACAAAGGCAGTGTATGAGAATTAAAACACTACCAGATTTCTGATGGCTGCAAGTGTTGAGATGACATCTTGGGAGTGCATCTGAACTTTTCTGCCTGCACTCATAGGTAGCTTGTAAAGTATTTAGCCTGTGGAAATACTTTAAGTAAATGTAATGACTGATATTGTACTTGTTTTCTTTTTTATAAAGATATAGATGAATGTGCAACTGGAACCCACACTTGCAGAGCTGACCAAATGTGTGTCAATTTAAGAGGYTCCTTCAGCTGCCAGTGCCTTCCAGGCTACCAGAAACGAGGGGAGCAGTGTGTTGGTAGGTGTTGCTTTCCCTTCAATGGTTTTCTTTCATTATCTACAATTACAAACTTCATATTGGTCATAAAGCAGATGGGTATGTGYGGTGTGAAACAGCTGTCTCGCTTTGGAATGCAATGGAAGAGTCACTTTACCACAGTAATTAATCACTAAAACATGGGAAGAGGAGCTATTTTAAGGATAATCAACACTTGGAGCTCACAAGCTGAGTTCTGCTAATAGTTCCCATTGTGTGATTGTTTGTGTTGGGGCATTGCCAGTGTCCCAGAGACTGCCACCAGCCCCTGATGGCAGCAAAGCACCATCAGGGAGGTTCAGCTCCAGGTCCGTGGGGCACAGCACTCCCTCCCCCAGCCCTGCTCCAGGACTCGGCTTCCTGAGCACAGAGATGCAAACTCTGAATGCAGGTACAGGAGAGCTGCAGCCTCTAAAACCCACCAGGCTTTCTTCTCCATGCCAAGATAAGCTGTTGGCACCCTTGGGAGCCATGCAAGCATGGCATAGAATCAAATCCAAGTGCAGGGCAAACACCACATCTCTCCTGTCCCATCCTCAGGTGGGGACATCACACCAAAGTGCCATCCCCCTGCTCCTGCATTTGACACCTCTTGAATCACCATTTCAATGGTTAAAATGCTTCTAGAACCACTGCAGCCTTAAGCCTTGGGTTTGTCAGATAATAAAAACAACTATGAAGGAAGAGAGTCACATCTACACATCAGGAGGTGATAYTTGAGACAGCCTCTTCCAATACACTGCCCTGGTTTTATACAACTTAAGAGAAAAGCATTTGATGTTGGGATTTTTCCTCTTTCAGGGATCCTGCATTTCAAACTGTATAAGAATTTTAAAATTTTTATTCTTAATTTTTTTTAAAATTTTTATTCTTAATCTCTTCTCTTCTTGCTAAAGCTACGGGTAAGAAACTGAGAAGATTTTAGTAGACACCTAGAATAAACTCAGTCTCTGGGCATGGCCCTTTCTTCAGGATTCCAATTCAAGGGCTGTAAAAATAATTAGAATAAAAATTCTTATCTCTTTCCTAAGAGACATAGATCAGGCCCCAAACTGTCAAATTGGTGTAAACACAGGTGTATCTGATTTCTCTCAGTTCTCTGTGCAGGAGTAGGATGACTGATTTGGAATGYAGGTAGATTAATAGTTTCAGAAGGTCATGCATTTTTTTTAAATATCTGGGGTTTATTTGGATTTTTTATATAGCAGGTAAATTATATTACTGCCATGAAACAGCACTTCTGATATGAAGACCCGTGGTCCTAAATGAAAGTCAGGAAACAGGACAGAAGTGAGAAAAAATGGGAGTGAGAGACCCTTATACCTAAATGTGAACTTATTTATGCATCTAAATCTATCCATGAAGAAGTCTGGAAAGTGAAATTTCCCTTCTCCTATTTAGGTCAAAACCAAGAATAACACCTGTGTTACATATTACACACTGACCTAAATTACAAGTACATCCCAACAGTTAGTACTGTCAGCATTTCAGAATAAAGCCTGTCTTTAGGGATTTTATAACAGCTTAGCCAGAAAATGTTCTTGGGGCCAGATCTTGATAGAGGTTCTCCATATGGGAGGAAATGTTTCTCAAATTTGAAAGAAATTTTTCCAGACTATTTTGGCTTGAAGGTAGAAGGAGAAAAAGAGACACATTTTTAACAAWTGGTTGATTTTAATCTAAATTCACTAACAATTTCTGACTTTTTTTCTAATTTTTTTTTAATTTGCTTTTTCACATATTGCCAAATGAGTCTTTTCTGAAATGCATGACTGCAGGGAGAATGAATTSTTTTCCAGCATCACTCCAAACAGATTTGGCCCAATTGATCAGATGAATCTCAGCCCTTAGATCTGCCCAGAGCTGATGTGCCTAATCCCACAAGGAAAATTCYCACTGAATAAGAGCCAGATCCTGAAAGCATTTGTGTGTATAAATGWACCAATGCATTGCTCATACGTATAATCCTATTTTTTTAAAGTTACTTATAAGAGCTTAGTCCTGTAAAAGTCAAGGATGGAAATCTACTGTGCCTCCTTAATTTATTCCATTTCCACTTCCAAATTTCTCTGCAACAAGAGTTACAGTGACAACTGCTACTGTATGGATAGCCAGGAATTTTCCAGCAGAAGCCTTTTCATTCAGAATCATCCAAAACACTCCACTAAGTTCAGCCCTAAATTTGACAAAGAAAGGGTTAACTTGTAAAGATTATTTTTTCACTTGATATTAAAACAAACACTTTCCTCATTATATTAAAAAAAAAAAGTCTTGGCCTCTTTTTAAACACATCTATGGTGGAAACAGCTGGAGGTAGGAAATGCAAGATCTGGCATGGATGTGGGAAGTGCCTYTCTTTGTTCCAGTGAATACTGCTCTGATTTGTGTGAGTGTTGATCCTTTGAAATGTCCCATTGTGTACAACAAGCCCAGAGCACAGCGCTGGGTTTCTTCACCGAGCTCCAGCCACCACAGCTCAAGGCAGCCACTGCACACACACACACTCGTGAAAATGGAATAATAAAACATGTTTTCCAGGCAAAGCCAGAGCCACTGTCTCCTCCAGAGTGCAGGGAATGCCTTTTCAAATGCAGAGGGGTGAGGGAATGGGGTGGTGCATGTTCTGTGTRGCAGGCAGGTGAAAGCCCTGCTCCGATGCACAGCAGGAATGCTGACTCTTGGAAAGGCACACTGCTCCACCTCAAAAGCAGGGCTGACCTGCAAGGAGAGGCTGTGGAAAGCTCTCAGTGCCTGAGATGCACAGCCAGGTGTGCTGCTGCTGAGTGGGAAGGGATCCAGGACAGGCAGCCAGGGGAACGGGAGCAATGGGAAACCCTTGGAGAGCAAGGCAGGGTCTGGGGATTCCTGTGGAAGCACAACCACCTGTTTCCTTTTCAGGCCCATTAATTCTCTTATCCTTGCCATTCCCCTGCACTCACACAGAAAACYTGGACTGCTCCTAATGGAGCTGAAAAGATTTAGTACGTGGCAGGAGTGCTGCATGCGAGTKTTTGGGAAAATGAGCTCCAAGCCACATTGGCTGTGCTGGTCAGCACCATGTCTGGTCCTGAGGGATCAGGGAAAGCTGAACAAAACACTGAGTTTTACCTACACAAAATAAACCAGACCAAGCACTACTGCAGGACTGAGTCAATAAAATAAAGTTGGAATGCACATTGAAGACAAGGAGCATAAAATCTTGTCACAAAACAGTCACTTACAGGAAAAGCTCAAGTGTATCTTGCAATATCCAGGGAAGCAGAGCCCAGCTCACTTAAGCTTTCCTCCTGCTTTTAACCAAGTGCAATTAACTTCCCTCAGACACGAGAACAGCAGGGAGGTGCTGTGCTTCCATGTGAACTAACTGGTGTTTTTGGTGCCCCAGACATCGACGAGTGCACCCTGCCCCCGTACTGCCACCACCGCTGCGTGAACACRCCCGGCTCCTACTACTGCCAGTGCAACGCTGGCTTCCAGCTGGCATCCAACAACCACACCTGCGTAGGTAAGCACTGCTGAGGACTGCCCAACAGCCCCCCGGACACACAGACACCAGCAAACACCTGCCATGCACAAACTGAAATGAAATCAACACCAACCAGGAAAAGACTGCACTCAGAGGCTCCTCTGCCAGTGAGCCAAGAGTTACAGGAGGGTTGGAGGATAACAGACATTCAAGAAAGCTCTAAAAATTTTGTTGGCATAGCAGATTTCCAAGGAACATCTAAAGCCTTATATTCAGTATTTAATCCTAGATTGAACTGTTCTTTCAGTTCTGCTTTATTMTTTCCTGATATTATTCCCAGTTCACAAGACACAGGCCAGAACRGGGAATCAAAGCAATCAATACTATATCTCTGCAGTTAAGGATAATTGACACAGACACATTTTATGAAAAATCCTTTCCTTAGGATTTTTTCTCCTGAGAAGCYGAGAGGCCTCAAAAACAAAATGTAAACAATGATTTATCTGCTGCTGTGGAATGCAACAGGTGCATCTGTGATTGGCCTCATGTGGTTGTTTCTAATTAATGGCCAATCACAGTCCAGCTGGCTCAGACTATCTCAGACACAAGCCTTTGTTATCATTCCTTTTCTATTCTTAGCTGGCCTTCTGGTGAAATCCTTTCTTCTGTTCTTTTAGTATAGTTTCAATATAATATATATCATAAAATAATAAATCAAGCCTTCTGAAACATGGAGTCAACATTCTCATCTCTTCCCTCATCCTAAGACCCCTGTGAACACCATCACAGGTAATTGCCCTCAGCACATGGTAAAGAAAGCCTTTAGGTCACATTTGAATATCTAGAAAAAGTTAGAAATTGAAACAAGTGTTGCTAAGAGTGACCTTTGAGCTGTGATGTTGCCCTTACAAATAAAACACTAAGGGAAGCTGCACAGTAAAACTTTAAGGCTGATGTCCAGTTTGAAATCACAACATCTGTTCTAGAAGGATGAAAGTGATAAAAGGTAGCTCTGTCTGCAGAAGCACAGAGAGAATGGCTATAAAATCAAGAGACTGGTGATGGAGATGGTCAGCTCTTTACAGATGTAATTTGTGTATAAAAAAATCTATATTATATACATAGAAAAATCAAGCTGTGTTTTCCATCTTCCACCATCCCTTCCAAGCATTGCCAAACCTCATCAAGCACCCTGGCACACTGCACAGCTCTGCACTGAGACAGGAATTGCTTGGTTCTCACCAAATCATAGGATTTTAAAAATTGCCCATGGACACAACAGAAGCAGGCGACAAAAGTCACTGACCTGTCCCTTTCCATGGCTCAAATGGAAGGTGGATTCTTTCAGCACTTCACCAAACACCCCTTTCCTGGCTTTCCAGCCTCATCAGGCACATTTCTACCAGGTAAAGGGGAGGAAAGCTTAAGGAGAAGATTTATGAATGGATGATTGCTGCATCAAGACAAACTCTCCCATCTGCCCCAGCAGCAYTTGACAGCTGTAGCTATTACATTTGTGTCATGACTTCTGCCTCTATTGAAAATGGATCAATGCTTCTTGGGAAATGAACAGAACTGGGGCTTTGGCCACCAAATTTATTCCTCCTGGTAGTATTGGAGGAGGAATGATGTACATCCTTTGCACTGCTGCCAGAAATGAACTCAGAGGGGAAAAAAAAACTGTGATGAGTTTTCCCTGTTATCATTCATTTTCAAGACTAGGAGGTTGATTATGCAGAGAATTCATATCCTCTTCATTGGTTTCAGTTTTCTGAGTGCCTCATCTTTGTCAGTTCTCAGGTGTATCTGTAAATGTACAGTGTTGCTGACATTTATAAGCCACGAACTCAAAGGTTTTTCTCCAAGCACAGCTCTCTGCTCATGGAGATATCTGATAAACACAAACATGAACTGAAAACATGCAGGATGGAACTACAAGGGAAAACACTAAAATCCACAGACTGACAGGAGCAGCAGTTAATCAACAGTCTGTRCCAAACAAGGGCTATAGATTCCAGAGGTGATTAGACTTATATAAACTTCCCATTAAAAATTGCTTCTCTTCTCATACCAGTGTCCTCAAAATGTTCTTGGGATGGGCAACACCAYGGAAAATGTAGCACAGAAAAATACCTTCCCCCAATATGGTCTAGGCCTTAGAGCTATGCAGAACTCTACTGGCCTCAAAGGCTCATGTTATAATTGCAATGGAATTTAAAAGAACAAATTTTCAGAGTAATAAATAGCTCAAATAAATCTTAACCACTGCATGCTGAGAGGTCTTATCAGTATGTGTTCCTTATATCAATTATTTATAGAGACTTGGCATTTCATACCTGAAAAAAAGGCACTGGAATGTGGAGCTTAATAGCCACATTAAACATTTTTGGGAGAATTCATCACACATTAGAATAACTCTCATTCCTGGAAAAATACTGGTTTTTACATGGAATGTAAAGCACAGATCTAACATTGCTCCAGTGTCTGCAGATCTACATTGGTAGAGCCAACTGAGCTTCTGCTGAGCAACAGGCCCAGCCTAAGGACTAATCCACCAAGCCYAATTACCACCTACACAAGAAAAATATCTCCTTTTTCCTTTCAGACATAAATGAATGTGATGCCAACAACCCATGTGCACAGCAGTGCTACAACATCCTGGGTTCTTTCATTTGCCAGTGTAAYCCAGGCTTTGAGCTAAGCAGTGACAGAATCAACTGTGAAGGTGAGACTTTTTTTTGTCTTGGAAAAGCAATTTTTTGTTGTTTTTGTTTGCACTGAAGCCTTTCTGTGAATTAGAGGACAGAATAGWAATGGAGACACTCTGTGGGTAGAGTCTAGCCAAAACCCTTAAGATATTTATTTTTTATGGTACAAAGGAGGGTAATTCACACCTGAGTAGCTGCAGCTGCTTTCAGGTATAGGTAGGAATGGGTCTCTCTATAGCAAGTGCAAAACAGGACAGAGATTGCTGCRCTTCAGATCCCAAGTGGGAAAGAAAGGTTTCTGAACCCTGATTGCACAAACTCCCTGGAWTTGTGGGTGGTCTAATGCTGGTGATCATTAAATGAATTGGAAAGGAATGCACAGCAAAAACAAGGGCAATTTTGTGTGTTGTTAGGCTCCTCTGAAAACAAAACCTCCAATTCCTGATTTTAAGGGGGCCACAAGTGTGCTTTTGAGGTGCTTTGCAGCCTGTGTACACAAACAGCATGCCTCCTGTTTGATTACACAATCAACACTTTATTTCCTCTGCCAGAGGCTCCACAGGGGTGCCCTAATCTCCTCTTGGACACATGATGACCTCACCCTTAGAGCCCACATCCTTTCTACCAGCCTTGCAGGCAGAGAGGTCCCTGCTTCAGCACTGCCCTCCCCAGTGAGCTGGGAGAGCTGCCACAGATGCTCCCTCTGCTTAACCCAATCTTAGGTTAACAATAATAATGATAATAATAATAMCAGGTTAGCCAAGCTGCTTACCCTAATCCCATTTGAACAGAGCAGGGAACAGCAAGCATGCAGCCTCCAAGGACAGCCCTGAGCCCAGCCCAAGAGCTGGGCTCAGCTCAGAGGCAGGAGGAGGGAGGTCTGTGCTTCCCAAGCCAAGCCCTCCTCTTGATGGGTTTGAATTMATTTCCTGTTGATGGCATGCTCTGTTCAGTTCTGTTTCACACCAGGCCTCCT
Organism: Cardinalis cardinalis; assembly: GCA_014549065.1. NCBI lineage: Eukaryota > Metazoa > Chordata > Aves > Passeriformes > Cardinalidae > Cardinalis > Cardinalis cardinalis. Next base: position 889,391 of record JACDOX010000093.1, read on the forward strand.
CACGAGGGACTGATGGATACACAAGGATAAAGAAGCAGGAGAATGGTATCCACTGATTATTATTAGAAGGCAAAAAAAAATATAAAGATCTTTCTCTTTCCCATAGAGCTACTCCATGAGTGCAGGCCACAAGTACAAAGGCAACATTTTTCCCTTACTAACTAATCTCTCAGCTGTGGGTTTTTCCCTCAAAGTCATCACATTTTGGAATACTGCAAGTATACACAATTTCAAGAGTTATTTTCTCAAACCTGTTCTGAAGTCTAATTTAGCTTCTGCTTCCTCAAATCCAAACTACTTCTTTTGGAGGATTACTAACAAAATCCCAGCAGAGCTCACCCTTCCATTCTCAAGGTGTTAAGCAGCACATTTCAGGTTTTTGGATAGCTCTTTTTAGACATTTTTCCCTAAGCACTTAGCTATTACATTTAGTTCTGCAACAAGGYACATTTCAAAAGCCAATAACACAAAGCTCTTTTGCTCTCTGCAGACACTGACGAATGCAGAACCTCAAGTTACTTATGTCAGTACCAGTGTGTCAACGAGCCAGGGAAGTTCTCCTGCGTGTGCCCTGAAGGGTACCAGGTAGTGGGAGGCAGGACATGCCAAGGTAAGTGCCCTCCCCTTGGCAGGCTCAGCCCTGCCTTATTTACACCACTTCAGGCTAAGGGTGATTGCTGGCTAAATGGTTGTATTGCATGACAGGATTATTGTGCTGATAGCAGAGGATATGTTGATAAAGCACTTGATGATTCATTAAATATCTTCTAATCTTATTTGAATCCTTCAGCTCAAACTCCAAGTCCTTTGGATTCCTAAGACAAAATTTCAGTTTTTGCAGCCCTCAGGTAAAGCTTGTCAAGGTAGTGGCTCTAAATTTGAGATCAACATCCCTGAATAAACCCAGGTCATTTTTTACAGACATGGAATATGGCTTTATATCAKGTTTCTTTCCAGAGAGATTCCTAAATCCAGTCACAGTAAAAATTAAAGATATGTTTCTTCTGATAAAGGAGAAAAAAMTGCAAGCCTTCAGCAGCTTAGATAATTTGTGTGTAGAAAAATAAATGTTCTGGCCGGGTGCYACTAAATGCCAGGATTTTCAAGTTTGTGGTTTTTTCTCAGTGATGCTAAAAGTCTCTGCATCTTATTAGAATATATTGTTCTGCAATATTCTAAGCGCAAGAACTATTGCTTCTGAAATGCAGAACCAGATTTAACAGAATGTGTTTTTAGAAATAAAGAGGTGTGATAATTAGGGCCAGAAAATATGAGAAAATAACTCTTCTTTATCAGCATTTTGTCTTTCAAAATCCTGATTAACTTTTCCCCTCTGAAGAACAGCAGCTGACACTAAGCATTGCAGGATGGTTGATTTAAGGATCTAAAAACCTGTTTGTGCCTTCCAAGAGATTACATTTGGATAAAGCCTTTCTGTGCCTGTGTGAAATTTAGGAGACCATGGGGTAGACYGTGGGGCTCTGGCACTGACAGGAAACAGAGCATTAATACAGTGCAAGGCTCACAGTCTCCACCTCCCTTCAGGGCTCTTTTCTCAGGCAGAAAAAGCTCTACTTTGCACAATAAATGAGTTTTCACTCAAGTTTTCACTTGAGTTCCTTCTCAAGTTATTTTGGTGAAAATGTAGCCATTAATGAAGCACTTTAGACCACGAAACCCAGGTTATAACAACTGAGAAGCAGCAAAAGGCAGGTAATCACAAYTCTTCCTTGAGGCCTTTTTCCTCTGTCTCCAGGACACCTTTGGCTGTAAAATCATTCTTTGCTAATAATAAACTTGACAGCACTTCCACAGTTGCATTGTATATGATTAATGTGCACCTCCAGTCAGCTAAAAACATTCAGTGTTGCTTAACAGCCAATAAGCAAGTTTATTCCCCTTCTGCACAGAGAAACCCTTTATAGTTAGGTCCTAGAAAACAAGACAAGGACGTGAAAAGCTGATAGGTTTCAACAGACAAGCAGGTTTTTTTGTAGTATCTTTGTAGCAACCCTGTTTCCATCTGCTTTGACACAACATCTCCTTCCTCCTAGACATAAATGAGTGTGAGACCACTAATGAATGCAGAGAGGATGAAATCTGCTGGAATTACCACGGAGGGTTCCGTTGTTACCCCAGAAATCCTTGTCAAGAGCCCTACATCCTTACCTCAGAGAAGTAAGGGAAAAATGAAATCTTGTGGTTTAGGCTCATCCTGAAGAAGGGGCACGGTGGAACGAAGCAGAACATTGTGTTTTAATGCCCTTTGCTGTGCTCTCCCCCTGTCTGTGTGGCAGCCGCTGCGTGTGCCCGGTGTCCAACGCCATTTGCCGGGAGCTGCCCTACTCGGTGGTGTACAAGTACATGAGCATCCGCTCCGACAGGACCGTGCCCTCCGACATCTTCCAGATCCAGGCCACCAGCATCTACCCCAATACCATCAACACCTTCAGGATCAAGTCTGGCAATGAGAACGGAGAGTTCTACCTGAGGGTGAGTACTGGGGGCACTCAGGCCCTGCCTCCACACTGCCCCATCTGTGTGATAACCCCAAAGATCCCCAGAAGGCTTCCACAACACCCCAAAGTTCGGCAGCTTTTGGTGCTTCCTTACCAAGTGTGCTCGGTTTTCAGTTTTTAAAAAGCCTTTTACTCTCCTACCTGAAAMCCCTAAACTGTGACTCCAACTCTCAGGAACATTTAGCAATCCTGGGACAGCCGTGTCAGATTCACAAAATAACTCCCTGCCTCTCCCTCTCTGTACCAACACCTCAGATAAATCTGTTTAGGACACAATTATAGAAAGATTCRTTGTACAATTGCATTAATTACATTTCTCATTTTGCAAAAGAAGAAATCAACAACAACATTCTAAAAATCTGTGCCCCATCCCAAGCTAAGCTCAGGCCAACTTACAGTAGTGTTGAGACATAATTAAACCTTTATTTCCCATAGGAAAAACCAAGGAAATTCAAAACACTTGGGATAGCAATATTTCCTCTTAGTGGGATACATTCAAGTAGATACACATGAATGGGAGTRTCTAGAACATCTGCTTTTTAAGGGACTTTTTGGGAAGAAATCTCATTTTCTTGAACCCCTGTAATATTTATAAATTCCTGGGAAATCCTTTCTTCATATATGGCTCTAACCTCTGTAAAATAGATTCAATACAAAAACCTTCTATCAGAAATACAGTAATTGGGAGGTTTTCATGTTTCATTATTTTCCTTCCAATCAGGAGATTATGGGCTTTTGATAGTACAACAAGTGTACCAAGCTGTGCTATTGCCATTTACACCATGTTTACCCAAGGTGGGAACAGGGAACTACTCATCCATATATCATTCATTGTGACATAACAAACCCAGGGGAAAACACTGGATTACAGGTTACACATCAAAACCCCCTAACTACCCCCAAAATACAAACAGCTACTTGCTTAAAATAAAAGCAAGATCACTGCAGGCCCCACTTGGGTTAGACCCCAGTGTGGCCCTCAGACTGACCCTTGGAATTACAATTCCCACCTCCTGTTGCCACCCAACAAGAAGTCACAGGCCTTAAATAAGGAAGCACGTGTTTATTCCTGCCAGGGGACTGTGGTAAACAAAATTACTTGGAAGTTATTCCTACTGTCWTAGTAAAATGCTGAGCTGGCTCCTGGATGCAGCAGATGGATTGGATTCATCTGTGCACCCAACTCACGTGACACAGGGAGAAAATATTTGTAGCAGACAAAGGGAGAGATGGAGTTGACCCTTTTRTCATCATCTGGAAAAGGCAAAGCTGTTTGACAAACCAGCAGCATAATCCCAGATTGGGAAAAGAGCTTTGAAGCAAATCACAACAGGGATAGCAGTGGGCACACACCAGTAACAAAAATTCCCAGTRTTTACAAGGACAGCACAACTTCTGGAGCATGAGCCACAAGACAGAGTTTTGATTTTCCCTCCACTGAACAAACTACCTCTCTGTTAAAGACATTAGAGCTCTTGTTTCAGTTGTTCTCTCTCTATTTTAAAACCTGGTCAATGGGGTTAAAACAAAACCCATCTTGGGACAGATTACCACTTCCCACATCCTCTGGGGGAGCCAGCATAACCAGGAACAGATTTTGCAGCACAGTTTTTTCCTGTGGGCCTCAGTCAGGTGGAACTTTCCCTGCAGCACAGCCAGGTGTGAGATTAGCCRTGGCCCTTTGGAAGTGTTAAAAGCGCCCTTGCCTGGTGCAGGCCTGTGGTGACATACAGAGCAGTGAGTCACACGCAGAGCAGCGAGGCACACGCACACAGAGCAATGGCACAGCAGCAGGAGTTGCTGTGGGCTGGGCTGAGCCGGGCTGTGCTGTTCTTGTTGCAGCAAACCAGCACGGTGAGCGCCATGCTGGTGCTGGTGAAGTCCCTGTCGGGCCCCAGGGAGCACATCGTGGACCTGGAGATGCTGACAGTGAACAGCCTGAACTACCGCACGAGCTCGGTGCTGCGGCTAACCATCATCGTGGGCCCCTACGCCTTCTAGCGCCCGCCGCAACCCCGCCGCCAAAGAATAGCACCCGAAACAAAGCACTTACTGTTCTTATTTATAGATTTTTGCTCTCTTTTTTAAAAGAATTTGTTTAGTAAGTTGATCTCTCTCTTATTCGCACGTTACACCTGTAATTCCAAATTAGTAGATGTGTTCCATAGTATAACATGGGCATTGTCACTTTCTGTATAAAGATTTAAATCTTTTTTTTATTACCTTCCTTGGACTAGATACATACTATGCTTTTATATGAGAACTGTATGTTCATACTATCCTGTAAAGCTTCACACACCCTTCCTAGCCAAATAGGTCATGCAATTTAAAAGTGATCTTCTGTTTTGTTTTTATTTTAAATTCTAATGCAGCTACACTGAATCTCAAAAAAGAAAAAAATTATGTAGTACGAATGATACACAAAGTAACGGTTATCTGATAAGCTAAAATATATTTCTTATTTTTAACTACTTTGTAACAAAAGGTAACAGTAAATAAAATCTATTTCTGTAGACATTTATGTGCTATCACAGTTGGTTTTTCTAATCTRGGTTGGAGGTAAAGTGACATTGTGAGAAATGCTTTGCATCAGGTTTTTGTATGCAGATTGTGTTAACCATACCATGGAATAACATTACGCTCTCTCCAAGAAAAAYAGACCATAGGAAGAAAATGTCTCCAACAAAGAAAGAAACTCCAAGTGGGAAATCACCAGGCAGGGCACAAATGTCCATGAGAACACTGTCAGTAGTTACTGCTCAGAGGGAGGCAGCATTTTCAGACTGAAGTTAACATACTATTTTTCAGAAATGTTATGTTGTATACTAAGAATTGAGTGCATTTTCTTATTAAGTTATATCATTTTCAGGCACTCGGCCCTGTTCTTGCTCTTACAACTCAGATGTATCATGTACAGTGTTCATAAAATTTATTTCTAATTCAAGAACTAATAACATCTTTTGTAATATGTAAAATCTTATTTCTTGTTTAAAATGTAGTAGTTAATCCTTTGATGTACAAAATTTTTAATAAAGATCTCTTACCATATTGTATTTGGTCTCTTTTGAGGTCGTTTGTTACTACTGCTGTTATTGTCACGTACTGTGGGAGTTGGCAAAGCCATGTTGAGGTCTGAACACTCAGAGGGATCCAGAACTCAGCCTGTACAGGATGAGTTCTTGGAAGACTCACAACACAATTCCTTTGTAGAAGAACGAGCCTGCTGCCTAATGAGATTTAGTTTTACTGACAGCAAAAGTTCAGAACAAAACTTTGAGCAGGCCACAACCACTGTGGTTGAGGGCAACACATCCCCCTGCCYGGGCAGCCTGCAGAGCAGGACCCCATTATCCAATGATCATTCCTTCAGGAAGTCATTTGTGGCTTTAAACAAACATTTCATCTGCCAAAAGGCTCAGAGCACRTGGCTGCAGCACAGGCCAGGAAATGGTGCTGGTGCTGGGTCACGTTCTCTGCCTGGGGCCCAAAGCAGTGGGGTGAGACCCCCAGCACTCCTCATCCCTTCCAGCAGGGAGGGGCTCACCAGGACAAATCCAGCTGCTCTGTAGTGGGATTTAACTGAGGTTTGCCATGGTGAAAAGTCTCTCTACAGAGTTTGGCTTGTAGGGACCTCCTTCCTCCCCATTCATGGCTACAAATCCACTCGGTCTGAAAGGCAACTCATTCCACACAAGCACTGAGCAAGATGCCTCCAACCTCCTGCTCCTCCATGCAATTCCATGGCAAATGGCACATGCCCACCTCTACACATCCTTTAATTAACTTTGTCTCTCAATGTAGGCTGTCCTCACAAGCTGTGCTGCTGCTCAGGCACTCCCCTCCACCCCCAACATCAGCACTGTTCTTTTACACCAACTTTTAASTTCTAAATTGTGCAAATCAGCATTGCCCACTCCAAGAAAATCAGTTTTGGTGCTTTTAAGTTTAAAATGGGCAATTCTTYCTTGAGAGGTGCCCAGAGGAGGCTCAAGTGGCTTTGCCTCTTTAAGAGSCCAGACTTGCTTCAGGGACCACCCTGGTGCCCTTCAAGTTAAAGAACCACAAATCATCTCTGAAGTCTCCAAGCTGCCAAGCTCTGCCCCAAGGATTTACTCAACCAGTTTTTATATCAGTTTCACCAGCAGCCCTTTTAAGCCTTCCTTTTAAAACCCTGCTCATCTGACAGTAACCCAAAATTGATGATTATATATAAAAATATTTCTGCACCTTTCAAAGGGCAGAAGCAGCAGAGGCAGTTGCACCTCACACACGTGCCCAAGTCATGCTCAGCCTGCACAGTCCTGCACACCTCACTGTGCAGGATACCTGGCTCAATCCACTTTATTTACACATAACTGCCCTGCTCCCTGTCTGTTTGCAATATCCAGGTGCCCAGCAGATCACTGAGAGCCCAAAGTGTCAGAGGCTGTCCAGCTCAGGAGTGCAGATGCAGCCATGTGTCACTGTTCTGCAGGCTGGTTGAGCCTGAAGGTGGTCACTGGGTGTGGGCAGCACATCCATGAGAGCCAGGAGCTGGAATAACAGCAGCCCCTCCAAAGCAAAACAGGAGCAGAGCTGAGCTGAGCAGAAAATGGCAGGGGGTGGCTGGTTTTGTTTTGGGTAGGGGTGGGGTACACGACTGAGCTGAAAGGAACCCACAGTCAGAATGAGAAGATGGTTCAGACCCTGAACAAGGAGTGCTTTTGTACACCAAAAAACCTGCATGTTTTTAGGAGAGAAACCTACAGGTCCTCCAGGTCTGCAGGGAAGCAAAGCTTCACCTGTTCCCTACAAATTGTACAGAAGTGCAGGAAACATGCAACAAGAGTTTGAAAAGCTACTTGGATTATAAGGGACACTAAAATCCCAAGAAATTATACGAGAGCAGAGTGTTTGCCCAGCCTTCTCTGCATCCCACYGCCATGACCATTACCAAAAGCACACTCCAGGAAGGATTCTCATATAAATCTGCCAATGTTGGAGAAGATTCTAAATCAGGATCACATGCAAAGTTTAGTATCTTCTCAGAAATAGAAAACAGGGAGAAAAGAGAGGGGGAAAAGTGGGACTGAGTAAAGAGAACTTAAGGAAATCAAATGCAAGTTCATTCACTTCCCCAGGACCACCTGAACACAGTGCAGTGGGATTATTTTGCTTGGAAGGCTCACAAATGCAAGTTTGTTGTTGAACCCCGTTTCCATGGCTGCAAAGAGTTGCTTGTGTTTTGAATGATCATCCGTGTTTCTAACTTTATAAGTCTCCTAATAAAATATAGAACAGCTGCTGCCCCAGTCAGCTGTTGAGCATATGGAGCCCACCAGGGACAAAGCCCACTGTTAACACAGAGAATTATTTTTAACGCCCTCACATATCTAAACCTCCCCATCATCTCAGCAAAATGGCAAAATTCCACACTTCCCAGCTGGGGGAACACCTGCGTCATGCGAAGCTGAACTGGGCTGCATCTGCTACAAAACCCAACTTTATTTCATCTGGCCAGCAGAAAAAAGTGATCAGCCTCAGTGAAAAGGGCAAAAAGTTAACTGTGCTCTATATCTGGGGAAAAGCAGATGTCTAGTTAAGATGTTTATACAGCAAACATTTCTGTATATATTAGGAGGAAAGAGAGCTGTTTAATAAAACAGGGTTGGGTTAGAGTTGCCAAAGCAAATTTGAAGGGCAGTACAACAGCTTTTGTAATTTTTGCATGGGAAAAGATATGGAATCCTGTTTTATATTGATATTGATTACGTGCATTGAACAAGTAATTTTTTTTAAGCGACCTCAAAATTAACTCCTTAAAGTTTCACACTTACTGTGTGTATTTGTTCAGCAGAAAAAACTGCAACTATCCTGTCACAGAAATATGACAAGGCAGCATTGAAGGCACCCCCTTATTTATTCTCTGCCATCTCAGCAATCACACTGATACTGGCTGAGGGACCAAGACACACAGCAATACTTCCTGCAGACCAAAATACTGGAATCAGGTGAGCTCCAGATTTTGTTTGCAAAGATCTTCACTCTGTCAGTCACATGCTTCCTCATGAGATAAATTATTTTGCTTTCTGATCCAGAATCCCAGTGGTCCCAGAAGCATCATCAGCACTCTGCATCCCTGTTCCTTCACAGAAATGCATCTGGATAATTAGTATTTTTTAATGGYAATAGTATTTTTCTAACTTCTACCTAACCACAAAGTACATTTATATTCAAACAGGATAAACATTCAAAAGGTGCAGCTCTCAGCTAAGCACTCCAGCAGCCCCTGCCCTGCAAACACACTCTGCTGCACTTCATTGCATTGCTGTAATAAAATATTCTTTTTTTTCCTCTCCCCCCARCCCTTAAGACACTCACTAAAGCTTCTGCAGGTCCACAAAAACTCCCAAAGCAAAGACATGGCCCATCCCCATCCATACACCTGAACAAGCACACAGAAAGGCTTTCAAATGGAGCAGCCTGCCAGCTGGGTTGACAAAAGCAACATATTTATGCTGTTAAACTCTGAAACCACAGCCATGGAAGTTACACAGGCACCTCAAGGTTTAAATCCTGCCAGTGCCACTCCAGGAACATCTGAACCTGTGACCACCTCCTCTGGAGGGTCACATTTTCTTCTTGCACTGGAGTGTTTCTGGAGTATCTCTGTGCAACATACAGGAATGTTTCCTATACAGAATATATACAACAAACACCCAAGTGGGAAGTCAAAAGAGCAAAATTCCTGCAGGCGGCATGGAAACTAGGAAAACAAACAAATTTTGGAAGCTCAGAGCAAGGGCTGCAGAGGGGAAGCCAACATACCAAAACAGCAGGGTAAAAGGCATTATTAAAATCAATAAGTCATTCTCTGAGAAGCTGAGGCTGTACATGAACACGGCAAATGGAAATGTTCCTGAGCTCTGCAAGGTCAGGGGTGAAAACAAACACRGCAGGCCAAAGGAGCAGCTTGCAAATGCCTGCACTGGCAAATCAAAACTCTCCCAATCGCAGCAAAAGCAGCATCCCAGGAGGCTGATGGGGCCACACATCAGGGAGACAAGCAAAAAACAATAATGCCATGGCAAAAAAAAATGAAGTGAAACTTTCTGTTGCATGCCTGGAGGAGGAATTTGGCACAACAGCACTGTGCCAGAGCTGCTCTTACAGGCAACATATCAAAGGACCTGCCCCAGAGTAAGTGGATAAAAGAAGRGGAACAGAACATTCTGCTAATGATATCCAGTTGTTCAGGTAAAGATGAGCATCCTCTGGAAAACAGAGCCCTTACAGTGCTCTGAGTATCGAGCAGGAAATGCCAAATAAAACCAAAGGGGATAAATGCAAAGTGATGCACATGCAGAAAGTTATCCCAGCTTTATTTGAACAGCAAAGGCCTCTGGACTGACCACCACCTCCCTGGAGAGCATCAGGGTTAAGGCAGACCATGCAAAGAGGAAACCACAACTCCACAAAGCTAATCCAGCATCAGGAATAACTGGGGATCAGAGCAGGGAATGAAGCTGAACCTTTGCACACTTGTGCAAATGCACCACAGCATAAACACAGCTTGGAGCTTGGGTCCTGTCCCCTTCTTACAGCAGGATGCTGGGAATGTTAAAGCCCAGAGCAGGCTGAGATTTAAGTGCAYACATGCACAGCAAAGCCTCCCAAGAGCCATTAAATACGTGGCTGTCCTGGACAGGAGCCTTTCCCCTGACAGGGAAGCATTTCCAGTTTGCCATCGGCAGCTCCAGAGCTGCTGYACGCCCTTGCCAGGAGCTCTGCCGTCAGCACCAGCCCTTACGATGCCAAATGCCCAAAACCTGGAAATGTCACCAAAAGAAGAGGGGAGCAGCCTGCACAGAGCACGTTGGTGCTGCCTCCATGCCTGCATTAGTGAGGGTTTTGTGCAGCTCCTGCCAGCACCGGYTTCGGTGCCCAAACATCACACCCAGCTCAGCAGTGGCCACAACTGCATCAAAGCCAACTCAGTCAGCAGCAAATGTTTGCAAAAAAAGTCACCTTCGAGGGAGAAAAATTTCTCTTCTATCCAGCTTAAAGGCACTGCCTGGGGGAAGGCAGCAGGAACCAGAGCACTGCAGACAATGGTGTTTCCAGGAAAGCTGTTTCTGCGCACACTAATTAGGCGTGAATTGATCCTTGGAGTGATTAAAACAGAGATTTGCATTTGCTGCTTTCTCTCCCCAAAATAAACCTGGTTTCAGACAATTTTGCAACCCAGGATCAGTCCAGAGACTGCACCCCAATATTTAGTAGGGCTGTTTTGTTTTAGGAGAGCTCTACAAGTTGGCAGAGGTAGGTAGGCAGAGGAACATGAACCAACATGCCAAGAAACTCTCTGCAAGGCCTGTGATTCTGTACTAAAAACCGAATCACAAGGATCAAAATAGTAACATGAAACTTTAATGGGGTCAGGAGATTTCTGCCTCTGCTCTGGTATGCTGAGGAGGAAGGATTTGAATTSTACAGTGAACATGTCCAATAAAGCACTGACATTCCATGGACAATCAACCATACCAGGCTGAAAGCTACTCAGTTCTAACACAWGCAAACATTTTGCAGGAATATGTTTCCTGACTTGTTTTAATTTTTTGTTACCTGCATTCTCTGGGGTGGCAGAACTTAACCTGCCACAGTGTAATTCCTGTGAAGCTTCACTTTGTGCTTTTTATCAAAGGCTGTTTGTATATGAGTGTAAAGGAAWGCTGGAGAGGCACCACACTCACATCACAGCAATCAAAGATGCAGATAAAGCTCTCCTGAAGGATTACTCACATACCTGCTASAGGTGTAGGATACAGAAAGAAATGAAGATCCACTCAGTACCAACATCCCACCCAAATCCACCTGCCTGCAGGTACCCTGGAAATGGAAACACRTCTCTAAGCTGGCAGCTCGTTGGTACAAAAGAAAGCACTTAAGTCACTATTCATCTTGTCATAATTTGATGCTTGTACCTAAGCCAAAATCCCTAAACCAGGCTACTTGCAAATGTTAAGTCCAGTAGCTTGGTATGTTTCTCCTCCCCAGGCTGGGATAAGCATTAACCAGTTCAGGAAAAAAAATAAAACATACTCATAAAATTTCCAGATTCTGGTTTTTAGCCTCTATTACTGAATTTACAAGATTATTTTGAATTTGAGCACTGAGTGTTCAAGCACGTTTTGGAAAAGGGTGGAACACCCCCAACCCTTCTAACTCTGCCTCTTCAATGGGCTTTGGGCAGCACCACAGCACATCCTCYACCACAGCATATTCTTATTTGAATTTAACCCTTCCACTGCTGTAGGGATATTTTTCARCTCTGCACAGCAGAATATTTCTTCACCCTTGGGATCACCCGGACTTGCACACACTCAGAATCAAGGCTTTTGGTCTGCTTGCTCCTGACCACCTTCACCCAAAATGAAAATACTGTGCTTCGGGGGGGAAAAGGATTTTCTGGAAATTTAGAATGATCAGTCTGGCTTTGAAAATTAGACAATGCTTTTGAGCAATGGAAGGTATTTGGTGATAAGGGGGTGCTGCCTCACACCACAGGCCCCAAACCCCCTGTGACCAGCTATTTAACCTGGGGTATTTCAACAGCTGTCCTGGGCAGAAGGTTGCTGAGGTTGCCTGGAGTCCCCAAAAGGATGTAAAATATTTGTAGTAATTCCCTGAACAAGCCCAAGAGGCTTCCTCGAAGCAGAGCCCTCAGCTCTGTTGACTTGCTTTTTTAAAAGGTAATATAAATTCCACTTACGCTGGTTTGTTTTGATGTTGAAAATTGGTCTCCATAGACGTGGTTGAAATCATGCCCTGCAGCACCGAGGCTGGAGCCAACAACCACACAGCCCTTCGCCAGAGCAGAGCTCAGGAGGCTTCAGAGGTGTAAATGCCATCCCACCCAGCACAGCAGCACCAGGGGAGCACAGGGAAAAGGACAGGGTGCCCCATCCCACAGGGAAATCCCATAGCTGTGGCCACCCAGGCACTGGGAGAAGTCTGTGGGGTTCTCCCCACATCACCCTCCACTCATTGCTCGCACATTTCCTTCAGCAGGCACTGACAAACCTTAAAGAGCATATGGGAAGTCTAAAATATTAATTTTTGTTAATTTTTAAAGCCTCGTTGCCCTGTAGGAGCTCCCTCAAAGRCTCACATGTAGCTAGGACCACAGCGGTGTTTGCCAAGCAGAAACAGCAATAAAAAGAAATCAGGGTGAGACAATCAGGGGGAATATATGGAGAAATGACAAGTCGAGGTTTTTATATGGAAATTTATATCGAGGGTAGCATTCCTGTCTAACACAGGCATTTTAATACTTCCGGATGCAAGCCCCAAGCCAAAATGCAGTGAGGTCTGATGTTACGATAGTGTTTAAGCTCAGGGATGCTGAACGTTTTGCAAGAGCTACAGGTTTTCCCAGTGCCAAAAACCATGCAGAAGAACAACAAAAAAGCTTTTAATTCTGCCCCAATGACCCCTCCACACTGTCCCAGGACAGAGCAGAAACGAGTCCTGAGGCACCAAACCACCCAAGTGGATTTGAACACAGAGGTGCTGCAGAGCCTGCCCACTCCATCCCCAAAAAAGGGGATGGCCTATATTTGGGAAAGGCAGGGAATGGCCTATAATATTTGGGAAAGCATTATTTCCATGGCACTGTTTTCTTCCCTTCTCTGAAGCAGCTCTAAGGCTGCTTCAGCCACCCCCTGCACCACCCTGGGGTGGTTTCACAGCGCTCCCTAGCACCACAAATCCCAGGCAGCGAGAAGGAATTCCCTGGAAAGCTGGCTCAGGCTGGGATGAGGCACAGGATGGCCTGGTTGAGGGGATATCAGGCAGAGATCAAAGCAGGAGACGTTGCCCAGGTCAGCAGAGCAGCAAGCGTGAGCCCACGAGCGATAAAGTGTTCAGAACAGCTTGTCCCGGAGCCGCTGCTCTGCGGCTGCCAAGGCCCATTTGTGCTTGGTTTATGCACCATGCCAATTCCTCCCCTATAAGATTAAGCTGCCTCCAGGCAATTTCAACTTACACATCTGATATTTGGAGCATTTGCTATGCTCTGCAGCTCAGGAGCAGGCACAGCCCCTGTGCTGCCACTTCCCCCTTCACCTCACRTCACCTTTGCAGAGGCACTTGCTCCTATTTAAGGGCTCACACCTTTTTGGTGATTTTCAGACATCAAGAAAATAACATTTCTCTGAAGAGCAGGACAGAACCATCAGTGCCATAGAGATCAACACTTCAGGGGCATCAACCTGACAGTAAACAGTACAGGACCTGCTTGCTTGGATATATCCATCATCCTGGAGAAGAGTTTCCCCCTCTTAAGATTGTTCAGAGCCCCTTAAATCCATTAACTAATCACAAATAGAAACAAATAAATGCTGTTTGAAGCCTAAAAGCTTGGTTTCAAGACCATTCCTAGTGGTTCCAAGTTAAAAAGGCAGATACCAAATTAAAAATATTCAATAATCTTGAAAGWCTCCAAATTCCTTATTTGTTTATTTATCCAACTACACATGAATAATTTTAGTCTAGCACAGGCCTGTTTGGGTGCCARATCATGTTTGCAAGTCTGCCCTGTGAAAGGCAAATGTACAGTTGAACTTGGATGCTATGCAAGTATCAGCCAGCTATTAGCAGTGATTGCTAAACAATTTTTCCAAAAATTAGATCAAACAAAGCTCAATGCCTGTGGTTGTTGCTGGTTACCTCTGTGAGGAAAACAGTTACTAATACACAACTGGTTGGGCTCAAATTATAAATGCAATTAAGGTGCTGCAATTATCTTGCTAAAASAGTAATTCTATTTTATAGAGATTTTTTTTTCCAGCATTAAATCCAATTTCTGTACACACCAACAAGATGGACAGACCTAAAGGGCACTTGTGTGCACAGGAACCACGATCACCTTGATTCAGCTCACAAAACACCAGAACATTTTGCAGATGTATGTCCAAAACCATTGGTTAAACCACTCAGATGAAACAGTTGTGTAACAGTTATAAAGAMGACCATGGAAAAGCAGAAGAGGAAAGAAACTTCCTGAGGGTTTGGCATTGTTACTATTAGTGATGGCTGAATTTTGCCTCATTTCCAATGCAGTCAGATCTTCAAATAAAACTTGAATACCATCTGTTTGCCATGATCCAGAGACAACAAGGGTTGGAGATCAGGAGTCATGATGATGGCAATAGTTATACACAGGTTTTGCCTACAGATCCAGCCTGGGAYCTGTGAGAAAGGCTCTACCTGGAACAAGGGAAAAAGTTTCCTCTAAATGCAAACCCATTTCTAACTGAATCAGCATTGGATGTGTGGAAAGAATATATTTACAAGGGAAAAGATTTTACAAGAAAATTTTGCAAATGTAATCAATTCCTGCATGGAAAGTCTCTGGAACAGCAGGGAGAAAGCACTGGCTTTACAGCAACTGGGCAARAATGGTTTGCAAAACCTCTGCACCTCAATCTGTGCTAAAATTATACAGCTCATTAGGTTAATCACTAACAACTCCAGACTCTTCCTGCTGAAATCAAGAGTGYTGCTTTTCTGATCTGGGAAGCTCTCAGAAATTATTTCTTTTAAAGCTGATTTTTTAGAAGGTTAACAAAACCAGGAACATTAAAACTCCATATATTCAGGAACTGAAGTAAATCAACTAAATAAACATCCAAAAAAAGCACCAAGAAAAGCCCTAGAGCAAACTTAATTGTGATAACTGAGTTTAATGATGTTAAATGGCAAAGCTCATCATAACAAAATTACAACTGAAACTTCCCCCCAGTATTACTCAGGGCAGGTTTCACTCCACTTAACTCGGACAACAGGAACAGGATCCACAATTCATTTAGTCAAGGAAAACCTGTGGGGAGCAGGAGGGCTGAGGAAGCAAATCCATAATTAACTCCATTTGGAGGCACAGTTATGATATGAGTGTGCACTAATCCTTCATTTGTGCTCCTAAATTTGTAGCCAAGATTTGCACATTTCCCTGAATGAGAATAAATCTGTGCAAGGCTTTGCTCTGACATTTGCTTGGTGTTRAGCCCACTCTGTCCCAGGCAAAGGCAGCTCAAGTTGGCACACAGGGTGTCCCAGCCCCTCCATCAGCCAGCAGCAGCACAGCCCAGGGGACACAGGCAGGCTCCTCAGGGATGGCAGCACAGCCACACCAAGCTCCAAGGTCAGCCCAGGAGGTGCCATGGGCAGGTTATAGAAGGAAAACACCTTCAGGAAGTGTTGGGGAAGATGAAACAGGAAAGCCTTATCAATATGGTTGTCTGGCAAAAGATTTTGAGAATATAGAAAGCATAAGCGAGATTGAAATGAAAGCAAGCTCTGAGATCCCTTAGTTACTGAACAACTGGAAMACAATGGTGTGGCCAGCTGAAGGCAATCCCCTTTTGATGAAACAATACCCTCTGCCTGCAGACAGGCCCAAGGGTCAGAGCAGACCCCACTAGCTTAGCAGAAGGGGTCCAAAGARGAGWTTTTAGGGTTTAAAAYGTTACACAGTATGGTAATGTARTGATTCTTATAGGCTGTATGKAAATACTATAGGATTTGTATATTGCACTAGAKTGGTTAGTGAGAATTAGAATATTCAACACAGAAGAAGATTGATTGTATTGTAACAGGAACCTTGCTCTCTTACCCTCTTACTCTCTCATCCCCTCTMCCCTTCTCTTCTCTCAGGCCTGCTCTGAGCTGTGGCTGGCAGCTCCCAGCAGGGCCCTGCCCCCAGGCCCTTTGCAATAAACCCCARGTTCCACAACCTGGCTGCAGAGATCTCTTGTCTCCATCCATCCCGACTGTCCTACAAGGAAGCATCCATTAACKCCCACCCAGTTAAAGGCAGGTGCTGAAGAGCCCCCAGATTGCACAAAAGCACCCTCAGCAGTGTTGCTCTGCAATCCTCAAAAGCATTTTCCCTCTTGCATGGAACCAAGGCCTTGTGCTCAGGGCCAGCCCTGGCCAGGGATCTCAATGCAGAAGCCAACAAACCCCAAACCTTGCAGAGTCAGCCAAGAAATTGGGTTTTATTCCAGAAGCTCACAAACCTCAGAGGCTCCCAAACCTCAGAGGCTTCAAATTCTTCCCAGGGTTAAAAAACCAGCCCTGGCCACAAAATTTTGTGGCATGGCAAGTGAAGAGAGGATTTTCTTGGCATTGCTTTTTTTTTTTCTTTTTTTTGCACAGTCTCCTTAGAGGTTGTGAGTTTGCTGGTGCCCATCAGCATCTTGCACTGTACCCCTGTAATAGCAGAAATTGCTGTGCAAGTCCAGCCATGTGCCACTGCTCTCAAAAGTATCAGGGTCAGGAAGAAAAGACAAGATTTACAGATGAGAGATTTTTTTTCTGCTCATGGCAGGCACAGAATTACATCTGCTTGAGGATTTCACAAGYAGAAACTACTCAGCAATTGCTTGGAATTGGAAAATAGGTACAATYCTAAAGGAAAAAAGTCACTGAGAGAAGATTCAGCAAAGAGCTCAGAGTTAATGATACCCTGAATATTGCTGCCCTGGTTTTGTGTTTCTATTTGCCTGTACACACAACCATTTTTAAGATCCTGAAAACACCAATAACAATTAAAAAATCATTTATTAAAAAGTGGTTTTTTCAGAACTGTGTTGGAACCTCTGAAGGCAGAAGGATAGAGTATCACCTGTCCTGGGAATAATATGCTGGGAGTTGTTGATAAAGATCATTCCAGTGGAGCACCACTGAGAAACTCCTGGTTTCCTTCAAATGCTCTTTCCACCCACCACACAAACAGCTTATAAAGATCAGGTTGGGGATGCTCTGAARACAACACCTGAAACAAGATCAAGGCCAAACACACAGTATGAAGTTATGAGAGAATAAAAKAAATCAAAGGCTGCAGCTGAATCACTGAACTGTTACCAGCTGTGGAGCAAATACCTGTTACTGGGACCAGCTGCTACTACCCTATAAAAATTACATGTTCTGCATATTTCAGACCCCAAAACAGGGTTGACTCTAGTTTTAAAAGATTAATATAAACAATTACCACTCTTCTCCTGCTTTTATTAACACTGGCATTTTTCAAGCCAGTTGCAACTTGTGCAGGTAACTGTGTGAATTAAATACCACACTCTGAATTCTTTACTAACTTTTCTTTCAACAAGGTAGCAACATGTAAATATAGCTATAGTAAGTGCTGATGAGATTTATAACTGGGTCCTGACTATAAATCATATTTTTATCATCCCCAGAAACTTTTTATTGCTGTTTTCATCCTTCATTTTATAGGTCATATCTCCTCTCATCAGGAGGACCTGTATCAAGGTGTAACTCTTACTTCATACCCCAAAAAATAATACAGATTTTTTTCCCCAAGGAAAAGAAAAAATTAATGCAAACATTTAGGGATTCCAAGCAGTCCTTTTGAGGAAATAAGTCTGTGCATTCATGGTAAAATTTCAAACCTCCACACAAAGAGCTTGACCCAATCCTGGTGAAGCCAGTGACATTTGTCACAGCAAGAGGATGGAGCCAAACACCTTGGAAATGGATCAAGGACATGGCATGGGTTGACAAACTGCTTCATCATTGGCTCTTAATTTAAGCTTAGACCTCCTTTACAAGGCAAGTGGGTGAGAACAGCAAAAAAAAAAACCATATCAATCACCACATCCACACAGCTCCCAACTCCTATTTATAGTTTAGCTTTGAAATTGAGGACAAAAATGCAAAGCACCATGCCAAAGGAGAACAGCCATGATCCACAGGACTGAGCTGCAAGGCTGCTGCTTTATTTCAAGTGTGCTGTCCACCTCACTCTGCACTGCTGCAAGTTCAGACCTCCTCAACATCCARCTCCTAACAAGATTTCAAAGGCTTTTCCCTGGAGTTCCTCAGAGAGCAAAGAAAAAAGTGATTCAGTGGCTGAGATGCTTTAACAATGGACAAAGTTGTGGTCAAAAACTTCTCCTGTCTTTCTCCACTACCTGGACCTTTCTGCTTGGCACCTTCAGCAGCTTGGAGGTTTCCAGAGCTTTGTTCTTTRATAGAGATTAATCTTCTATGAATCATTGTCTTGCTTTTGCTACTCTTATTTGAAAATGCCTCTTAAAATAGTTTTATTGGTTTAAGTAACCATTAAATAGCTATTGCAAAATGTCACATCCACAGGTAAATAACCACAACTTTTCAACTTGGGGTTTGAAGAGCTCCAAATTCACCTTTTTGGACTGATTTTTGTGCCATCACCCAACACACACCACAGATCAATCACAGYTTCCCCTTAAATCACTCAAGGAATTCAGGGCCTTGGATCATTTCAGACCTTCTTGTACTCCTTTTTATGTACCATAATTCCCATCAGATGAATTTAATATTAGAGCTTTGTCTCTTCACAGCCAACAAAAATCTGCAGAGTCTCTCAGGGTGACACAGAGAAGAGCCCTGAGCAGTGCTGAGCCCTCAAATGGGATTTTTGGAGTGTTTTCTAGACTACAAATCATTTTAACTTGGGCACCCCAAAACTGACTTGACAGAGAGCAAGCACACATATCAGGAAGCTTTGTGCATTACACATGAGGTTCACTTACATGTTTTACACTACAGGTGGAAGTAATTTCTAGTGTTAGAAGTGGTGWTAATTCAGTTAAGAAATCAGGAATCTGAACATTACCCCACACATGCAGAGTGCTSTTGCATTCAGCTCTGCTCAGCTCCTCCTTTAAAGCACAGCACTGAATGATCAGAGCTCACAGAAATGCCTGAAAAGGCTTTAAAATCGCAGCTCTAGGTGCTCCTCTTTAATCCATTAATTTAGGGTCTTTTCAGCCCCTCTCCACTCCCATTGCACACAAAAAGGGAAGAGCACCGTCCATAGCAAGTTCTGTAAAATCTACTGTTTCTGTARATCTATCTCTTAGCTTCAAATAAAAAAATCCTTTCTGTGCCAATCACTCACCCATGCAAATCAAGAACTGACATGAAAACCAAGCCGGTGTTTTCTGTACTCCATAAATACTCAGGGAACCTCGGAAGTTTCCAAGCGAGCCACGGAGGGGTTGCGTGGGCAGGAGCTGCACCCTGCAGGCGCCACCAGGGAACAGCCAGAACGGAGCCCGGCCCGCGCCGTGCCCAGCTCGCCAGTGCCACCGTATGGCAGAGGGTTATTTTCAATAGATACACACCAAATCACGCAGTTTGGGTTTTACTCTGTCCAGAGAGCTTCCTGCCAACGTGGGCACGGTATTCTCAATTTCTGTACTACAGAAAAGGCAGGGCATGGTGGAGACGCCCACGAGAAAAGGGGGGAATTAAAATGTGATGTTTCACATTGCCTTGAACACTTGTTATCCAGTGAAATGGCTAAAAAAAAAGGTAACTCTCACTGTGGTTGCTCATCCCTCCGATTTTCTGGTGCAGCCAATGATCCAGGCCCTCCTACTAATTTTTTCCCTCTGTCCAACGGCAGGAGCAGYCCCCAGAACACACCTGAGCCCCAGCTCAACACCCACTGCCAAAGTATATTAACCACTTCAAATAAAGCACATTAACTTCAAAGCCACACTGCAAATAAAGGAACMACTTGCAGAAGCTCACATGCCACAACAAACAGGTTGCATAAATAATAAGTAAATATATACAAGCAGACCCTGCACGTGGTACCTGTCCCACTAACCTGGAACATTCCTGGTTCCTGGGGAGATGGTGAAAGACAAAGCAGCTCAATAAAGAGGCATAAAATACAAAGGTAACACCATTAAAAGGACAGGGTTTGTTASAGGGAAGGGTTTTCCTTTCATTAGMTAGAAATGCACATTAATACAATGTACATCATTATTTCAGCACAATCCAGACTGAGCAAGGGAATTCAAGTGGTTTTAAGTGCCAAAGAACCCAAATCCACACCTCCCAGGAAGCAGTACCTGCTCAAGGACATTTAAAACTTATGGAAGGAAGAACAGCACAGGGGCTCTGTGTCTGAATTGTATGGATGGCTTTCACTCAGAATATACAACCAGTGCCCACCACCCTGCAGAACTGCCCTTGCCAGCTCACAGAACAGCTTTGAGTCCAATCCCCAGCCCAGCTACAGGGTCCCTACAGCTGTACATAGAAGTTTCCACTCCAGCCCCTCAGCTTCAGGGGCTGCTCCCACCCTTTGCACATGCTGAGCCTGTTTTGACCTGCCAGGAGCTCCAATTGCCCAGGTCTGGGTTTTTCCTTCACGTGAAACACCTAAGAGCTGGCCTGTGGAGACACATTACAGCCCATACACCAGCAGGAAGGCTTGGTTGAACCCAGCTTATTAATTTCTAAGATGCCTTAACTCTCAGCTTAAGATAATAAATAGGACAAAAGAGAGATAAGGAAAACATGAAGGGATTGACTCCACTAGTTCAAATARGGAGCTCATATTTTCTTTAGTGTTATTCTTCTGTTGTCTCCTACCACAAGGAGGAAAAAAAAGCAACAGTTTTCCTGAAGTCCTTCACTAAGTTYAGGCTGCACAGCAATAAAAACTAGGACTCAAATGGTTTCAAAGTTTTCTGCTGAAAAGAAACAAAAAGATGATACCTTATGTGCCTATTACACTGTGGGCATGACACACAGGTTTTATACACAGGCACTTTGACTACTGACACAATCCAAACAAATCTTCTGGAAAATAAGAGTTTGCTCTGACAATTATTCAACCCTTTGCCTTTCTTGCTCATTATAGAATGCAAAAATAAAATGTAAAAAAACCACCCCAAAACCCAACACAGCCAGTTCACTTTAGAAACCACAGCACTGGTTTGGGAAAGGGGATTTGCATCTTCAACTCTTTCTCGTGTGTTCAAGCAGTCCCATAAAACAAATGGTTGTAGAAATCTCCAACTTACTTGGCAGGACAGCACAGCTTCTGCTTACTCACCTACAGCTTCTTCTTCCTTGACAGAGAAGAGCACAGGCTTCAGTTTACTCACCTAGACCTTCTGCTTGAATCCACCTTCCACTCCCAGGGAATGCTGCAATTTCTCAGCAACTCAGGGAGCAGAGCAGCTCAGAGCCCTCAGGAGCCTGGAGAAGAAAGGAAAAGAGAGGTGGTGCAGCCCTAAAATAGGATGAGACACAAGTGCCCCAACAAGATCCAGGAGGCAGATGGGCGATTTGTTATATGCAATCAGCCCCCTCTTTTTATTTCAGTCAAATCAAAGATTACACTCACCTGCCACAAAGATTACACTCACCTGCCACAGCCATTGTGATTGCAGAGTTCCTCCACGTGAGTTTTCTGAAGAACACTGAGACACTGGAGTTACACCAGCTAAGGAAACCCAGTGGCATCTGAAAGCCATCCCAAGAGATACAGCAGGAAATTCAATGAAAGTAGAGCTAAACAGGACAGGAATGAGGAGAGAAAACCAAGTGAAAATAAGTTGGTTTAAAGTCATGCAATTTCAATGGAYTCTCCCAAGGCTTCTTTAGAAAGTTAGCATGAGAGATCTCTATCCTGCTGAAACAAGTGTATTAGTTCCAAAGAAGTTACTTGCTCAGGTGCAGCATCCCAGGACTGTTTAATGATGCCATAATTGCTCTTCACAGTTTGCAATAAAGCCAGGAGGGGATGCCCTACCTGGGCATGATGGAATGGCTGGAACACTACTGGGAATCTTCTCTGGAACAACTGCAGGTACAATTTCTTATCAGCAATGATGGAAAAAAGGGGGAAATAAATCATTGTCAGGCTGTTTGTTTGTTKGGTTTGGTTTTAATTTTATATTGAGCTCCTTTTATAGAGCTAGGTCTGTACAATGGGTGCCTYTTTAAAATAAGATTATAATAAATCAAATATTAAGTGTGTAGGGCTTCATGCCAAAGCTATGTAAGGGGCTCAATTTAATCTTGTTTGACATAAAAACTTGAGYCCAGGAAAAAACAGAGCTATAAGGAGCCATCCAGTAGAGGAGTGCATGGAAAATGGTCACAGCCTCTTCCTAGGGCAGTTGGTTGCATGTTTACCATCCCTTAAAATAGCCACACGTTATTTTTTTACAAGTGTCTGTAGCACTTGAAATGAGAGATTTACTGAGCTGCAGGCTGGGGWTGGAGAGAATTGGGTACCAAACAAACCAGAGAAAGTTTAAAGAACAAGGAAATGAAGTGCAAATCTTTCTTAATAAATGAATCATAGTTTTTGCTTTCTTTCATGATGTTAAACATTAATTTTGTTTGCTGCCTAGAATCTTGAATGAAATCTAAGCTCTGGTATCTTTTTCCTATGACAACGGTTCTATGGCAATAGTCTGTTAAGTCTATGACAGCAATGAAATATTCATTTATCATCTTGGTGAGTGTGAGAATAGCAATTGCAATAATTACATTAARAACATTCCAAACAATTGTCTGTTTGTCAGCAGCAAAGTGAATGTGAATTCAAGAGAATAAATGGGGAACATTTCTGCTTTGCCACCTAATACATTCTTGTACCAATAAATTGTAAATCTGGATGAAGTTAACAGCCCTTTTGCCCAGGCCAAATCCCAAGTTTCTGACCTTTTTACTTCTCTCTTTTGTGTCTTGCCAAAAAGATAAGAAACATGTTGGCACAAAAGAAAAATTATTGCTTGGACTGTTCTCCCAGTCTTGAATCTGTTTCCTATAAAAGCAGCTTGGACAGAAAACCTGAATTAAGTAAGCAAGCAACATCAAAATACCTTTAGAAATAAAATAGTAGTAAATTATTAGGATTTTTAATAATTACTTGTYAAATTTAAATTGTTAAATACAGAAGGCAGATGAGTTCAAGGTGATGTGTGACAGATATAYGTAGGATTAAATGAATATAAACTATCTCACTGTTGGTGTGATCAGATCTCCACAATCACRTTATTGTTCACTCACCTCAGAGACCTAACTAGCACTAATTACTAATCTATTTTGCATTACACTGTGGGATAATTAATAAACTGACAAAACCACTGTCCCCTGAGTGACATTCTGATGCACTCTGAGCATGTAAAAACACAGTAAGTTTGTGACAAGCGATGTCTGTGTTCTGTTCTTCTTGCCCATTGCAGATTATTTTGGTGTTCTTGGCTGAAAAGTATGTTTTAGTTGGGTTT
>JACDOX010000093.1:913367-947833 GCA_014549065.1 Cardinalis cardinalis
TTGTTGTTGTTGTTTTTGTTTGTTTGTTGTTTTTTTTTTGTGGGTGTATTACGGAACAAGGTCTGTGGAGTACATTAATCCCCAAGGCAGGTATTTTTCCCCTCACGAGTTCCAGCCCCTCAGGCAGGGTGGGGCTGCCCCTCAGGCGGTGRCGTTACCAACCCTCCGGGCGCCTCCCGAACTCCTGAGGCGGCAGCCCGGTGCCGGTGTCCTCTCCCTCGCTCCGATCCCCGGTTCGAGCGGCTTCTCCTCAGGTTCCAGCCCGAGGTGGCTCTAAAGCCGCCTCAGGCGCCACCTCGGAGCTTTTTCTGCCGCTTTTCACCTCACGATTCGGGAGCGGCGAAGCGGCCGCACTCGCGCGCTCTGCGCYGCCTGACCCTCGCCAGCCGCTGTAGCGCCCGTACGGAACCGAAAGCGGCGCGGCGGCGCCTCAGCCAATCCGCTCCGCCCTTAGTGCGCGGCGCCGCTGGCCCGAGCCAATCGCGCGGCCGCCCTGTCCTGCCGGGGGCGCTATGGCGGCCGCCACGAGCTGCGGCCGCGCCGCGCTGGGCGCGCTGGCCCGGGATGGCGGCGGGGCCGCGGCGCGGTGGCGGCGGCTCCTACCCCCGGGCCGCCCCGCCCTGCCCTGGGTGTGTGCCCGCGGCGCCGCGGCGGAGCCCAAGCCCGGGTCCGGGCGGGCCGTGACGGTGGAGGTGGGCGGCAGGTGAGGGGTGTGCGGGGCGGCACGGCCGAGCGCCGGCCCGGCTGGAGAGTAACGCAAACGTGAGGGGAAACTGGTCCGAAATTCAGGATGTGTCAAGGCTTTCCTTAGTCGGGACGGTCTTTGATTTCGGATTCTGATGTCCTCGCGAGCAAGAAGGGAGCCCGGAGCACTGGGATCATCCCTGTCATGGCTGAGTCAGGGGCTGAGGAGCCCTAAGGATGTAATAAATCAAGATGTTGATGGATGTCGATGTGTACATTGCCAACTTAGCAAAATATTCCAGGCCACTAAGTTGATCAGAGGGATGGAGACCTCTCCAGTGAGGAAAGGCTGAGAGWATTGGGATTGTTGAGGCTGGAGAAGAAAAGCTTTGGGGTGACCTAATTGTGGCCTTCCAGGAGCTGAAGGGAGCTGCCTAGAAAGGTGCAGTGACAGGACCAGGGGGAGTGGGTTAAAATTGAAAGACACTGAGTTTAGATGGGATATTAGGGGAAGAATGTTCCCTGTGAGGTCTTGGCACAGAAGCTGTGGCTGCCCCATCCCAGGATGTGTTTAAGGCCAGGCTGGATGGGGCTTGGAGCAACCTGGGATAGTGGAGGGGTGGAACTCAGTCATCTTCAGGATCCCTYCCCACCCAAACCATCCTGTGACTCTRTAGCTGAATTGTGTTCATTATAACAATAAAAATCACACCTACAGGTCATGAGGATCTTGCCCAGGTGTTCCCCTGAGCATGTGAACAATTTACCTGGGATAACTTGTATAGAAATYAYTGACTARTCATAATAGARGGGCTGTGCTTGGGAAGGGACYAGCTSTGGATTTCTGTGTATAAATRACAGCATGGAAAGTCAGGAAGGTGTGCTGGCCTTGTGCAGTAGCACCCAGCACAAGCCTGGAATAAATAATCCATGTTTTTATATGTGTGTCCTCATTGCCTTGTTGCTCTCCTTTCTCTGCCACAAAGGAGGGAATATTCTGCAGCTGTGCTGGGAAGTGTTCAATCAGCTCCCCTCAGCCTTGAGGGTGTTTTCCACTGGCTAAACCCCAGCTGGAACAGGTGATCATTCACCTTTCTAACTCCTAGGGATAGCTWCAAGGCTTTGCTTCAAAGTAAAGGAAGCAGGACACTTGGAATTTGAGTGGATTTGGTCACTTTTGCTTAAAGAGTTTCAATTTTTATATCTAAGGACGATTTTTTGWATTTCCTGTGAAGCACAGCCCTTATTCTGTGCAATTGAAGCTACAGATAAGTGCAGAAATTGCTGGGAAATGTGCATGAATTCACTAGAAACTCSTGTAACAGGTTCTTTCTTTCCTTTAGAAAGATGGAGCTGTCTTCTGGAAAACTTGCCAAGTTTGCAGATGGATCTGCTGTTGTTCAGGTAAAAACAAAAAATAGCCAAAATTAATGCAGCTTCAAAATTCCTGTATCTTAAAAGTCATTGTTTGGGCATCAGAGCCTGTGGGATATAGAGCTTCAAGTGGCAACTTCATCCCTAACAAAGGGAAGGAAAAATTTTATAGGAAAAAATTATGTTTGCAAAGCAAAACCAGGGCATGAACTGTGGATTTTTGTGGTGGCTTTCTGCAGAGCATCATTCTTAATAATTACTGGTTTGCAAATAAATTTAGGACGTTGGAAGTTATTTTCATTTCAGGTAACTTCAGTTTTTACYTATTTTTCTTAACCCAGCTAGGTGACACAGCAGTGATGGTCACAGCAGTCAGCAAAACCAAGCCCTCTCCATCTCAGTTTATGCCATTAGTGGTGAGTAYTAATGATTAGGTAAGTACTAAGAATTAGTTTTGTGCTAATCAATGATGAACTTTGCAGTCATAGTCCTTAAACAGTGGAGTTCAGGATGCTAGGGGGAGTGAGGAATGCAAACAGTAGATGGCAGAGCCTGGACTTCAGAATTGCAGTTGATAAAATAAAATTATAAAAAGGATCCCTGTTGTGCCCTGGATGTTGCCTGCCTTGGCTTTAGTCTCTTCCAAGCCCTTGTGGACTTGGCCACACCATCCAAGCTCAGATCTGGGCTTTGCTTGTGTGGAAAACTGGTGGGATTGTGAGGCTCAAAGGGCTGGGATTGTTAAGGGTTGGGAAGTTGATAATTGGGGYTGGAACTGGATGATCCCAAGGATCTCTTGTGAGGGTTTCTGTGGCTCTGCAGTAAATAATCAGGTGTCATTAATCATGCCTGAATTTTCTTTGGAAGGTTGACTACCGGCAGAAAGCTGCTGCAGCAGGAAGAATTCCTACAAATTATCTAAGAAGAGAGCTTGGTTCTACTGATAAGGAAATTCTTACAAGTAGGGTGATAGGTAGGCTGAAACATTTTATTTACGATGTACTTTAAAAATGTTGTAGTTTTCTTGTGAGTGTTTGAAAATACAGCCATTTAGGATGCTGTCAGAAAACAAACATGTGATTTGTTTATCAATATGGTTGAAATTTTAAGGTTATATATGTCATGCTAAATACATTTCTGGGTTCTCTACTTTTTCTCTCTTTTTTTTTTTTAGTTTCAAAGCCCCATTTTGTCAGTTTCTTGTGGGATCATTGCAGGACAAGCTGAATATTAATTACTGAAACCCAAATTCTTATGAGCTTCTTATGAAAAGTTTATTTCCTTTGCAGATCGCTCAATCAGACCACTCTTCCCAGCAGGCTACTTTTATGATACACAGGTAGGTCATGCTACCTTCAAAATGGAAAACTTGGATATGGCCAAGGGAAATGTCATGATACAGGCCCTGTTTAAAGAAAAATCATTTTGGTTAACATCAAGGAGGGGTTTGCACTTCACAAACAAGTGTAATGTTGCTGTTTAGTCTGTCATCTCCTTGTCTTAAATTATTTATTATTACATTCTGCTTTCCAAATTTTGTTGTCAAGGTACAGGAACAAAAATCTCTTCTGTACAACAGAGGAAAGATGCTAATAGTAAATATTTTATATATGATGTGATACAATATTATCCATTAATGGGGCTTTATTGTCAGCTTTCTGTTTTAAACATCTGAAAAAATTTCCATGTGAAACATAGACTTGTGTAGATACTTGGATTTTATTATTGTCCTGAGCTTTGTATTGACAGCTAATAAAAATGTATAGGTCAAAATTATTCATTGTCTTTTATCTTATGCCAGATCCTTTGTAATCTTTTAGCAGTAGATGGTGTCAATGATCCTGATATTCTGGCAATTAATGGAGGTAAGAAGGCTGTGAGAAAATGGTGCTTYGGTGGGATTTAATGAGATCAGGTTTTTTCCTAATCCAGATTTTTATCTTCCTTTCAGCTTCTGCAGCACTTGCCTTGTCTGATATCCCCTGGAATGGTCCTATTGGTAWGTAAATATTCTTAAATTATGGGTGATTTTAATGGAATGGAAGGTTTAGACCACAGRTGGCACTTTGTTTTTTAAAGTAGAAGCTGAATCTAAACGTGAAATTTCAAGCATTGGAAATAATTTTACAATGGATTGGATTATTGCACTTCAAGGGATTATTTTTTGTGGACTAAATGCACTTTTGAGAGGAAATACAATATAGAAATAGTGTACTATAAAGACCAATAAATTAATTTTCTCTTAAGAGAAACATATTAGTGAAAAGCATTGTTTGGAAAATAGCTGGTTCAGAGTACTTTTCCTCAAGGGACTCAAAAAGAGATTTATTTCATTGTGAGTATTTTCTGGGAAGAGAAAAGATCTGCCCAAGAACAAATAYTGAACAAGTGACTTCCTTTCAGCTGCCTTTTTTTTCTCCTAGAAAACATGTGCTGAAATGACAAAAAGTCCCAGCATTGTGTGTAATTTGCCCTACCCAGTAATAGTACCCAAAATAAAAACAGAATAGTTAATTTTGTCTTCTAGATTTGTTCTTAATATCCAGTCAACGTGCTGATATTTTATAATTAGTCTGTAATTGTTGTTTAAAAAAAAGAAAATAGTCTTTAATTATTGTTATTAGCTGTGTAACTTTCMAAGTACAGTGATGCCTTGAAGAACTTAATTATGATGATAAATGACTTTGTGGAGTTTCTTTGCAGGTGCAGTGAGGGTGGGGCTGGTGGATGGAGAGACTGTTATCAATCCAACTCGGAAAGAGATGGCCAATAGTGCTCTAAATTTAGTTATTGCTGGAGCTGCACAAAACCAAGTTGGTAAGCTGATTGTTGTCTGTTGTGGAAATATTTGCAGATGTTTCCTTTTTTTTTAAATATGGATTGTTATATAACAGTGATAGGTAACTTTTGGTTAAGTAGATTCCATCRTATTTATGCAGTTTAATGTTAGATTGCTGTTGAACAGTAAAACAGGAATTCWCTGAATTTTTATCTTTCCATTGCCAGTTATGTTGGAAGCAACTGCTGAGAACATCTTGCAGCAGGATTTCTGCCATGCCATCAAAGTGGGGGTGAAGCAGACCCAGCACATCATCCAGGGCATTCAGCAGCTGGTGAAGGAGCAGGGTGTGGTCAAGAGAACTGTCCAGAAATTATTTATTGCTCCTGAAGAGATTGTGGAGCTTGCAAAGAAGTAAGTTCAGAACAAATAATGCAGATGCAGGAATGTTTGTGAGTCTGGTGCTTTCACCAGATTGGTATTTCACTAAATAATTTTCAAACATCTAGTCCTCAAAAAAAAAAAACAACCTGATTAAAGGAGTGTTTTTGAAGCTGTGTTTTCAAAAAATTTTTTATTTTCTCCCTAAAGACTTGCTTCTAACAAGATCTATGCAGTGTTCACAGATTCAAGCCATGATAAAGTAAGTAATCAATTGTGATATAATTATTTTTTTAATTAATATCATAATGTACTAGGATTGAGTACTTAAAGCTTTTTAAGCTCTGTCCCTGGAGGTGTTTTAAGGAAAGACTGGATGTGCCATGGTCTGGTTGACAAGGTGGTGATMATAGGTTGGAYTTGATSATYTCAGGGGYYTTTTCCAACCTCATTGCTACTGTAATTTAAGCTTKTCTCCTTCCCTGCATCTATTTGTAATAATAGWAATTAATTTTTCYCTAAGTTCTTAACCTGACCAGAATATTTGCTTGTATTATGTGGAGATGGAAACTCCCTTTTCTGAAGGAGTCACGTGGAAAGGAAGAGGGGAAACGGGTGTAGGTTACTCCTGAAAGGTTTGGTTGGTCACAAGAGCAGTGTTCTGCTTGGGAAAAATTATCAGTTACTGGGATAATCTCCCCAGGGAAGAGGTGGATTGCCCAGTGTGGGATATTTTTAGGATTCAGATGGGGAGGGCACTGGGCCAGCTTGTCTAGACTGCTCTTGCCAAGAAAGGTTGGACCACACAACCYTTGAGGTCCCTTCCAGCCTCATTATTGATTTTTGAATTTGTGTGACAGTTCTGTTTCTTATTCCTTAAATTTTTGCAGATCAAACAGCCCCAAACCTCTGTTGTTATTCTGCCCTGTAGAGTTAACTGGTTGCAAATCCTTTGTTCTAGATTTCAAGAGATGAGGCAATCAACAAAATAAGGCTTGAAACAGAAGAACAGCTGAAAGGTATCACTTTTTGTTAATATTTTGAGAATGTTTTAATGGAGGTAGCACTGCTTGGAGTTAGTATCCTCTTTGTTGGAAGCTATTTTAGTAAAAGTTCTGTAAAATTAATTTCCCACCTTCAGATGCAATTTCTTTTCTGTACCCAGAAAAATTTCCGGAGGCTGAGCCTTACGAAATCATGGAATCTTTCAATGTGGTTTCAAAGGACATTTTTAGAAATCTTGTGCTAAATGAATACAGAAGGTGGGTGTGTCAAACTCCTACTGATAATATTTCTGTCAGCTTTTAATCCAAGATTATGGTTTAACTGATCTCTCTTTGTCACTTCAGGTGTGATGGGAGAGATTTGACTTCCCTCAGAGACATTAAATGTGAAGTGAACATGTTCAAAATGCTTCATGGATCAGCCTTGTTTCAAAGGGGTCAAACACAGGTAGTGTCACTTAAACATCAGAAATGATCAATGAACTATCAAAAGCTGAGAGATTAAATGCCAGGTTTCCTTTTTCTTCACATTTAAATAGCAATAAGCAGAAGTGGTGTGTGGGTTGGGAAGTACATTGGTGTGTAGGGCACTGCTAAATTGGGCACCTCATGAGAAATCTTTTAAAAGCAGCTTCATACGCAACCTGAGCCAAATAGAGAAWTTTTTACCCAAAAAATTGCAATAATTAGAGGATTTTTTTTTCTCTTCTTTGCCAAAAGTGTCAGCTGTTGGGTGGATTGAATTAAAACCATACTTGAGATTTGATCTTCTGTACTTTTATAGCTCCCTTTGCTAGAAGACTGTCAGCCATGGATCTGAGTTCTTATTACACTGACTTAGGGTGGCAGTTCAGAGAGTGATTTACTCCTCAGTGTTGTCCCCTCTTATCCCACTAAAAATAACACCCACCCCAAGTCCATGTGRGAAACAGGCACAAACAACATTGTGCCTGCAGCTGGCCCTGTCTCTAAAATGTTTCTTAGGGAGCAAACTGCTCTTGGCTCCTACTTAAAGAGCATTAAATTARTATTTTTAAATGGGGCTGCTTGTAGGAATGTGTGGTCTTTACAGATTAGGAGTAAGTTTGTGTGATGGAGAGAAAAAGGTTCTGTAAGTGGTAGCTGATGGCATCTCACGTGCTGCTGGACTTGTTCTTTTTGATTYTTCATAAACAGTGACATTTGTGAAGGCTGGAAGGCTTTAAGAGGGGTTTATTTTTTATTTTAGCTCATCTTCATTTTAGGTTCTGTGTACAGTTACATTTGACTCTCTAGAATCCAGTGTAAAATCAGATGTTATCTCCACAGCAGTGAGGTATGTATGTCTTGGTGCTTTGGCAGTAGTGACAAGAAGGTGAACATTTAAGCACATTTGATAAAATCCCCTTGAACTTCCACATAGATACTTTCCTAGGACTGAAAAATGTGTAAAAGTAGACTTTGAAGTGGCCTGTTTTCCAGAGATCATGGCATGGGTTTGTGTTAGGGTGACATTAATTCCATAGCCCACATTTGAAACTGGAGAGTGTTCATCCAGTAACATCCAGTCTGGTTTATATATTTAAAATATTTCTGCAGAATTTAACTTAGGATGTAGCAAGCTGGTCCTTGTGCTTTGAACACTTCATTGCTGAAGTGAAATTGGTCCCCTTTAGAGCCACATTGCAGTGATGTCACCCCAGTGATTTCATCCCAGTGTGGGAGCTTTTACATTTTAATGTTTCAGCTTTACTGTAGTTAAATCTTTGTTCCCTGGAAGAGTTTGTAATATTCTCTAATTKTGGTAGCTGTGGGTGATCAGCAATGTATTGATTTGTTGGTTTTGGYTGGGTGCATTTGTAAGCATAACAATGTTAGTTTGAATTACCTGTTGTGTGTAACATCTGTTTGGTTGCTCCTGTTTTGACACGGTCTTGTTTTTAATTAATAGTGGAATTAAAGATAAAAACTTCATGCTGCATTATGAGGTGAGACTTCTCCTGTGTTACAACTTTCTGCATGATTCACAGAAGRGCTTCATGTCTTGCTTTTAAAGGTTATAAATTAGCTCTAGATTTGCTAAAATGTATTTATGCTAATTCATGCATGAATCTATATGAGCAGAAGTGCTGGTTTCCTGAAAAGCAGCAGGTAATTTGTGAATTGCCAGTTTATACAGGCTTTTAATGCCATAACATTAGGTGAGCTCCTTCAGAACAGGTTTTTACTGAGAGCAGGATTAACCTGTGCTATTATTTTTAGTAAACTCTATTAATGTGTTCAGCTGACGTGGCACAGCAATAGTAAATAAATGCTTTTACATCTTGGATCTCTCTCAGCCTTTGGAGCTTGCCCAGAGTATTTCCTACAGGCAACAGGCAGATCTYGTTCCATTATCTCTGACAGAAATAACATTTCTGCTAGGTTGTTTGACAAGTTCCTTTGGAGGAGGCTTCTTGTGTTCTCTCTTAGCTACCTTGCTAGTGCTTTATTCTCTTTTGTCCTGTGGAAGTAAAACATTTACTAAGCATTACCTAAACTGGTCCTGGTTTGCAAACCAAGTGACTGCTAGAAGTCATGTGGTGGTTTGATTTATTTTATCTTTAATGTATATTTACTTTGAGATGCACCAAAACTTCAAAGATGTTTTTTTCTAAGTGTATGTTTTAAAATGGAAAAGAAAAGCAGGTTAATTTTGTGTGTACACATTTTTTTCTTCATAGTTTCCACCTTATGCAACCAATGAAATTGGCAAAGTTACTGGGTTGAACAGAAGAGAGCTTGGACATGGTAAGTCCAGATAGAGAAATGCCATGCAGAAAGTTCCAATATTTTATCTGATTTTTATTCATGGATCACTTAGTGGTTATTTTGGGKTTTTTTTTAAACAGGTGCACTGGCAGAACGAGCTTTGAAACCAGTTATACCCCAGGATTTCCCATTCACAATCAGAGTTACTTCTGAAGTCTTAGAATCCAATGGTATAAGGATTTTCTTGTTTCTAACCTAGGCTGGAGACTAAATTGGGTTCTTAAAAAAGCTTTGTTTTGACAAACTTGATTTATAGGCATGCTAAATAATAGATTTCAGTTTAAATGTTCTTAAAACTATCACCTGAAATATTTTAAAATAAAAAGCATGTTCATAAAGAATGGAGCTTTCAAAATGGTATTTGGGGGCATTTTTATGCTACAGGATGAGGAAAATAACTGTAGCTTGTATTGAGACCCATTTTTCAGTGTTTAATCCTGGTTTTTTCCTGTATTCCAACTCCAGGCTCCTCCTCAATGGCTTCTGCATGCGGTGGAAGTTTAGCATTAATGGATGCAGGTACAAAACAAGGCACTTAGAAGGATAAACCACATGTGATAATGTGCTACAGGATCTGGACATGACCAAAGGCTTCAAAAATGTATTTTTTTTTGCCATTCCCAGGAGTTCCAGTGACAAATGCAGTGGCAGGTGTTGCCATAGGCCTCGTTACCAAGTGCAGTCAGGGCAAGGGGGATATCGAGGATTATCGCTTGCTGACAGACATCCTGGTGAGTGCTCCTCACATCCTCCTCCTGAAATTGGTGCTGCTCAGTGCTGAGAAATACCTCTTGTGGCTTCTTCTGGAACCTTCCACCCAGTCAATTCCGGAACATCACTCCTTGTCACAGACATATTTTATGAAAAATCCTTTTGGCAGGATTTTCCTCCTGAGAAGCCTCAGGAACAAAATGTAAACATTGGTTCTCTGCTGCTGTGGAATGCAACAGGTGCATCTGTGATTGGCCTCATGTGGTTGTTTCTAATTAATGGCCAATCACAGCCCAGCTGGCTCAGACTCTCTGGTCAGTCACAAGATTTTATTATCATTCTTTTCTATTCCTTTCGGGCCTCATGATGAAATCCTTTCTTCTATTACTTTAGTATAGTTTTAATATATAATTTTCTTTTAATATAATATATATAATAAAATAATAAATCAGCCTTTTGAAACATGGAGTCAAGATTCTCATCTCTTCCCTCGCCCTGGGACCCYTGTGAACACCACAACTCCTGGAAAAATTTGTTTCATCTTTTATTTCATCTCCCAAATTTCCCCCTCATTTTGAAAAATGTATATTAAATGTCCAGTCGTGCTTCTTATTTTTTGTGGTTTTAGTTATTTAAGCATTCATAAGCTTTCCCTTCCAATTAATTTTGTCTTCCCTTGTGGGAGAAAGAGATGAGTCATTTACTGCAGGACACTACATACTGGGTGGAGAATGAGCACTTGGAAGAGGGGCTGGGGAGGAAAATGTGCAGCCACTGACAGCACAAGATCAGCTGTGGATCAGAAACTTGTCCACAAAAGCTCCTGATTTCCAAGGAGAGAAAGGAGCAGTTAACAGTTAATCCTGAACAGCAAAATAAAGCTGAAGAAAACTTGGAAGTCTCAAAAGTAAWTCCTTTTTTTGGTATAGTGGGATGAAATGACTCCAACTTGGTTTTGTCTGTCTGTGCTGGCAGGGAATTGAAGATTACTATGGAGATATGGATTTCAAGATGGCAGGCACCARTAAAGGGATAACAGCACTGCAGGTATTGTGAGATGGAACTTTCCTCAAGTGAAACTCTGAGAGAGTATTAAAAGAGATTTCCTGACATGCTGATGGCACTTAATTCTTCTCATGTCAGGTTGATCTGAAGCTGCCAGGAATACCAATAAAAATTGTGGTGGAAGCTATTCAGCAAGCTACAGGTAGGTCTGTTCTTGCATTTACATCCATTGCATTATATTAAATTATAAATGGAATTAAATTGTAGGAAACTAAACAATTAACTATTSATTTTTTGTTCTCATTGTGATAAAAAACAAGCTCCTGTCTTTATGAAATGGGTTTGGCTTAATCAGTAAGCTCCAAACCAACCTCAGAGTAACTTCAGCCATTGCGTGCTTTGGACTAACACACGTTGCATGACTTTGTTTAAATTCAACAGGATAATGTTATAAAAATAACAGCAAACTTCCTCTCATTTCRCATTAATTCAGCTATATTTACAAGTGAAACTTGCTGCCATCTGTATTCTGACATGTGCAGCTAAAATATTCTTGAAGCACATGAGAAAGTGAAGCTACGTGGTTTAATAAGGATTTAATGAGTTGGAAAACTTTCAGCCTGACATTCTCCAGTAGGCAGGAGACAGGTTTTGACAAGGAATGTTTTCCTACTGTATAACAAAAACTTCATGTATTTATCTTAATCATATACAAAATTATTGATTTTTTTACTATTATTCCCTCTAGCTGCAAAGAGGGAGATTCTACAAATTATGAACCAAACACTGGCAAAACCCAGACCGAACAGAAAAGAAAGTGGACCAGTTGTAGGTAATGTTATTGTGTGAATTTTTAACAATATACTTCTGCTTAAAACACCTTTTTTTTTAAGATTTATTGTTATATATATTTGCCCTTATCYTGTGGAGATAATTTGTGGAGGGGTTTTGGTTATTTTGGGGGCATTGTTATTGCCACATGGGGCAGCACTTCTGTTTCAGTGTACACCAGAAAACAATTTAAGTGAAGTTATGTGAAGCTCTCACAAAATCAGAATTGATGTAGATGAGAGTATCAGTATGGCTTAAGGTGATTTACAGTCATCAGGGCGTATTCTGTACCTTCATTAATTTCAGTTCTTACCTGTAATTACATCCCTGTTCAGCAGATACCACAGGTAGCTGTAAGAGATTAAAAGCTCCAGGAATGTGCCCTTTTGTGTGATAGCTTTCAAGATGATTATATTTAGCACTTCAAAGGATTTCYAAATGTTCTTTCAGAAACCATCCACGTTCCATTATCAAAAAGATTAAGATTCGTTGGTCCTGGGGCTTACAATTTGAAAAAACTTCAAGCACAGACTGGTGAGACATTTTTGATTCCTGTGATGATTTATCCTCACGTGTTCCCTTGTTTCAGACTTGTATGTTGAGCTGTTTCAGTGCTCAGTGCAAACTGAAGTGAAAAAATTCTGATATCTGTAGAGTACAGGTAGATGCTCTGCTTTGGACCTGAAACCCTTAATGCTGTGRTGAACTTGATTAATGATTCTCAGGGGATTGGGGTGGAGAAAAGGAGGAAAAATCCTATTTCCCTTTCCTAGAAGGGCAAAGAATTTYACCATTCTGGCTCCAAAACACTTTCATTTCCCTCAGCTATTAATTGCAATTATTATTAAATATCTCTGAGAAATTGATTCATAGCCCTCAACATGTATTCAGGATTTTTTTGCAGCCTTTAAAGGATTATAAAAATCATTTTATGTTCTTTTATGGCTTACAAGTTTGAGCTATTTGCAGGGAGGTGGTGGCCACATGCAGTTGTTCAATGCCTAAATTGAACAAGATTAAATAATGATAGAAGAAGTTAATAATTAAGAATTAAATAATGTTGAAGTCTGAGTTCTTAACGAGTGTGCAAAACCATTCTGCTCTGAGCAAGTCTTTAGTGAGTGTGATTCTCTGCAGTGTGGCCCTGAGTGCTGTCCCCAATCCCCTTTTCCAGGTGTGACTGTCAGTCAGCTGGATGAGGAGACCTATTCTGTGTTTGCCCCCACGCCAGGGGCAATGCACGAAGCCAGGGAGTTCATTGGGGAGATCTGCAAGGATGATGTAAGCTCACACTTCTGCCTTCAGCTCCCGAGTTTGCTCTTTGTGGCTTCGTGTCTTACTGGTTTGGTTTTTTTTTCTTCTACAGCAAGAAGTTAATTTGGAATTTGGAGCAATTTATACAGCCACAATTACTGAAATAAGGTATAAAAAGTGCTTTGGAGTTGAAATTAACTTATTTACATAGCTATATTTTATTATATAAATTATATTATATAAATAATGTTATATATATTAGGTATGTATATATCCCTAATTATTTTGTAAAATAACCATCGTTTTCTTAAGAGTGCCAAATTTATGCTGGGGATATTGGCACCTGCATCATTTCTGATACTTTTTCTGGTGAAAATATTTTGTTTCCTGATAAAGCTGGGGTTTTTTGCTGTTTCTTTCATTTTTAGAATGTCTCTAAATTATAAAAGTYAAGGCCTTTTTCATCTTTGAATCTGAAAGTGATGGTGTGAATTTGCTTTCCAATTTCCATCACAATGTTTGTCTTGTAAAAATTACCTTTTGGGTGGTACTTATTACTGAAATAAGAAMTTCTCATCCATTTTCAGTTAAAGAAAAATGAATGGACTTGTTATGGTGGATAAAAGATTTTTAAAAAGGGATGAGTAAAATTTTGTTTATGAGAAGYTTACAAGTCCTTGCCTTGGGGACAATATGAGAGTGAAATGTGGACTTTTCTTGAAGCCCTTTGAAATAACTGTGCTGTTCCTGCTGCAGAGATTCTGGAGTGATGGTAAAACTGTACCCAAACATGACCCCAGTATTACTTCATAATTCACAGCTGGATCAAAGAAAGGTAAGCCATCCTTAAACAGATATAAAATGGGCAATTAGATTTATTTTTAGCCAGTTGGCATGGCTGTAACACATTTACTGTTATTCCACAGTCCATTTCCAGGTTAAAAGCTGTTATTTAGCAGCATTTTTTTGTTCTAATTCTTCCTGCCCTGTACTTAAAGCTGCAAAGACTCAACTGTGTGACTGCTGCAGTTGTTTTTACACCAAGTTCTTTGGCTCTGCAATACCCTTTTCCAATAATATTCAGAAATCTGTTGTTCCTAAGGTAGTGCTGAGCCACTGGGCTGAAGTGTAGCATGAAGAACCCCTAAATGAAGGGATTTTTATAACAAACTCTAATAATTTTATTTCTGAAAAACACTGTGTTCTAGATTAAACAYCCTAGTGCCCTGGGATTAGAAGTTGGACAAGAAATTCAGGTAATTATTTTTTTAACATTAAAATTCTAATAAAATGCTGTTTATATTTTAAAATTTGATGTTTTTTCTAGTTATTTATTTAGTGTTTATGAATACAATATTTTTCAATATTGGATTCCAATTCTGTGCTAGTTAAAGGCCTGATCATTCAAGTTATGTTTATTTAATGTTATCCCCTCTTGCTAGCTAGGCACCACAGTATTTGATAGCAATATAGGCTAAAGGATGCTTATTTATTGCATTTCTAGCATCAAACTGTTAAAAATGTAATAAAAATTTAAACCCTACCCCCCATCTTTGAAGGAAAATGCTATTTCCAGCTCTTGAAGTTGCTCAGTGTGAGATTGCTTTGTTCCCTCTCCAGGTTAAATACTTTGGCCGTGATCCCACCGATGGCAGAATGAGGCTTTCCCGTAAAATCCTGCAGTCCCCAGCCAGCAGCAGCCTGAAAACCCTGACAGAAAAGAACAGCATTGTCCTGGGAGGGGCTGTTCCACACACATCCACCTCATCCCAGTGACAGGTAAGGCCAGCAGGGCAGCTCAGCTGACTCAGGGCTGCACTGACTGCTCTGCTGAAGAATTGTGCCAGTCTGGGTTTGTAGTGAGTTGTAGCTGTAGGAAATTGGATATTATGAAATTGGTTCAAATGGCCTTGACCATCTCAAGCAGTCTAGACAGGCCCCTCTGTCCAAACCAAACTTCTTGTTCAGCTCCAACATCCTTTTCTCTGCCTTTTAAAGAAAAAAACCCAAGGAGGGTATTGGAAGAGAACAAAAAATAAGCTGCTTTCTTGATTAAGTTAGTAGTGGAGAAGATTTCAGTCAATTAAGGAAATGACCAAAGCTCTTCCTTAGAAGAAGTTTTCCAGCATGTATTTGACTGTCAGAAGGCTCATGCCTCAACTTTTCCCAAAATTTGGGTGGGTTTTCTTGTTCTTAGAAAGCTKCTGGAACAGGAAGGTGTCTGATATAAAAATCARGAGCAGTTMCACAGCAAGATTGGCAAATGCACAGGGCACCAGTGGGAACTCAAGGCAATCTGTGGCAGCCTTCTAGRAATGATTGACAGCACAAAAAGAAGGGGAATTCACTGAAATCTTGGGTCTAAGGAWCATTTTTGAATCTCATACCTTGATGTAATGAGTTGGTTACAAAGTGTTTTCTCTCTTGCAGGAAAAAAGGTGTGATAGTGGTGAAAATACAAGTGACCTTTGCTAGAACCTTCTCAAGAATCTGCAGGTGGATGGGAGTGAATCATATTTATAAAATAGACACTATTTATGCTTAAAGGTGATGTAGAACTTCAAAGCCTTCAAATTGATTAAAAACTTTAAAATAAAACCAGGAACAAGCAATTCCCTCATCTTGTGTAGCAAGGTTGAGATGGGAATACAAGAACATGCAATTCTGTAGACTGAGAAGATATTTCAGTGCTAAAAGTTATTCTCTTTTGAGTTTTCCACTCAAAATAAAACTGTGAATATGAGAAGTAAGAGCTGAGCAACTCTTTTGTGGGAGAAAGAATTATCCTGGATGCTTGGTCAAGAGTCAGACTTGGCCAAAGTCTTAATGGCTTTTCAGTGTACAGGAATGTTGAGCAAGACATAAAGACTTGGAAGTATCACCTTTAACATGATGGATGCTGGTTTACATTAATACATCATTTCTCAAAATGTACAGACCTGCTACAATATCTGAGCAGAACTTGGCTGAAACAYCACCCCTTATCACCTGGGTTCATTAGCACTGACTTTTAAAATACATAATTAWAACATTAAAATTAAAATACTTTCTTGGAATGAACAATTGATGTGATCAATCTTTCCTTAAAACAGTCTCATTAGGAGTTTCTTAATCCTCCTATTAATTATGTTGCATCAGTGAGCTCACTGATCTCTTGTAGACTTCAGAACATTTCCCAGGGGCTCATGAGAATGACTCGTTTTTCTACTGTGAGGTACAGACTTTGAAAATCAAACAGGGTCCTTCTGATGTTCAACAATTTGTATGCAGGACTAATAAGAAAATCAACTTCCCACCTGGTGGCAGGTGGGCTCTGAACCACCTGAAAGAAAAAACAAAGCACTGGGGAGAGGAGAAGTGGGAATGTACGGTAAAAACAACTCCTTTTTTATTCCAAGTTAAAGTATTAAAGAAGAAAGAAATKACTGGTATGCTGCTCTGTAGTTGTCTCTGTCTTTCATCATGTAAGATTGAAAAATTGAGAAAAGTTTGGAAAGATTGAAGAAAGATTTCCTTGACAATCTTTTCCTCCTCTTTGAGGGCTGTGTCTTTTTTCAAAGTAAGAATTCAGATGTCACTTCTTACTGTGACAGTTGACTGATACGTGATTGTTACATATGAATAGTGTTAATAAAATGATGTAGGTCAGTGTTAAAGTCCCTGAACAGAAACTCACATGTTGCCATTTCTGGTAACTCT
Organism: Cardinalis cardinalis; assembly: GCA_014549065.1. Lineage (NCBI taxonomy): Eukaryota > Metazoa > Chordata > Aves > Passeriformes > Cardinalidae > Cardinalis > Cardinalis cardinalis. The sequence continues at coordinate 929,880 of JACDOX010000093.1, forward strand.
TCCCAGAAATGGRCCTCCAAGGTTTATCTCCCTTTCTTGTACACTGATTTCTGAGGCTGTGTTGTGGAGCTGCTCTCAGTAAAGCAGCTACTGCAGTGTGGGGCATTGTCTGTTTGGTGGATGATGATAAAGGAGCAGAATGACTTTAATGTTGCTGTGGCAGAACCTGTACAGTCAGCCTGACTTGGTGCATCTGGAACCAGCTYCAGGCCCTATGGGAAGGGGCGGGGAAGAGCACATTGGGAAGTGGCTGGGAGGAGCAGAAAGCTGCTGTCTTACCTGAGGAGAGAGAGCAGCTCCATGGGAGCCAAGGGTTGAGCAAGTGCTGCTGCTCTGACCCTTCCTGGAGGGAAGGACATCCCGGGCTGGAGGAGCTCGGCTCTCGGGTGGGAGCAGCCATGATCAGAAACCAGGTGGGTGCAGAGTGCTCCAGAGAACAAGCTCAGTCCTTTTGCAGCAGATGGTTTCTTGTGTTTGAAATAGGGATTTCTTTCTTCTTTCTYACTGCTCAGCATAATTAGCTTCTGTAATGATCTGTCTTAAATGGAGCCATTGAAAGGAGTTGCCTTGGAGAGTGGAGCTGAGCAGGTGCAGCATTGCAGCAGCTCAGCAGGGCCAGAAATTCCTTTATTTGACAAGCCTGAAGTTTTCATGCAGGTGCAAAGAGTCAGGAGCTGGGGTATCTTTAAATTCCAGCAATAAATATTACAAGTGCTATCATAAAAATATAAGAGCTGGCCTAATTGTACTTCTGGGATTACCTGCCAGAGGGAATGATACAGTCTCTTAATTTTACTCCAAGAAATTTTAAGTGATTTAGGAATGAGTTGCCTGTCTTGCTTGGGAAAACAGAAAAAAAATAGCTGTCTGCTGCTCATGTAGTGACACTTGTGAGTTGCTCTGTCTGCTGCCTGCCCTAATGAAATCCTTTGCTTTGATGAAGAGCAGAGAATTCTCAACACTGATAACTTGCRTGGGGTAATGGGGAAGGATGAGCTGCTGGCAGGTGCAGCACCACCATGGAAAACGTTGCTTTGCTTTCTGTGTGTCATAAAGAGCAGAGACTCTGCTGCTTTCCTGGTCTYAGCCTGGTTTAAATCCAGTATGTAACATTTTTTGGGGCAGGTATTGTGTGTCTTGTCCAGGCAAAGCCCCCAGAATTGACTTGCTGGTTGTGGGTATGGATAGCGGGGTCGTGCTGGGCTTTACAACCCCCTGGATGGTGTTTTGGGCAAAGAGAAGCCCCACATCTGAGTGACTGCAATCCCAGTGTGTTCTGGAGTGACATTTTTCCACAGAGGTCATTGAGTTCATGCCCAGAGAGATCAYGGATTTATTTCACAGCTGAAGCATGAGAAATAGCTTTTTCTGCCAGTTCTAATTCATATATCTCCTTTCTGTAGCTATTCACCATAAGAATTTTCTCCAAAATACTCTGCTGTGGKTTCTTGCTGTTTTATCTATCCTGAGAAGTGCTGTATTTAATCATAAGTAGAAGTTATGCTTTTGTGCATTTGGTTTGAAGAGCCCTAAAGCACGCACAGAAGTCGTGCAGAGGGGAGAGAGAGTTCATGAGCAGCAGATGTCCCGAGGCAGAAATATGCTGTGGCCATTGGGGTTTGTGTTCCTTGTTGTGTGTTTGCTTTTTATTGAGCTTTCTCTAAGGTAGAAATATGCTCAGTTTGTAGTACCTGGCAAGGAAAGGCCACTAAAACTCAGCAGGGAAGGCTTGTTTGGAACCTGACTGTAAACTGGTTCATGTGACTCTCAGTCCAGGGTKTTGAAACCACTTAACATGGTCTTTTTATAGTTACTGACTCACTATTATCCATAATGATGCACWTGTCCCAAGGTGTGCTCCTATACAGCTAAATAGAAGTGTATAGGATAATTCTCAGAGGTGTATCTTGTGTTTTCTTGGTGACTGAATTGTAGAGGTCTGCTACAATGAATATCGGAGCAAAAGCTGAGACTTGAATGTTACTTAGATGTTAAAGTTTTCTAAATCTGCCCAGAGAATGTTTGGAAAAGTTGCAGATAGTTACTTTGAGTGGCAGAGTTTGTTGGAAACACTTTCTTTCCCTTCCTCTGGAACCACATTTGAACTYGAGAGCAGAGAAACGCCAGTCGTGTCAACAGGAGCCCTACCGGTGTGACTGCTTTCACCGTGAGGCAAGAGCCAGGAAAGTCTGGCTTTGTCTGGGAATGAGGCACACCCTGGCCTCAGGAGAACTTGTCCTCCTTCCTTCCCCTTCAGAGCCTCAAAAATTGGGTTTGGAGACACAGTCAGGCTTCTCCTCGTCCCCAATTTCCCACTGCTTTATTCCCTGGACGCTTTTGGGTCCTTTTTCCCTATTCTCACCCAAGCATGGAGATGTAATTATTTTTTTGTTTGTAGCAAAGAGGAAAGGTGTAGATGGTATTTAGCGTTGAAAACYTAAGATATAAAGACTTCACGATACTTGGCAAGTGGTCTGTCTTAAATTGTACGCTGTGTGTAAGGGCTAATTAAGCACGTTTCTCTCTTTTTTGAAGCTTCACCTTCGGTTTAGCTTTCGAGCCTTCTGTGGAGATGTACAAAGCACGTACAGACGGCGTGTTACAGTATGGCTGCTGCTCTAAGGAGATCCTGCTCACTAACCTTTCCGCCGTTTTGTGATGCAAGGGACACCTTYTCTCCCTGAAAATTGAAACTCTGTTTCAGTTGCGTGTACCGTTTCAATTTACCTTGGCCGGGGTGTGGAGCTTGCCCGTCGTTTTATGTAGCGGCGGTGGGTGGCACTTTCTGTGGCGTGAGGGGGGGAGGCGTGTGTTTCGTCAGCGGTGGCACCAGCTTATAGACAGACTTTAAAAGAAAAAGAAAACGAAAAGGAAAAAAAGTTTTTCCTTGGGAACACGTGAAGCAACTCCCCCTTTAGACGCCTCGGGCGTTCAAAGGCAGCGCTGCGCCCACACCCCGCTCTGGGCGAGGGCAGCCGCCATTTTGTCGCCCCCTCCCCGTTCCCGCCTCGGCGCCGTGAGGGAGCGCGCGCGGGCCCCGCCCCGCGGCCCCGCCCCTGTGGCCGCCGTCCCGTCGGCGGCGCGGCGGCAGCGGGCGGCCGCCGTAGCCCCTGCGAGGGGAGCCCGTGCCCGGGCGGGGAGGAAGAGAAAGGCGGCCCGAGCCGGGTTACAAGATGGCGGCGGCGCTGTAGTAGCTGCTGAGGCGGAGCGGCGCCAGCGAGGCCCGGGCCGGGGCGCGGCGGCGCTGACTCGCCATGGGAARCGGCGCGCTAAAGGCCCCGCGGTGCCCCTGAGCGGCCCGGCGGCCCCGCTTGCTCCCCGCCGCCCTCGCTCCATCGCCCCCGCGGAGGCGGAGCGGGCCCGGGGCTGCACCATGTCGGACACCCGCCGGCGGGTGAAGGTCTACACGCTCAACGAGGATCGGCAATGGGACGACAGGGGCACCGGGCACGTCTCCTCCAGCTACGTGGAGCGGCTGAAGGGGATGTCGCTGCTGGTGCGCGCCGAGTCGGACGGTGAGAGCGTGGCCGGGGCTGCCCAGGCCGCTTCCCCTCGCCCCACGCCCGGCTCCGGGCCCCGACCGCCGGGGCCGCCCCCCACCATCGCCGGGCTCGGCTGGTGGTGCCTTCCCTTGGGACACCTCAGAGGATTATTGTTGCTATTGTTATTATTTCCACTCTCCGTGCCTTCCCTTATCTTGCGGATCGTGTGAAGTTTCCTAACCACACAAGCCACAGCAGCGTTTGCTACTGTGGTCTTAGACTTTCCCCCTCCCAGTTGATAGAATTATGGAATATGCTGAGCTGGAAGGGACCCATCGGGATCATCAGAGTCCATCTCCTGGCCCTGCACGGAGCTCCCAGCAATCCCACCGCGTCCCTGGGAGCGTTGTCCAGGCGCTCCTGGAGCTCYGGCAGCCTCGGGACCATTTCCTGGGGGGCCTGGGCAGTGCCCGACCACCCTGTGGGGGAGARCCTTTCCCTGATCTCCATCCTAAACCTCCCCTGACCCAGCTCAGGCTGTTACCCCGGGCAGCTGCAGCTSCCCGRCCTGAGCAGAGCTGAAGCCGTGACCTGTGAGGACATTTTGTTCTCTTTCAGAGCAATATCCTTTGCTTTTCAGGTGCTCTTTTCCACCCTTCCTTGCTGCTGTGAAAAAAAGTYGTTTGTTTGTTGCTCTTTTTCTCCTCAGGAATTCCCTGCTCGTGTTCTAGTCGGGTGGCATCCCTTGTGTTTTATTGCACTTTAAAGTCACYTTAAAGAGTCTTTTTTAGAGGGGGGGAGGTACGTGCTCCCCACTTTGTCAGCCGACAGGTGCTAATGTGCTAAATAAACCACCTAAGACTGGTATAAATTGCTCCGGAGCTGTTGCCAGGAGACATACACTACTTGCATACACAAGATGAAGTCCCTGCGTTTATAGTAGCTGGATGATTCACTTCTGAAGGGCAGCTGAAAGGAATAAAAGCAAGCRGCCCACGTGCCTTCTCTGGACAAAAACATTTCTATGCTGGGCAGCACATTACCTGCTGGAATTTCTATAGTTGGCCCAAAAGACCACTAAAAAAGCTGGTTCTTGCACCAGATTTCAGGAGAAAAGAGTGCTACAGTGGATTTTGGACTAAATTAGAAGAGAAAAATGTATTTTAATAGGGATATTCCTGTTGAATTTTGTCTTACCTGGCTTATTTTAGGAAATTTTATTTAAAGGAGGTGGTTCTTGTGGATTTTCTGTGAGATTTGGATTAAGCTGAGAGTCTGTTGGCTGGCACGTGGGCAGCGGTGTGATGAGATGTGTGGAGATGTTTGTTTTGTTGGATTCAGTAAATCTCTCTTCATGCCTTTTTCAGGTTCACTACTGTTAGAATCGAAGATAAATCCAAATACTGCATATCAAAAACAGCAGGCAAGTATTATTGCTAGGCTTTACTTTCTCTGGTTGCTGGTGCTGAGGAATTGTTTTGTGCTTGGAGTAATTGCATTTTTTCAGGAAAAAAAGAAAAGYAGGAGGACATGCAATTATTGATGGTGGTTTTTATAGGTGAAAAATTTTATAGGTGTTTTTGAGAGGTGAAAAAATTCCTGAGAAGCCCAAGGGTGCTGAACACTTTGCATTCTAGAAATTAATATGTGGGTCTTCTAGAAAAATACATTTTGGATTTCAGGCTTTGAAGGTAATATATGCAATTTGGAGAAATATTGAAATCATTACAGGARGGATAGTTGGAAAAATGTACGTGTAATTTTTGTYTCCCATGCCAGGCCATCTGAAATAATTGCAAAATTAGASAGGCAAAACTTTGACCAGCTCTGTTGAAGTGTATTTATTTATTTATTGAGTTCTTTTTCTGGAAATAACATGAAGGAATTTGTCTTTGTGGGACTCCTTTCTTTGTTGTTGCTGTTTAGTTTTTATTTTTAGCCCTGAAAGCTGCTGTTGTCCTAGGTAAGGCCACAAGCCACGGTGAGAGTTACCTTTCCTAGGGGTAAACCTCCTGCAAGACAAAGAACTAAAACAGTTGGGAGCTGTGCTAATAGGTTATTTTTGTTTCATCCACTGAAAAAAAATCAGCTTACTGAATCCCTTCTGCTTTTATTGTTTTCCCTTTTTCAGCATGCATTTTTGATGTCTCTGCCTGCATTGTTCTCRTGGGTTTTCTGGAGTTTTTTCTCTCTGCTCCTTTGTTCTAGAGCAGAGTCCCTGTTCCTTCAGTGGTCRATACTTGTTCTTTATCGTTATGGTATCCAGGAGTGTTTCAGCACTGTAGAAAACAGTAAATTTGTTCTTCCTGAGTCACAGGGGGACACATCCTTGAGGATTCTGTTATAGTGACAAGTTACAGGGTGAGAATGTGAGAAGGAGACTTTGTTATMTTGTGGACGTTGGTTGGCTCGCTTTGGGTGAGGAGTGAGGTGGRGTTTTGGGCCAGCCTTTCCAGGGGGCTGATTGCTGTGGTTTCTGCTCTTCACTTGTTAGGGGTTGGTGGCTGGAGGCTTTTCCATGCTGAGCAAGGAGCTCTGCAGAGCTCCAGAAGCCAAGAGTCTYGAACTGCTTCCTGTTTACTGGAGGAAACCTATACGTAGTGAAATACAAATGCAGATTTTGTTGCTGTAAAGTTTTAAAATGCTTCCTTTCACACCCTGTTTCCTGAAGGTACAACTGATTAAATGTAGGCCTTTTTTATTTAATTGGTAGCAAATTTTCAAGTGACTTAAGTAACTTTTGTTACCATTTTTCCTGTGGAAAAGGTAGATCATAGTTTAGAAACACTCGAGCTGAGGTTTATTTTGGCTGGCTTTATTTCTGATACTAATGCTTTTGTGTCCGTGTGGCAGAAAGCTTTTTCTTCACTGTTTGCTCCTTAAGGTTTGTACAACCTCGTGCAGCTTTTAGTTGACCCAGAGCATTGTCCTGAGTTGATGGYGTTGGATTTGAGGAGAGCTGCAGGGTGGTGCAGCTGGATGGAAAAGAAACATGCCCTGCCTACACATCTGTCATGTAAATGGCTTGACTGGACTTAGAGGGTACTTAACGCTTCATTGTGGTTTGCATAACAGCGTCCTGTGGAAAAAGGAAGCCGGCACTGATTTTTCGGTGCTGTGCATCAGTCTGTGACTTCCAGTGTTGCACTGTTAGTGCCAAGTTGTGCCGCAGCTATTGGCTAACCCCAAACAGGACAGGCCTGTTACCTCCTGCTCCAGTCCTGTTTGTGGTTCCTGGGGAGTTCATTCTGCCCAGGTGTTGGGCACAATGTCATCACGACTTTCCCTTTCTCAAGGGAAGTTTGGCTTGGATGGGTCGGACACAGGCGCCAAGCTGCTCGGCATACAATGTAAATTATCTCTAGTTAGATGAATGCAAAGAACATGAGAGCCTGAAGAGCTTCAGGTCCCCCTGGATTTTGGGGCATAGGCTTTGGGAGTTACACACCTGTGCTGGACACCCACGTTAGCCAGAGGGCAGGCTCAGATGTGTTCTGGAGGCTCTGGCAGGAGTGGTTTTAAAGGTTCCACCTCACCCGTTTGATGTTTCAGCCTCTGCTTGAGGTTACTGTTCCCTGGCAGAGCTGGCAGGAGAGCGAGTCCATGGCTGAAAGAAATGGAGCTGCTGCAGAAATCCTTACAGGGGGTGCTGCCTTCTGCTGTTACCTTTGCTTTGGGTGTGCTCTGTTTGCAGCTCTGAGATGAAGATGGTGTACAGATCCTGTGTTTTGCCCAGCGTGGCCATCACTGTGTGATAGCAGAGCACTTTGCTCGAGGCAGAATAGGAGTTCCTGGTGGCCAGGATTGAACACACTTGCAGGGGTGCTGTTAAAGCCAGCCCCAGCAGTTGCCAGAGGGTTTCTTCACTCCTGTTTCATCCAGAGGCAGTTAGATGTAGGACTGAGTCAGTTGAAACATGTCTTCCTGCTGGATTTGTTTTACCCCCACGTGTTCCCCATCTGCTTCCCTGTTCAGCACGCTGCTGCTGGCATGGGGACATGGTGCAGGAACAGGGAGGGATGGAGGAGCAGACACTGCACACCAGCACCAGYGCTCGAGAAGGGTTTGAACTGCTCTCAGTTTCAGTTTTTGTTCAGAATTAATCTTTTTTGTCTTTGTGGTGCGTGAGTGAATTAAGGAACGTTGTGTTGCTGGTGGATGGAGCAGCATGGCCTCTAAGCAGGTGGGAGTGGTGGAGCCTGGCCTGGAAGGTGTCTGTCTGTCTGCTCTTCRTGGGTTGTCTGAGGTCATGCAGGAAGTGTGTGCCAGATGAGTACGTCTTATATTGGTTTTGGACAATTATTTTCTGTTGAAACCATCTTTCAGTCTTTCTGAAATATTTTTGGAAAAGCTTATATAACTTCTGCTTTGTGTGGGCAGGACAGATTGTAACAAGTACCATTCAGTAACTGGAGATTTCTCACAAATTTTTGACTGCAGTCCCTGGGTGCCTGGAGTCATTTTAAGTTACTGCATTAATTCTCTTACTTGAATCATCCTGGGCTATGAATAGGGCTGCTGAGTGTGTGTGTCCTTCTTTGTTCAGTGCAGCACCTCTGAGGCTCAGCTTACCTGCAGTGCATTGATTTTGAGTGTCAGGGCATCAGTACTTGCRCAGAATGTTTCAAGGTAAACATTTCAGATTTGGAATTCTGTAGCAACCCTAAAATTGTACTTAAGAATTWTTTTTTTATTAATCTCTGAACAAGAACCAGATCAGGGAGCTGATGAAGCTTTTCAATGCATGCAGTTGACAATTGCTATTTTTCCCTTGAAGCTCAGTWGAGTTGTTGAGTCTGAAATGGCACAAGGTAAATAGAGAGATCCAGAGGTCCTGAGGTGGAGACAAGGTGGGACAGCTGGGAGTGAAAACCATGTCAGCTCCAAGAACTTGGACAGCTGTGAGTGGAGCCTGACAGCAGAGAGGCTTCCTATTAATAATTTCCCTGTAGGAGAAAAGTGCAAGTGTAATATAGGACACTGTAATATAAATAAACAACTCACAACAGTGCTGAAACCACAGTGCATTGAGCTCTGTTCTTTCCACAACAGGGAAACTGTTTCTCTAAAGAAATGTGTAAAACAGTGAGAAAGGAAAAAAATTGTGCAAATTCCATTGTTTTTAGTGTGACCTGTGATTCTTTTGGGAGAAGGCAATGGATCTATTGGTAGGCATTTGTCAGTGGTGGTTATTCTTAACTTTATTTTCAAAGARAAAAAAGGGCAAAGCCAAAACCCCCAAGATATACAACTCCCCATGGATGTTGAGGAATTAGGATTGCYGTAGAAATGAAGAATTAATGCTGTATCAGTGCTGGGGGTGTTCATTGATGTTCCAGTGGTAGCTGTGGCAGCTGGGAGGTTGTGTTGGTTGAGACACAGATGTGTGTATTCCAAATAACTGCTGATGGAGAGGGAACCTGCTGTCCCATACCAGGAGTCCTTCCCAGATGTCCCCTCACACCTGGGAGTAGAGGAGTGCTCCCTGACCTCTGTAAGCCCAGATAACTGCATTTACAAAGGTCTGTTTAAAACTTACTGCCCCTGAAGCTTCCTAATGTCATCAGGTGTTTCTTTGGGTTTCCTTGCTGAGCTTAAAGATACCACTCTTAATATTTTGTGTTCACTAAGCAGCCTTGATGAGCTGTTGGTGAATACTGAATGTTGTAAATGTGGGAATTAATTACCTTACTGACCATTAAGCAAGAGCTTGCTAGTATTTAAAAAACACTTCAGTATTTAAAAATCTGTGGTAACTCTGTAAGTCAGACTTGGAATGTTGAACAGTTTTGCTGGAGCTCATCAAATATTTTGGAGAGTTGGCAGAGAGCTGCTCCRTTTGGATATTTTTATATGAAGATGAGTTTGCTGTAGGATGGGGAACTGTTCTCCTGCTTTTGTCTGGGACAGAGTTAATGTTCATCCCAGCAGCTGGTGCAGTGCTGTGSTGGGATTGAGGGTGACAGTGACACTGGCAGCACAGGGATGTTGTAGTTGGTGCTGAGCAGTGCTTCCCTTCAGTCAAGGACTGCTGAGTTCCCCGTGCTCTGGCAGTGAGGAGCTGCCCAGGGAGCTGTGAGGGACCTGAACAGGACAGCTGACCTGGCCAGAGGGATGTTCCACACCTGGGATAACAGGGGCAGGGAGAAACTGGGGGGTGGCCAGGAGGGGCCAATCWCTGCTCAGCTGGTGCTGAGCATCACTTACCTGTCAGGGTTTATTCCTTTCTTCCCCTTCCTTTTTTGCTATGACTATTGTAATTGCTCATTATATTTTACTTYATTTCRTTTTTAAAACAGTTCTTACCTCAAGAACAGAACTTTCACCTTGTCCTGATTCCCCTTCCCATCCCAGTGGTGGGAGGAGTGAGTGAGCAGCTGTGTGGGACTTCCTTGGCAGCAGGGTTAAACCACAACCCCTCTGTATTGTCTTGAATAAATATTCAACTGAATATATGAAGTACAGCCTTGCATTCCTTACAGGACAGCAGCAAGTGTCCTAATAAAGCCTCTTCCAAAACCATTTTAGCCTGTTCAGAAATTCCATCAAAACTTTCAGGTCTGCTGTGCAAGTGCACTAATTGAATTGATGGAGACAATAGTAACAGAGAAGAAAAACCTGCCTCAAATGAAAATAACTGGCAAGATGGTTGTAACTTTAGTGAGAGGCTGGGAGTTTTGTATTATTCAGGCTGTGTGGTTTTTAATTCAGAAAGGAGTATTTGAGCATTAGCTAGGTATTATATCTCACTTAGCTAGGGCTGTCTTAAATGCTTTCTGAGGGGAAAACTGAAATCTTAGGGGGTTTGTTTCTATCTTACTAAATATGAAAATACTTAACCTGTTATATTGTAGGTTTTCTTAATCTAGTGTGTGCATTCCCATTTCAAGACTGTTGGCTCAAGAAATKTATTTTGCCATCATAAGTGACTTGGAGATGAAAAATAGTATCTTGAAATATGTTTTGTGTAAGGTAGTGGTCATAAAATAACAAGAAAGAAAGTTAATGTATGGCAGAATGGGTGACATAATATTTTAGTGTTTTATGCTTTTTTTTGACAAATGTAGCTTTAATTAAAATTATTTATTCTGTAGAGACTGGCTTTAAAGGAGTAGAGGTTAATATGTCGTGCAGACCTATTTCAGAAACAATTACTTTCTTGGTTTTGTCTCAAACAGGACACCCTGATTGTTTGGTCAGAAGCAGAGAACTATGAYTTAGCACTGAGTTTTCAAGAAAAAGCTGGCTGTGATGAAATTTGGGAAAAAATCTGCCAGGTACAGTAAATTGAAACATGCTGTTGTTTCCAGGTGGTTTAGTGTCTTCTGTGACTTGATGTGTTTGTGCATCCTTTTTAAACCTGCTTGTAAAGCAAGCAAATATTTGTTCTTTTCTGTGCAAGGTCTTAAATTGCCCCTGCTTAGAGCAGCAGTTGTTCTCATGATTGAATGTCAGGCCTCTGAAAAATCACAGTAATGATGAGACTCAGGTGGTCGCTGTTCTGGGGCAGTTGGTGTGATTGTGTTCATTAGAAAGGGACTGCCAGAATTCCATCCTTTAGTTGTCCTCCTCCCAGCTGGCCTCAGGAAGCAGCTCTCACTTGTTGGAGTGCAGTGGAGCTGCCAATGTGCTGTAAGAACCAGAGAGCTCAGATCCCACTGCAGCTGCCTTGGGACACACTGGGCAGTTGGGATGTGTTGTTATTTTGGTTACTGACCTGCTCATTTTGGGATCAGACAGTGACTGTGTGCACTCTTCCCTTAGGTTCAGGGTAAGGATCCTTCAGTGGAAGTCACGCAGGACCTGATTGAGTCAGAAGAGGAGCACATCGAGGAAATGCCTGAAACCAGTCCTCTGATTGACCTTCCTACTTGTGAACTCAACAAACTTGAAGAGATTGCTGACCTAGTTACCTCTGTTCTTTCCTCACCCATCCGTAGGGAAAAGCTGGCCCTGGCCTTGGAGAACGAAGGCTACATTAAAAAACTGCTGCAGCTTTTCCAAGTCTGTGAGAATTTAGAGAACACCGAAGGTTTGCATCATTTGTATGAAATTATTCGAGGGATTTTGTTCCTCAACAAAGCAACTCTGTTTGAGGTGATGTTCTCTGACGAGTGCATTATGGATGTGGTCGGATGCCTCGAGTATGATCCTTCTTTGGCTCAGCCAAAACGGCACAGGGAGTTCTTGACCAAAACAGCAAAATTTAAGGAGGTTATTCCTATTACAGACTCTGAACTCAGGCAAAAAATCCACCAGACTTACAGGGTACAGTATATTCAGGACATCATCTTGCCGACACCATCAGTTTTTGAAGAGAATTTTCTTTCTACCCTCACTTCCTTTATTTTCTTCAACAAAGTTGAGATTGTCAGTATGTTRCAGGTAAGTGGTTCTTCATATGGTCTAGATGGATTGTTTGTAGATACCTGTAGCTGTAGTKTCAAAATGGATTGCAGTTAATCACACATCATTTTGCACAATGCTCTGAATGCTTGCCCTGCTCTCTGTTACCTTTGATTTTGTATTTTGAAGAGGTACATTTCAGGTGAGTATAATAATATATTTTAATGGGTAAAGCTGAAGATTTTTCTCCTTCATTCCCAAGCAACATAGAATTTTTGGTCAAGTTTGTGTAGGTATTTAGAGAATAGGCAACTTGTTGTATTCTGTATTAGGGACGTTGTGCTGTTTTTGGGACAAATTCTGGATCTGTGATTCAAAAGAGCATGTTCAGAACCATTCCTGTCACACTGCTGTTACATCATGGTGCTCATTTCAAATGTTCCTCTTGTCTAAAAGATTAAGTAACTAGTTGCTGAGGTTTTTTTTTTCCTACTGATATCCAGAAGTAATTAGTAARTAACCAAGCTGTTACTTTATGAAAAACTGTCCTGCACACTTTGTAGTCAGAAGAGGCTCCAAGGTGGTTGGGACCYTGGAAGGGGCCTCAGTGAAGAGCTGGGTGAATTCATGGCATTTTGGGGTTTTCACTTGGTGCTGTGTTGTGCAAGCTCATGGGTACCCAAGTGGCTTTATTCTGTTTATCTGTGTCCAAAAATGGTCCATTTGTGTAGGATACATCACATACTCACCCCATACTCTTGGGGTGAGTGTGCAGAGCTTCTGTGAAACACCAAGAGTTGAGGAAAAGAGGGAGGGAGTAAAAATGGTGGAAAGAAAGGGGCRCTGGAGACGTAACATATCCATATGGAATATACTGATGAGTTCAGATATGGGTGTAATGTGTAAAGAGTTTAATAGAGGACTGGAAAATAAAGCTGAGGAATTGCAGACAATTGCATGAGTATGCTATTTGGCTTCTTTCTACTATCTTTGTGGCTCAACAGTAGAAAGAAACAAAAAATTAAATCCCTCTTGCAAAATTAYTAGCTTTGTGTCAAATAAAGATTTTCCTTTATATTCTTTTGCATATATTTTCCAAAACTAAAAATAAATTCAGTATTATGCTCCTGAGGCCACAGTCCTGTTTGCATTTAGAGATTTTTAAGTATAGAATTCTTTTATTTTTCATTGGGGCTGTACAGAATATTTAATTGTGCAGTACCAGAGAATTTTGATTTGCTTTACCTCGAGTACTCYTTGCAGAAGGTTCTGAGATTCTCTGACAGTTCCTTGCTGGGTTTGCAATCATAGATGGAATATGTGCACACAGGTTTGCCTGCTGATTCTGTAGYGTGTAAATGAGATGTGTGGTGATTTACAGATAATGCTGACCCTTGAGAATTACAGGTTGAGAAGAAAGCACRCATGGAAAAGATGTTACAGCACACTTGAGGAAAATTCCCACTTGAGGTCATGGGGACCTCAGGWCCAGGATTGCTTTCACAGGCCTGTGGTGCAAATCAGCTTGTTGGGCACCAGAACTCCAGAGCTCCTTGGGGTTTGGGGAACACATGGGACGTCCTGTTACCCTAAATACACTGGCAGAGCTCCCTGGGAGGAGGCAGTTTAGAGGAGCAGCAGCAGATTGTGTTTGCCAGGCAGCAGAGCTCCTTTGTACGTGCCACAGAGCACTAGAGGCCAGTGCTGCTGCTGGAAGGGCAGCCACAGCCACGTGGAGGAACCTCCATCCATCCATCCATCCCCTGCTGCAGGACACAGGATGGGCTGAGCAGCAGCCCTAGACAGGCAGGAGATGTTTCTGTGCTCAGGTGTTCTGCAGTAGGGATTTTCTACTCTATCTGCTGTTGATTGTAGTGTGCTTTGGGTTTTTTTTTTTGTACCAGGCTTAATTAAGCTGTTTAAGCCAGCAAAGCTTAAAATAAACTACTAAATCTGTGTATGTTGCACTCCCTGTGATGTTGATTCCAGGTATCATTTGTTTGTAAAGCACTTCTATCCCCACATCTTGAAATTGTCAGGGAAAGGTTTGCCAGTCTTTGGTTGGCATTGCTGTAACTGTAAAAATTCTGTATTGTTACTGTAATAAAGCAGACAGATTTTAGTGACAGCACACAGCAAAATAGAGAGGTAAGCACACTCTGTGTTATGCAATGTAAAGTTCATGTATATTTATTGGAATGCTGCTGTTCTGTTCATTTTTGTTCAATGCACAAGTTTATTGAGTTGAATTGGTACAGTAATGCAAAATTTTCTAAAGCTGTAGCATGTTACAGTTTGCTGTCAGATTTATCTTGTCTTTAAAAGGTAACAGAAGCATTTGAATTTGAGAGAACTCCAACACTATTTTCAATGTAAAAGAGTGCCTAATAATCAAAGGGCAGAAAGTGTCTGAACCCTTGAGAGATGCTGATGTTCACCCTGGGTTTTGGGTACCTCTGGTGTTATGGGGTAACTGAAATGCTTTGCAAGAAGTGAGGTATTCCTGTAAATATCTCTTGGTAACWGAGGACGTGAATGTAAAAAGCCAATAATAGTCCATAAAGTTTTCCCAACTTGGCAAAGCAGAGCACGTGCAAGTGGGAGAGGTTGTTTTATTGTAAGGTACTGGGGACATGGCTGSAAAGCTGTCCCWTGGCTGGCACTTTGTAGTTGCAGTKTAGRGACCATCACTGAGCTCAGCTTCACCTGGCTCTGCTCTCCTGGAGCTGCTGCTGCTGCTCAGAGGGAGTGCTGAAACAATGCCCTGRGAGAGATCCCACTGGATGTGTGCTCTGGCATTTGTCTCTTTGGGATAAATTGGATGGAGAGCTGGACTTTCTGCAGGGTTGGCTCCTGTAGGGATTGAAGTTGTTTCCCTGAGGCTCTGTGTAAGGTGTGTTCCTTTTGTGTGTTACACAGGAAGATGAGAAGTTTTTATCAGAAGTTTTTGCACAATTGACAGACGAAGCTACAGACGATGACAAGCGGTGTGAACTGGTGAGTGCCAGCCCCCTGTGCTGCCTCCAGGGCTCTGGGTCAGAGGGAAACTCATCTGCAGTCACTGAGGGATTTCTGTACACAAACTCTGCCACAAAATGTAACTGTTTGATCCTTTCAGAGTTTTCTGACCCAAATGCTCTAATTCCTTTTTCCTGTGTGACAGGTGAACTTCTTCAAGGAATTCTGCGCCTTTTCTCAGACGTTACAACCTCAGAACAGAGATGCGTTTTTCAAAACCTTGGCAAAGTTGGGAATTCTTCCAGCTCTTGAAATTGTAATGGTGAGTAAAACTTCAAGCTGATTTTAACCAAGTAGAAGAGCTACAGCCWTTGAGGCAGTTTTGGCTCTGCTGAGCCCCTCTGTGTCAGTTTTGTTCCCTTGGGAGTAGGGGTTGGATTGGAGCATTCCCAATGCAGAGGCTGCCCCAGCTCTGAAGTGCCTGACCTGGCTGCTCTGGGTGTTCTCACTCTGTGGTCAGCACAGTCCTTGGGACAAGGGGATGTAAAAACTGGCAGAGGCTCTTTATGCAGCTGGATTGTTGTTGTGGTTGTTGCTGGCCCAGGGCCCGAGAAGTATTTTTAGATAATCTTGAACTGTTGGCTGGTTCCTCCCAAAAGATCCCGTAATCCTGTCGTTAGCAGATTAATCTGTCCTAATCAGCAGTGGGAAAACAGAATTTCTTTCACTCCTGTGGTTAAAGCAGCTGTTGCTGCCTGAACATTGAAATTCATTTTGCTGGTTTATTGTTGTTTTTCTGTAACCCTATTATTGTTTTTCTCATAGAAACTCTGGTAATGAGATGTTCCCAAAACTTAAAACTACTATTACTTTCAGCTTTACTTGATAATAAATACCAGCTTAATTTGTTCTTGCTAATSAATTTATCTCTTTATTAGGGAATGGATGATCTGCAAGTTAGATCTGCTGCTACAGATATATTTTCTTATCTAGTAGAATTTAGCCCATCCATGGTCCGAGAATTTGTGATGCAAGAGGCCCAGCAGAGTGATGATGTAAGTCACAGTGGTTTGCAGTTTGTTGAGTCTTTGGGCAAGGAGGAAACAAACMAAACAGCAAAACAAACCTCTAGAAATACAGGAAAAAGTAGGTTTAATATACAAACGTTTCTGAGCATGTTGGTGTTGTATGAGTTTACAGTTTTGGAAATCTGACTAACAAGGGTTGTAGGTGTGGAGGGTTGTGCTTGCCAGAATTTCTGTATCCAAATGCARCTCTCAATTCTTCAGTTTCATTTAAAATTGTCTTCAAAAAATTACAGAGACTATGGAAATTGCTTTCTACTCTTGAAACTGTGTCTGACTGTTTGGTGGTGTGTGTGTTTGGGATTTTTCTGCAGGACATCCTCCTCATCAACGTGGTCATTGAGCAGATGATCTGCGACACGGATCCGGAGCTCGGGGGAGCTGTTCAGTTAATGGGGCTGCTGAGAACTCTGATTGACCCAGAGAACATGCTAGCCACGGCCAATGTAAGGAGGTGGGGGGGTACAGACACTGCACTGTCTCAGCAGAGCTGAAAGCCTGACATTCTCTCTGTTTGCTCTGATACTGAATTTAAACAAGCCAAAAATAAGTTTAATGGTTCCATTTTGGGCCATTGTGCAGGTGTTTATTAACAAAAGTTTTGTCAAGCTTTTTGAGTTGTTGATGTTTTTTCAGTAGATGTTTGCATRGTGGGGATTTTTTTGGTGATGGTGAGCTTGGTTAGTTGTCCCAAAATGCAAAAACTGRTCTTCCTTGAGCAAAGACAGTCCTGCAGGCCCAACAAATATACAGGCAGACCTGAAGGAGCCAGTAGAATTCTGTATGGRCTGTTTCCTGTGTTACTGTTCTTTCTTATTTAAGTGTACAAATCCTAGTGTTTAATAAAGTCATTTTGGTTTTAGAAAACAGAAAAGAGTGAATTTCTCAATTTCTTCTACAACCATTGTATGCACGTTCTCACTGCTCCGCTTCTGGCCAATACATCAGAGGATAAATGTGAAAAAGGTACTGAATATTATTTCCATKTTCTTTTTCTTCCTTTCAGGCCTGTAGTGTTTGGCAGTGACTGACAGTGCTGGTTCCTGCTGCACTTCCTTGATGTTAATCATGCTAATATACAGTTGTTAATTGCATTTAAAAATACTTCCTGTAAAGCAGAGTGTCTGTAATTAAAATGCAGTGTCTGTAAATTAAACTGCATTCATTTTAATGCATTGTTTGAAAAATTTAGGATTGRTGCTTTTATTCARTATCATATTCCTAAGGTTTAGGTTRTACATTTTCACCTAGATGGATTTAAAACTAAGATAAATTAAATACAGAAATTTCACCTGGATGCATTCCTGCTGTGTGTTTATGTCCCTGTAGTTCACAAACATTTGATCTGATGGAAAATCTGACCACTTGGTAGAATTGATTGTTTGTCCCCATCTTTTAAATCTTGACAGTGCTTTGAAAACCTTTTTCTGATTTTTGTTTTTGTTTTTTCTCTTTATCAGATGCAGTAGTTGGATCCACTAAGAGTAACACAATTTGTCCTGGTAAGTCTGAATTGACTTTGAGTTTTGAAACTTGTCTTGTGTGCTGTGTGTGGTATTCTATTAAAAAAAAGCTAGACATGCCCATATTTTATTTCTTTTAATATTTTTACTAAGGTAGATGCAGGAGTTTTGATTCACTTGAGATGACTGGAAGTTAAAGGAACATTTTCATTGTTTTTAAGTTAGTGGGGTTTTTTTTCCTACTGAAAGTTGAAATTGTTCCTTTTTCTTGCAGATAATTACCAAACAGCACAACTACTTGCCTTAATTTTGGAGCTGCTTACTTTCTGTGTGGAACACCACACATATCACATCAAGAATTACATCATGAACAAAGATTTGCTAAGAAGAGTCCTGGTATTGATGAATTCAAAACACACATTTCTGGCCTTGTGTGAGTATGGAGCTGTTGTGATTTCCTTCCTCCAGGCATGGTGGGGCTGTGTGGAAGGTGTTCAGTGTACACTTGGGATTTGTGTTAATGGGTGGGGGTGAGATTGTAATGCTCTGGGTTTGGGGGCCTGTGGTGGTGCTCACAGGGGTCCCAGGATGAGGGAAGAGATGAGAATATTGACTCCATG